>CM054112.1:176969747-177469747 GCA_028673005.1 Tanypteryx hageni | reverse complement strand
TTATTCCAATACATTGTTACGGATATCAAATATTAAAGCAAATATTTCAAAATAACGGATAAGTGACAAGAGTAAACACCCACTTTCGTTTGACCGATCTTTAACAAAAACTAATCAATTCTTATGACTGTCATAAAAAAGTTAAATATAAAATTTCACGTTGATTTGATTAACAATTTTTGAGTTCGAGCACCTACAAAAAAGCTGTCACATACACACAGACATCGAGAAAAATGGTCAAAACATGTTCAGGGGACCTCAAAACGACTATTTTCGTTGAAATCTCGAAATTTTTTTTATGAAAGAATACTTTCCCCTATACTACATATGGAGAAAATAATAACGCCACTTTAATGAGTTTTCCGCGACTATTTTTCATCACACCGCCCTCTCAAGACCTTTAATCTGATATGCAGTTTGTTTGCTGAATGCATTTTTATGCGTTCTTTGAACGAAGTGAACGTATATAGGGGAGGTCGATTCCATCCGTTCGTCCGACCGCATGTTAAAACTCGGAAACCGCTGGACGTATTATGATGAAATTCGGTATTGGGGTGTTTTGCTAAAATTAGTATACCGATTCCAATTTTGGATAAAATCAGACAATAATTACAACTACTTTGCATGAAGACCTACATGTATTTTACAACGTACCTCGCTTGCTTCTCGTTAAATTCTCATCTGAGCGAAAAATATTGAGAATATTGTGAAATCTCAAAGAGCGCATTTGGAAACTGTGTACTCGGACATGGAGTACACCTTTTCAATCTTGTTAAGGCCTCTCAGTGCTGTTACGTTTCCTATTTAATATATAGATCGCTTGATGTTCGCATTAATGTTCTTTACCTATAGTTTCTCACTGAAGCCGATAGGAAATAATATGCTCGCCGATATGAGGTTGAAAATGTATGCACGCAAAGGACGCTGGCAAACATGCGCATTTCCATTCCCACTACATCTTTCTTCAACCTCATTCTCCCTCAAAACTTCCAGTCATCCTCCTATATAATGTCCCTTCCCGTAAGGCAGCGGTTTACAAACATTACTAAGCCGCGCCCCCCTCACCTAAGATAACTATGTATCTTCGAGCCTCCCTCTATCCCATATTCAACTACAGTTCATAAACAATACCTACTGGGCATACAATTACCATTAATAAAGCCAACTTAAGGAAAAACACAAATGATACGTCCCAGTCAATTGAGGGCTAAAATTTGGCTGCTGCTTATTGTAGGTCTCAAGATTAGGATGGTTAAATGGGCAGTAAATATAAATGAAATCCTTTCCCCCCCGACCAACCTATCGCGCCCCCCAGTTTGGAAACCACTGCCTTCACGCCTTGGGCTATTGGCGAAGAAATAATGAGAAAAATGATACCAAAAACACTCCACCTAAGTAGGTTTCCCTGTCATCCTCCTTGAAAAATAAACTCTCTAAAATAAACATTCATAAGGTCTCGCCATTCACTCCGAAGGCTATGGGAAACTAGTCAGAACGCATTCTCAACTCCAAGGGACCATTCCCTGTCTCTTAGTTCTCTAAATATTCGTCAATAACTCCACTTAGCTCTCCTCTTAGCCTCACTCTTTGAATCTTAAGCATTACTCAACAGACGCGCGCAATCCACCCTCAACCAGATGAACACGTGTGTAGTAAAAGATGAGTGGATAGGAGAGTATGAGAGGCTCAAAATATAGAGTAAGAGGGTTCGTAGCGAAGAAGAGTGAAAAGAGCAGATGGCAGCGGAGAGGCTGGGTGAGAAAAAGATTTTTATCTATTTACCTTCCGTCACTAATAGATTTAGCATTCTTGATAGGAATGCTAAAGGCAGTTTGAACATCAATATTTTAAAGGAACGGTCGCTCATTTACGAGCGTCAGATTATTAATAAGCTTTTTCATTTCTTTTTTTCGCTTCAGAATAAATTAACGCATCAAGATTTATGAATTGCGTGGTTCTACCCTATGAATAAGTATCTGTAAAATGGTAATCTGATTCGACAGATATAATAATCTCCGGTCTTGGAAAAATTACATGCCCTACCAATATTTCACGATATCGATTAAATAAAGTTAGAAAACCTAATTCGGATTCGCCAAAGACAGCCGAGAATAGAGTCAAATGATCAATTTTACATTGTCTACGAGGAAATGACGGACAGAAAGTCGAGAGAGAAAGAATAAGAGACGTGGTCCAGCGAGAAAGAGAGAGAGGAGGAGGGGTTGAGGAGATTTTTGTAGTGTGTCAGATAGGATTGGAATGTGGTTGCGGAGAAGAAAGAAAGACCTCTCTCCGTTTGAGAGGATGCCACACACGAAAGACAGGCGAAAAGCACGTTCTCATGGTGGCGCGTTCAGACAGTGAGAGTAATTGGGCGAGAAGGATAGGAATGTAAGGCAAATAAGTGCATATACGATTATAGATGAAATTCCTTTTACTTTTCACTATCAATTATTTTAAGGAGAAATTAATCAATGAACAAGTAAGTTCTTTTTAAAACAGCCGGGGCGCCGAAATACCTCGAGCCGCCCATGGCTGAATTACTCGTCCCCAATTCAAGGTGGACAACCTATAACGACGTAATCATTACCGAACTCTCAAATTTTCAATTTGTGACTAATATTCATATATAGTGCTCGAGTATGAATACCAAACGGTTCATTAAAACAATCCAGCAAATGTAATCCATTTATGTTGGCTAAAAACGTACATTAAAACTGTACTGCAAGAAGGCGAACGTAAAAATTCCATCCATAGTTTTAACATTTGAACAAATAGAAAGGATGAAATACAAACAAACCCATTCAAATTGCTATCTATGTTGTGCATATTTTCTAACACTACAGCTCTTAACTTTGTTCTCTTATTAAACAAAAAAGGTCAACAAAGAACTGTATGAATTAGATAAGAAGTAGAAAAGCCACCATCGAGGACACAACACTTGGAAGACAGGACGGAGATGGCAAGAGAATGAACAGAAATAAAATCCATACGATAGAAAGAGAGAGAAAGAGAGAGAGAGAAAGAGATAGAGAAAGAGAGAGAGAAAGAGATAGAGAAAGAGAGAGAGAGAAAGAGAGAGAAAAAGAGAGAGAGAGCAATGGAAGTTTCGAGTTCATATGAGAGACGTGAGAAGTAGGTCGCTAGTAAGTCAGTTATATTTTGGCATGGGACGAGGTTTCTCCCGAGTTGAGGGAGAAGAAAGGAGAGAATTCCTACTGCGTAAAAAAGCGGGGAGGTAGGAGAAAATGGAGAGGAGAGAGAGAAGGGAAGGAGGCGCCCAAAACACAGACACACATACGAGGGAGGAGGAGGAGGGAAGCGTTGTTATGGAGATTGAACTCCGGCACACAATAGGCGGCATTGTTTCAGTCTGGGGCCAAATCCGAAGGTGGGGGTGGGAAGAGATTTTATTTCGACAGTGAGGAGAGTTCTTGTGGAGAGAGGGAGAGAAAGGAGAAGAGTGAGTGAAATAACCTCTTTCTCTTCCGATAATGTCCCCCGCTTCAAACGTGCACAACCTCTGGACTTGCCTTCTTAACACTTCCTGACCCCTTGCATCGCATGCCAGAGAAAGGTTTTGAAATTTTTATTCGATCGGACAGGGTGATAATCGAAGGACGAGAGGCAATTAATTGTTTATATTAATGTTTAAACGATAAATTTACAGACTTGAATTAAATACATGGAGTAAGGAATTTTATAGTAGAAATCAAACATTAACTTCGTATGAAAATACAAGAAAAATTAAAAATTAAAAAAATACAATAAATATAGGTCAAGATTAGTACTTCCCAATTTATTTCTCATTCTTCATTTTTAACTGTAATCCTCGAAAGAATTATGATCTCTTTCCGATCAATGACAAGACAGCGGGATTTTGGCCCAATTATTATTATGACCTCCGTTACTTATTTTTTGGTGTAAGCTTCTCACCAATTTATTTTCATAATATAGAAAATAAATTCTCTTAAACAATAATTAATTAATGGAATAATAATTAGTGGAAGAATAACGGTAATATTTATCTTGCAGTACATGTTTGGGTTTTTTTTAATTAACCGACGCTTGCAGCTTGTGGATAAAGAGGAGATAACGATTCCATCTCTACACAATACAACTATTTAACAGTTATAAGATGCATTGCGTGATTTAATTTCTTTAAGAAGGCTAAGCTAAAAAAACTCTCCAAGAAAGAAAAACTATCATCGCGAAAAATTAAAACGTTTGCCGTGAATTACTGATTCCTGATTCACATTACTGAAGATGACAGCGTAGCTGTCGAAACACCGTGTCTAGTTTTTTAAAAAAAATTTGGTTAAGAGTCTACAGTGTGAGTGCCTCCTTGGAGTGTGTGTTTGTGTGCCTGTGTCTTCATCAAGGATTAGGTCCCCGACGTTCCCAACGGAGACCTGCAGCAGCGCGTACGTGAGTTTTCTCTTTCCTTTTTAATTGACGGTGAAGGATCTTTTACTTTTTATCTACTGATTCCTGGTCTTCAACGTATTATCGCGAATTACTTACATCCATTCATTTTTAGGAAATTTTAAAACAATTGCTGTCAAGGTAATACTTTTTCTATTTAACGCGGAAAATGCGACGCAAAGAACAACAATTACGTTTTAAACGCAACGCTAAACTACAAATCATCGTTATCGTTTGTTTTCTGTCAGTGAGATTTTTCAATTTTTCGAGCTGTAATTAAAATACCTCTCATACTTAAGAATTCGTAATTTTTTCTTAAATGCTACGTTTTATAAAACTAAAACGTTTTCAGATGAAATAATGAGGCTTCTTTCTGGCCGACGTTGTTACCACATGACCGATCGCAACAACTCCCGACATTCAATTTTCCCCAAGCGCAGTAATTAAACGAGGCAAACGATCCTCCTCCATGCTCATGCGTCTACGTCGCAATGACTTATCGAGAGAAAAAGAAACTCCGCTTCGCTCTCGTCTCTTAATAGCATCAACTTAAGCTCGGGGAAGAAAAGAACGACCTTTGTAACGAAACCTTGGAGAGATGTTGCAGAGGAGGCGGAGGAGCGTAAGAAAGATAAATAGGGAGATGGATCGAGAGGAGAGAGGGAAATAAAACGAGGAAGAATATATAGGGCAACAGTTCCACGCCAGGACAGCTCACAGATCGCGTGCTTGTAAACAGACTTTAATGAGGTGAGGTGTCGAAAGAAGGCTACGCAGCAATGGAGAGAGAGATGAGAGAGAAAGCAAAAGAGAAGAGATACCAGACATTGGAATGCGCATCAAGAGAGAGAGAGAGATATAGTAAGGCATTCAAAAGAGCTGAAGACGCCCGAGTTTACGCATGAGTAATGAATGAATTGAAGAAATAAACAAATCGCTCAGATGCTTCGGACCACCATGATAGCGTGCGAAGAGCTTAAGTCTTGTGGGAATCAAACTAAGAGAGGAAGGAAGAAGGTAAGAAGAAGAAAAATGAGTGATGTAGAATGTAAGAATTAGATATGGTACAGCTAAGAGCAGCACGTTTTGTTACGTCTACGTATGTACTTACACGGTTTAGTGTTAAATCCCTATTAAAAGAGCATGGGTGGGAAATTTTAAAAGACGGGCGAGAGCGCTACAAGATGAACCTCTTCGGAAAATTAACAAATAAGGATATGTCTAGTGACGTAGCTGCCGTAGTGATTCCGATAGATCAATACGGTCTCAACTTAGAAGTTTATGGAGATTAGAGCAAGGACCGAGAGGTACTTTTCATCCTCCTTCCGCGACTTAATCAGAAGAGCCAAAAGCAAGTGTGAACATCATTGAGAAGTAGGGCGGTGCTTGCCACCCTCCGCCACACGCCTTGGCGGACTGCACGATATAAATTGTAAATGTAGAATAAGGAGGGAAAGAGCTTCCTCCTTACCTCCTTATTCTATATCACAGGTAACGAACAGAGGAGTTAGAGAAGGCTAGAAGAAGAAAGACAAGAGACTGAATAACATGGGGAGGATGACATATAAAGAAAGAATTAAGTGATGGAGAGGGAAAGGAAGCGACGCTGGAGGGAGATGAGAATCACGAGGCGAAGGAGAACGGGTCCAATGAGAAAATAAGAGAAAAGTGTTTGGAAGAAGGGGGATGAGTTTATTGGAACAGCTGCGATACGGGTGGCGTGGAATTAGTGCGGAAATGTGAAGGCGACAAGAGTTTGAATTTGTGGTGCAATATTACAAGAAATTTCCATCGCGCACCCTGCAATACTATGTGCACACGAATGAGAAATTTTTAATTGCATATGCGTACCGTATGGACGCATCCACTTTAACCTTGTTTATTTGGGGATGTTATAGAATTTAAAGACAAAAATGGCATGTCTGAGTTATATCACGCAACCAGGGCTTCCACATCACAGAAAAAATTGAAGTATCTTTAATACGTACTATGATAGAATTAAATTAAATTCGGTATTTGAAAAATATTGAAATACAGCAAAGTCATGCCAAGTTTGCATCATGTCGCCCCACCAGGGTAGTCACCTTATTGGAAACAAAAACTGAAATTTCAAATACTTAATCTTCCCTAAGAAACGCACTTAATATATGCTTAACTATCTGCGTGTCATTCTCCCACTTGATTTTAGCTTATACCTTTCCATACCTTATAATAAAGATTGCAAAATTGACTTCTCTAATCATATTTTCGAGAAATGGGGGATCCACGTAAGGAAAATTTTCACAAGTCTATAATACTTTTTATATATAACTCGACGAATATGCCTTAATTTACTTGAATATTTCGTTACGATTGGTTGACCGAGATTGATTATTCAAATGTGATTCAAACCCGCAAAAAGCATTTTAAGTCGAATTTGAAGTGAGGTTAGATCATTTCTGGCCACTACGAGAATCGTATTGTGTAACCATGAGCTGTGACAGCCTTACGAATTTTAATGTGGAAGAAAATGTTGTGAGAGCTACTCGACCCAACAACGAGCACTGGAAATAATGCAACGCGACGCACAAAATAGGACCCGTCATCGAAAGGTCGAATTATCTCCCTAATTGGGAGTAAAACAGGCAACTCCCAACCAGCGCTATTAAACTCGCCAGAGACGGCTGATGCGTTTTTCACTGAACGTCCACCGATTCATGTCTTGAGGCATTTCATGTATGCAAACAGAATATTCAGCAGAAGGGATTTTAAAATAAAAAATCTAAAAAACTTCACATGAGAAAAATTCCCCTGATTGCAATCGAGGTTTGAGTATACACTATAGATTACAAGCATTATGATATGGATAAGCCAATTTCTTTCTTCTGCAAATCGGAAATAAGATGAATCGGCTTGGTAATGACAGGAAGCATAGATTCGTGGATAAGAACGAAAGTAATCTTGATACGGTGTTATCTCATGTACCATAACAATATAAATGCGGAGCCCATAATAAATAATGTCCTGCGATAAAAGGGACTTCAAGTAACTAATCAGTACGATGTGATAGCGGATATGCTCAATACAAGGGTGGATTCAGGGAAATAAAGGGGGTAACTACTCCCCCTCTAAGATTTCAAAAATTAATAAAATGATAAAAAATAATACAGCAAAGAAATTATACTCTTTTACTGTATTTATTTTGTTGCACAAAATGTTATCTATTTACTTTTTCTGTATGCTTTTGAAGATATTTTCAAGAATTTATTTTTTCATTCTTGATTACTCCTTCCTCCTCCCCCATCCTCCAAGGATGGATCCGCCTTTGGAATCATATCCAATCATTTCCAGTAAAAAATTAGGAATGTGGGAACACAATAAATCGTTAGCATTTAACGCGATTATAAATTAATTTTTAATAACTTTTATATTGACTTCACTTTTATATTGCAGAGTTGATTAGTTTCAAGGTTTTTATAATACATAATAACTTCTAGAATATTAAACTGAAAATATTACCATTATATTTCCACAAAAATGAGAGGAATGGTATTGAAGGATTATACATTTAGAGCAAACTAGCGATAAGCACCCAATCTGCACGATATTGCTCATGCACTGAACTAGTATATATCCGATGTAATTTTAAACAAACAGATTCGGCCACCTAAGCATTGTTCATCATCTCACCATGTATCGACCCCTTTGTTTAGCAGTGAAAGCCCTTGGGTAACCAAGGACAAAACTTTATGAAGGACTTAAAATCCACCAAACCTTCGCCTGGAATTTTTCTGGGAGAAAATCGAGAGAGCGCGCGAGATATCGCGGGAACAAAAATTAAATGCGACAAGCGGAAGTGAAAGCGTCCCTCCGCCCTCCGCCGTTTCCTGCGACCCGATTTAAAAATCCGCATCTAATCCGCTACGAGGTTTTATAACGCGGCGAAATCGATGGTAAGAAAAACGGCATGTTCTCGGAGAACGTAGAGAAATGAGGAAATATAGGTTCGAATCTATTGGAGACGGATAACGTGCGAAGGTCATCAGCAGCAGTTCTTTGAGCTACGCTATTTTAATTTTAATGTACTTTATAGCAAAACGTAATTAGCAAAATAAAAAAATGTGAAAAATTTCCTTCGGTGAAATTCAAACACCAAAGCAGCCTTATTATTTTGCGGATCTCTACGGAGAAAAATTAGATTTGCAAACTTTGCGCCATATGAATATTAGAATTGATCTGATATGGAAAGTTAGTGACGAACAAAACTGCACACTCAGTCTAACCTACAACCTACACCCATGAGGGAGGTCAATCGGAATGACCTCTATCGGGAACAGATAAAATTGTTAATATGAAGGTTTACACGATCTATTAAATTAGAAACTATTTATTGCGTGAATTATTTATAGGGACGTATGACACGGCTTAGGTGCGAATAATCGCGAAAATTAGATGACACCACAAGTGACAATATAAAGGGATCGTGGCAATTTGCTTTGCATTATTTGTGTGCACGTATGGATATACTGGATAATATAAACAAACATAATATTATTCTTTCTATAAAAACATGTAATGAAGAAACAAAACAACAAAACACGTGTTGAATGAAGTTGGCGAAACAAATCAACAATAACACACCGTTTTCCGACTCTCTTAACCGATAAATTGGTGTGAGATCCCATACCAACTCGGTCTCCTGTCCGTCATCTCGCTGAGGAAATATCTCGACGGTCCTTTCCTTCGACGTATTAACCTTAAACCCCGCAGCTGGCCCTTATACAGATCTACCCCTCACTCTCTCTCACCAAAAAATACTATCTATTACCACTCCATCTCTTCCGGGTTCTCTAATCAGGATCCAAGAAAAGGAAAAATGTAGTTGGATTAGACTATCAGAATGCTACTTAGCGCTCACTACTGCGGCTGCCTTGCAAAAGAACAGGGTATGGAGCAGCATCTATAGGACAATATTCTAGCAACAGAAGAGCTGCCAAACGAATTTTTTTTTCATTTGACAACTTTATTCTATATCTAGTTTAAGGGGCAAAGAGTTAGACGAATGAAAAAATTTCTCGATGTCATTACCGCTTTGTTATCTCCTTTAAAAACAGACGTACAAACCCAATGGTGGCTACAAACTAATTAACTCGACTATAAATTCAATTACAAGGAAGTTTCACCCAACACTTCGATGACACGAACAAAAAACAACGCTTCTAAGAAACACTTTGAATCACTGATCTCCACAAATATTACCCGTAACCGCATTAAACATTCGTAGCCGAGTGAAGCAATTCAAATTTATTACGGCCGCCCTTTAACCTTTCCGCTCCTCCCCCTCCCCCCCCCCCCCTCCTGCTACTCAGCCCAACCAGCTTCTCTATCCTCCCACGCCTAGGCTACTAAACTCAGAAGCACTCCATCACCCCCACCCCAAATCCACAACTCTCCAAGAAGCCATTCCTTTTCCTCTTCTATCCATCCGTCCTATTTCTTCCATCTCACGCACCGCACTTCCACCCTCTCCCTCATACTTCACATTTTCCTCGTATTTTTTATCCCCGCTTCCTCTTTTTTCAATCGCTTTTCTTCCATTCCTACTCCCTTTCTCTCTACCTCTTTCCTTCCATTCACTCAGGGTGACAAATTGGTCTAATCCCATCAATAAAGGTTCTAATCAGTCTATCAATTCCTCCTCTATCTCTCTCTCTCTCTATTATCTTCCGTCCATTAACTCCTCTTCACCAACCACCCTTCATTCCTATTTTCACACCATCTCCCTCCTTTCTTCTCTCTCCCCCAACTTTCTTCTCGTACTCTCCCCTTAGCCTCCCTCTATTCTCTCTTATTTCTCCTCTTCTCTTTCTTTCTCCCAGTCTTCCACTGTCACATGTCCTCTTTAAGTTTCTTTCGTCACTCACTTCCTCCTCCTCCTCCTGCTCGCTCTCCTTATTTACCTCATCCCCTCTACCGTGTATAGCAACTCTACAACCTTTCTTTTCTACCCTTTCCACGTCCATTTGTTGAACTCAGCACGAGACCGTCTCTCGGAATTTCCAGTGAAGCAAAAATGCCTTTCCTAAGAAGATGGAAGAGCGAGGAAAATACGAGAAATAGGAGGCGTTCTGAGGAAATGGAAAAGCACCACGTGAACAGCTGAGATTTGGGTGCAATGTATGACAAGAAGAAGTAGCTGCACACTAATCCATCCGTTGCACCATATATCAAGCTATTTATAACTTTGGTCCTGAGCGTATCACTGTCATGCCAATTTTGAATCTTCAAGCCACACAACATTTATTTATTTTCATTAGATGTTAAACGAAATTCATTTAAAATTTCTTTGTTAAACACTAGCAAAAACAATCACAGCCATTAACCCCAAAGCAGGGTTCGAACTCGCGATCTCTCTTGGAGGCAGCCACACTAACCCCCTTCTGTGAAAGCCAGAAAAACATTCGTCGTTTGAATCTTAAGTTTCATTTACCTTAAATGGTCATAGAGGTATCAAAGGTGTTAATGAACATCGAACTAGTTTTTAAGGAGGGGATTTGTGTATATATTCCTTGTACAGTGACGATTAGGTCGATGAAGCTGAATATTTGTCGCAAGAATTAGAAACAAAAAAACATCGTCTCACATTCAACCACACCCTACATCAATGTATCACAATCACTTTTAACGGTAAGTTATCATAAAGTACAGTTATGAAACACACTAAACAGTCTAAGAAGTGATAAAGCTATAGAAATTCAAAACAGAAATGTCTTGACACACCCATTTCGAGATACACCGTTATCCCGCGGTTCAACGGTTGAGAAACGTGCGCTTTTTATGGTGAATGCATCAAAGGCTAAAGAAATACTTCGCCGATCCGCGAAAACTTTCCACCGCCATCGAATAAACACTACCACAGGCTAATACCGAGACGCGTGCTGAAATTAACATTTCGGGATAGAGCAAGATGCGGCCCCTTTAGCGAGATGGACAGGCGGCAAAGGAATGTTCAAGCGTCTACGAGGTCAGAAAGTGAGGTGATATGGAGGCAGAGGGTGGACGATTGAGGAAGCGTCAGACGGAGGGGAGAGAAATGCAGGAGAGGCAGAAGACTGCCAAACCACACGAAGAGAAATGTAGGAGGCAGAGAGAAAGGTAAGAAGGAAGCCTTGGTCAAGTCCCTCTGCTCGATGTAGATGGAGGAGAAATGAGGGATGTCACCAAGAGGGCGGCGGAAGACTTTTCTGAGAAAGAAAGGCGGGAGAGTTATGAGTAGTGAGTGGCCAGTCGAGTGAGAAAAACCAGCGACACACAAGGCACCACGGACGGCATCGAGAGTAAGGAGAAGCGAGGCGCTGATTGCCAAAAGGAACGCGCTACCTTTTCATGGTTGGCGAAGGGAAAAAGAGGAAAGGTCCACAAAACGAAAGTGGCGAGAAGGGATTTGCCGGAGCCCGCTCTCTTCTCAGCGGTCGAGCTGTCCCTCGAAATAATGGACTGTCCGCTGGCGATTGACCCTAAGACCCAGCTTTGTGGAGGTAATACCAATACCATTTTTTTAAAAACGGTGATCGGTGACAGATTTATGGGAAGGAATTCTGAAAAGCGCGCGTTCAAGCCAATGGAGAGTTGGTATTTTTCATTCTAAAGGAGTGGATGAAATAGGATCGGAAGGATAAATATTTGGAGAAGAGATTTTTTTGAAAACTTTACTTACAACTATAGCCACATCTCATACTTTTAAGGGTATGCAAAACATGTAGCAGGTATTGTAGAATAACTTAAATAAGACAATATGTATGTATAAAGCAACTTCGATAATCAACACTAAAACAGTGCATATAGTGAAATATCGTACCTAATAATGGGAACAAGAGCCGCAAGTTCTCGCGCAAACGAATTTTCACGGAAACAATTTTGGATGTCCAATGGAACAAAACAAAATACGGTAGAGAGGTTAATCTTTCTCTATTCTGAGATAAAAATTTAGGGGGGAGGGAATTGGAGATATTGAACGGCACCCCAGCACTTGCCACTTGTGGCCCCCCGTTCCAATCCCACAGTCTCCCCCACAGTGTTTACACCCCCACTCGACTGTACTCCCCCTCCCATATCCTTTCTCTTTCGCACCCTCTCATCCCCCATCCCCTCTCCAAATTTGTCCTCGCGCCAGCAATTGTTTTGCGTCCCCCCAACCGCGAGAGGTCGTCGGGTATCGCGGCATTGTGGGCGAGCGCGCGAGAATCGTCGTCATTCGTGCGCACAACAAATGGGGACCGGGAAACTCACGGAGGAGGGTGCGACAACAATGGTAGACCTATGGATGCATTTTCTCATAAGCCTATGTGGATCTCGGGACTGAATCGCCTCCTCGATGAGAAAATAGAGACGAGGGAAAAGACTTCGCGGGGCACAAGAGAGAGATAGGCCGAGAAAGTTGAGAATTATGAGGTCACTTTTGTTTTGGTAGAAAATTATTTGTAGATCGCTCCGACTCAAAGCGAGTACGGTACTCTGCAAAATATTCATGCATCAATCAGCTGAAAGAATGCCGAAAATTGCTCGCGAAGTAATTAAAACTCAAAATATTACAGACAGAAGAAAGTTTAAATCCACTACGCTATTGCGGTGGAGTCGGGGTGAAGAAACTTGAGTCGCAAGTACGCCTTTTCAAGGATGTTCTGTGGCAATCTCACGACTAAAGCCACCAGGCAATAAAAAATGTAACGGTCGCAAATGCTGTTTCAAAAGACATCGATAAAAACGAATGGGAATCCCTCTTGCTCGAAAATCTCAACATCACCGACAACGATATAATTTTTGCCTAAATAAATCAGGCAACATTTTTTGACGAGTAAAAAAAAAGCCAAAAAATCATCATCTCTAAGGAACTGTTTTGCTATTTAGGAATTCCTATGAAACTTTCTTTACCCTTCAATCCCGAGCCAAAACCAGGGTACACGTCATCTGGATGCATTTCCTACACGATCCAAAGGGAGACCATCCCTACGACCGGGTGCTATGTTCATGACACCGTATTCTCGAAACTTTTTTTCCTCCTACGGTTCTTGACTACGTCATCCGAGGTGGGATTGAGTCTCGTTGCCAGGCGAAAGAGACTTCGACTGTTGTCCCCAACGACGCGAGTGAAACGAACCCTACAACAGCACGACTGCATGCGACAGTGATGTGGAGAATGAGGTAGGGAGGGAAGAGAGAAAATAAGGATATAGAGAGGACAAAGAGACAGTGGGAATGGTAGAGTGAGAGAGAGCGTGTCGGAATGAAGGAGTTGAAGAGGTTGAAGAGAAAAAGAGGAGTCCCGAGTCAACAATGACAAAGGAAAGGCGCACGAAAAAGTTAACTATTCATGTCCAGGCGTTAACACACTGCTACGGAAAACACGTGATAAGGATTCGAGCGCGCGATGTTTCTTTTAGTAAAAATAGAACTTCAGCGAGTTAGTTGGCACGCTTATGACGCAAAGTTTATCGTGGAAGAGATACCTAAAGGAAAAACGCAAACATTCGACTTCAATCAAAGATTTAGACGAAAACGTCTTATTGTACTGGTTTAAATAGTAACGATATAAATAATTTAAGGTTAGTGGTAAAGATTGAAAAAACAACGAAAGCTAACGAATTTCAAGGCAAACCAAAAATCAAGGTGGATGAATTTTTTTAGAGCAAAATTGGCAATTATTAAAGCATAATGTCATCTTCATAAAAATTATCCACGAATTAGTGTTATTCTATACAACAGTGGTCGGAAATACATGGCACGCGTGCCAAAGGTGGCATGAGAGGTGATTTAATTTAATTATGCCAATAAGGTACTGTTTCGAGGGTTGCCAAATCTAAATAAACTGTCAAATCTGATAGCTTTGGTACAATTATTTGGACACATCCTAGTATGGAATATCTTCATCTGTTATTCTGTAGTCGCATAAAAACAAAAACATTTAAAACGTTCATATAGGTATATATATATATATATATATATATATATATATATATACACACACACACTAGTAGAAGGTGCTTGCATACTGCAAGCATATCATCTCACCTTCAGAAAACATTAATTTTTCAGAGAGGTATTTCATCATGGGAAATATTTCTTTAATTCTAAAGATTTCTCCTCTGGACAGGTTTTCGTTTTTTCATTATAGAACAATAATGGAGGTAAACAATCACTAATTTTTGCAATTTTCAAAATATTATACTTTTCCCACATTTAGTTAATAATGCCACACATTTCTGCCAAATTTCAAATTTATAGTACAATTAGAAGTGAAATAGCATTTATCTAATTGTAAAAATTTAAATAATTTTTAACGGCCAAAATAACAAACTAACCTCTAAATAATTTCAAAATTTCAGCTCCCTCACTCTCGGAGTAGTGTCTAAGCATCTACCTATTTGTGTAAATTTTAGGAATTTTTAACTGCCAAACAAATTAAAATATCAAAATTTGTATAATCCCTATTTAGTTTTTTTTACAAATTCTACCTCTAAAAAAAATTTCAGCTCCGTAGCAGATTCGAAAATACATAAACCTTGAAAATTTGTTTAAACAATTGCGAATTTTTAGCGGCCGCATTGTTGCACTTTTCAAGATTTTTGTTTTTTCTAGTCGGTTTTGCACAAAATCCTACATAAGAAAAACATTTCGAATCTCTAGCTCATCTGGAAGTGCCTAAACATTAGTATCCTCCTACATGTTATACGTTATCTCCTCCTCCTCTGTAAGAAACGTCTATATATAATGATAAAACAGAAATTAGTTAGGAAGCTTTATATCAATAAAAGCCAGACTATTTTTATCTCACTGCGAGAGTCGTCATGCCCTCAAATAATTTTCATTGTTTCATAATCAGATTAAACACTATAAAAGACATTTAAATAACGTGAAAGTACTACAGATTTATGCTTTATGCCTTTATATCTACGAATTAGTAATTTTCTTCGATAATGAAATATTCTGATTTTTTATGGTCAAGACGATACTCATTTTTTTTTAATTTGGTCAATTATGAATGAAAATTTACGGAAAAGAGCTATAAAACAGTCTAATACGATAACACTGTCGATAACAATGAATTATTTTTTAAGAGTTGTGAAGATAAAAATCATCTATCTAATAGTCGGTTCGAATCGCGCTTTTAGGCCTTTGAAACGCATTATCTCGATATGAACGGCTTCGACTAACAGAGATAGTGGCAACGAAACTCCTAAGTAAAGAGAGTGATTTAAAAAAAACGGATTCTTACCAAAAAAACTCAGCGGAAAACATCAGATTCTATAGTTTCTAAGCAAGAAATTAATTTGGAGCGTGAGACCAATCAATTGTTTAACTGCGTCGATATTTTACTAAACATGAAAGGAATATCAATTTAAATCATCGACTAATATTTGAAAAAGTTATCCACTGAACAAATTTCGCAGATCGCCGTCGCCGAGATATGCCATGGATTCATTTTAACTCCAGTCAGTCCTAGAGCAAATGATGGACTACGCGTAAAGCCACTTTTTTCGAAGAACTCGTGAATAACTCGCCGTATGTGCATAATTGAATAGTACATCACACTTAAAGATACAGATAAAGCATTGACCCATTTCAGCGACCGACGATGACCGCTCGCGCACTCCTGTTGTTATCAATACGTGCCCGCCACCTATACGATCACGCGGGACAACCTTGATTCCTGATTGCCATCCCGATGCTGACGCAAGTGCATAGAAGAGCAACAAGAGGGAAAATGCTGCGAAAGGGGAAGGGAAGGTCTGATGAAGAAGAGGTTAGTGGGGAAGATGGGAGAAGAAAGGTATTGGAAGGAAGCGCAGCCCTAAGAAGAGATGGGGAGGCAAAAGGAGAGGCTAGGGAGAGGGGGGGAGAGCCTAGGGAGAGGGGGGAGAGCCTAGGGAGAGGGGGGAGAGAGGCTAGAGAGAGGGGGGAGAGGTTAGGGAGAGGGGGGAGAGGGGGGGAGAGAGGCTAGAGAGAGGGGGGAGAGGTTAGGAAGAGGGGGGAGAGAAGCTAGGGAGAGGGGGGAGAGGTTAGAGAGAGGGGGGAGAGGTTAGAGAGAGGGGGGGAGAGGCTAGGGAGAGGGGGGAGAGAGGCTAGGGAGAGGGGGGAGAGAGGCTAGAGAGAGGGGGAGAGAGGCTAGAGAGAGGGGGAGAGAGGCTAGGGAGAGGGGGGAGAGAGGCTAGGGAGAGGGGGGAGAGAGGCTAGGGAGAGGGGGGAGAGAGGCTAGGGAGATGGGGGAGAGAGGCTAGGGAGATGGGGGAGAGAGGCTAGGGAGATGGGGGAGAGAGGCTAGGGAGAGGGGGGAGAGAGGCTAGGGAGAGGGGTAGAGGTTAAGAAGAGGGGGGAGAGAGGCTAGGGAGAGGAGGGAAGGAGGGAGAGGGGCTAGGGAGAGGGGGGAGGGAGAATAGAAGAGGGGGAGAAGGCGTACAATATGGAGCGTGGAAACCGCGGCGCATGTGGAAGGAGCACTCTCGCAACTATCGAGGCATAAGCACGTACACCTTATAACGCACCCGTCATGCACTCAGTTCTCTGGAACTCGAGCCTCCATCCCTCCCAACCCTATCCTCATCTCCCCTCTATTCCTTCCCTCGGTGAGTGCGAAGTGCCAAACCAAGCACATTTTGCAGGGAGACGCATGCGAAATTGACTTAAGGCAAAGGGAGCAGAGAGAAAGAGAGACAAATCTCCCCTTTTCATTGACACGTGCACTGCAAAAGACAGAAACGCAAAATAACGTCAGTTCTCTCGGAATGGAAAGTACACAAGTTCAATATCCTCTATATGGAGAGAGTGAAAAGGAATCTCTGCATCGAAATATATGTATAACTTCGTAATCATCTTCTCTTTCAATGGACGATTGAAGCTTTCAAACTGTCGGAAAGCAAAGGAATGAGACGTATTAGTGTTAGTAAACGTCGCATTCATTCCGAATTTATTCCTCCGTCATTTATCGCGAGATGTAAACAATCGTGTAATTGACAGATTAATTTCAACCACAAATCAAAACAAAATTACCTGACGGCGACAATTGGAGCTAAAATTAACTCTTGATAAGGAAAAGAAATCTAAAAAAAGATACGAAGCGCTCATGTTCACATATTTTATAAGAAAAATCCTAAAGCAACGTGGTGATATCCCTCCCTACCCTACCCACTCTTTCTCCCCTCGCCACCTCCACCCACATCCATTCCGTCGCGAGGGCGTTTAAGGTGTACAGTCTTTAAGTGGCCCTTGAAACCCCTTTCTCTCCCCCCCCTCTCCCACTCGATGCGACCATAAAACACTGCGAAGAGCGGCCCAGTGCCAACAATTCCGCGACCTCTACCCCTCCTCCTCCTCCTCCCAATTCTCCCTCCATCACACGTCCTATCTCTCCCTCCTCCCTCTCTCTCTCCGCGACCTCGCCTCCTCTCATTCTACCCCGCCATAACGGACCCGCGTCTCCTCCTTCCCCTTACCTTTTCCTCCCTCCTCGTCCGAACCGACAGAGGGTCTCCCGCGCGTCGCCCAGCCGCCCACGCAAACTCTCTTGGACTTCTCGGAAGCGACGGTCACCGGGAGGATAGAAGGGGAAAGAGAGAGAGAGAGAGAAGGCGGAGTGAGGGAGGGAGACAGAAAAAGAGTCTACAAGGAAGCTGATTCTCGCGATAGGGGGAAGGGCGAGAGGGTATGGCGAATCCGAATTTGCATGGCGGAGGATTTTGCGAGGTTGGAGCTGTGTTGTTGTTCTCGGGGATTTGTGGTGGTTTTGCCGTCCGAAGCCAGAAAAATTGACAACTACGGAGCTCAAATTTAACACGATAAAATAACGGTATTCTAATAAATTAATACTCAGCAACAGATGTCTCATCAGATGGAATTCTGCACCCATAGAATTTATCAGTAGATATAATAGTTGAATATGACTGCCTTTGGTTTGCTTCCTTCTATGATAGTGAAAGTTCGCGAAAAGAGGAAACATCTGCCGAAAATTAGAGAATGATTCTTTGCAGCGGTTTTTTTTGCTTGTTTTATTTCCTAAAGATTTAATAAACTGATTTGTACGTAGATTTTTATTCATTGATTTTAAGTTGCAAGCTCACGTTTACTGTTACCAAAATGTCAAAATTCTTTTAATTCGCCTTTACGCAACAACAGTTTGGCTACGTTCGCAGTTGGTTAAACGTGATTTGAATGTTTTGCATGTTTTTCCTCGCACAGATAAAAAAGTGACATGACGTTTTGATGGGTCAGGCTTGTTTGCGTACCATTGGCGGCGTAAAATAAACATTAGGTCATGAGAAAAATTTACTTCAACGATTTCTCGAAGAATTTGAAAAGTAGCACATATCCGATGATTTCGACAGTTAATAAATCATTCCGACATAATGGCGAATGAATATTTCAGACGTCGGCAAAACTGAATCAATTCACGAACCAATTTTGTTACCTAACCTTGAACATGCCAAGCATTCAGTTTATGCTGACTTAATTGCATAAATTCAAGGAAAAATGTGTACGCGTGAAAAATCAAACAAAATTTTTTATTTAATATTTCCGTCAAACTAGCTGCCCACATCGATTTCTAATTGCATTATTTTCCAAGGTATTGAACAACAACCACCTGACATTACATGGATCCTTTAAAATCACACCCATTAACTTGGGTCCTTAACACAACATAGCGAACACCGACAGTATTTGATAAAAGAATCCGTTTATTAATAAACGAGTACCTAATCGGTGAACAAGTCGAAAAAAAGAGTGTCTGCTTCGGTTTTCCAAACGTAAGCATCTTTGTCGATAGGCAAGCAGCAATTTCGTTTGCCGGCACAAAAAGGCCTCGCTGAGGCAAGCACGGACGGAATGTTGCGTAGGATGTGTTTTTTTGAGGGGGCGGAGGGTGGGGTGGGCAGGGAGGGAGGAGATAAAGGCGAAATAAGCTAGTAACCGTGGCAAGCAGAGTTCTAGGGGCATACGCCGCGGCTCGTGCGGTGTCCTCACGCAACCCTATGACCTCTTCCGGCTAAGGGGCCCGCCTCTGAGGCTCCTCCCTCCTCGATGGGGATGACGTCAGAGGGGACAGCAACTATACACTTCACGCGTAATCTCAATTGTCTGGGAGTGAGAGAGAGAGAGAGGAAGGAGAAGGGTGGAATAGGACGAATGAGGGAGAAAACTCGGTCGCGACTGGTGAGAAGGAGATCAAAAAAATGAGAAAAAAGACGATCGAAATCAGCGTCGTCATTTCCAAAGCCGAGACATGGATGATGCGAGGTTTGAGAATGGCAAAATGGATGAAAGAGAAGACCCGACGATGTTAAGAACGTGAAGATGGGAATGAAACGTCTACAGCCTTCTAACGCGAAAAGGTGAGTGAACAAGATGATCCAAACGGAACTTATGATGCCTACTTTCCATTTAATCATTTATTTAATACTATTGCCTTTAATAACTTTAAAATCACCGCGGATGTTGCTTTTTGTGTTCCCAAATTTCATAATTTAGCGTTATAAAATATTACAAATACATTCGAACGGAATATTAAACTGATCACGCGTATTGGTGCGGCAAAAATAAAGCGTGGATGTATTAGACTATACCGAATCCAAGTCCAAAAATAGTAGCTGCAGTGGCAACAATCTCGTAATGAGTGATAACAACTGAAAAAACGCCAGTATTTATGCGAAATTCTAAGAAATACAATCGACAAGCAAAATTATACGATAAAAATTATAATCTTCATTCCTTTCTTCAGAGAATAGTACAAATCCCGCACCGATATTACTACTCTAAGATATTTTAATGTGCAAGAGAAAATTGCCCAGCACGATGGATTTGAGATTTCCCATCTAAATAAAATGGGAAGGATAGTTCCAGGAATCGAACCCGAGACTTCAATCTTCGCAACAAAAACTATCCTCGGAAGCTCGGTTCAAGTAGCAAGAGATTTCCACCAAGTGTCATGAAAATCGGTCCACTGGTTCAAAAGTTGATAGGGGGGACGGACGGACAGGCAGACAGACACAACGACGAAACTAGAGGCCTATCTATTCTAGAAAGTAGGCAAAAAATGATTTTTCTCATTTAAGTTTCTAATGTGATTATTAAATAATAGCGTCATAAATTAGGTAAATTCTCCATTTATACTCAAAATTTGTGGCCATCATAGAGAAATAACCGATGAGCTCATAAAATCCATTTCATCCGAGTTAGAAAACGTCTAAACGCAGCCATAAAAACGATAAAAAAGGGATAAAAATATGAAAATTTCTCACCTTAAGGTCGTTTTATTTCTCTTTATCATCATTCCTCCTTTCCAACTTCTTCCTCGGGAAATGAAAAAATCCAACGCGTAAATATTAATCGACCTAGGGAAGAAAATTTTATGCCTGGAACTTCTATCCTTACACGGTCTTCCAAACACTTTACATTTAAACTTCATGCGACAAACAGGTCAATTATCAGGTATCGTATGACTGAGCGTATTCGAAGGGCGGGTGGATTGCATCGCTTTCGAGGAAAAAAACACCTAAAACTTGATCAAAATCCTTTTCCGAGAAGATTCGACTGCTACGCCAAACAAATGCGCCGGCGGCGCACGTAAATCTGATCGCAAGATTTTCTTCGGGAATGCTATCCGCGATTCGATCGTCGGAGATAATCCGCTGGTTGAAGAAAATTTTACGAATTGGCGATGCCTGAATGGGTTGTATGTACTACGTGCGCCGTTGCAGTTGGCAAGGTTAGCACGCTGAGTAAGACAGAATGGTGGTCATTTCTCTATCAAACACCTAGTGGATGATTTGATCTGACAGTAAAAGTTCAACAAAACCACCGAATGCGGTCGTTTTTAAATTACCTCACTATTTACTGTTTTTATCAATTGCGCGGGTTTGTTCCACCAATTTGGTAAATTTCTGCCAAGAATACTCGCAAGAAGCGGATGAAAAATACAATCCTCAGTGTCAAAAAAATCATTCCATTTTTATAATTTTAATAATTTTCATGCATAATAGAGTTGCAATAAGAACTATTCGTATATGTTAAACTTAAATAGTCTTGACATAAATTATATGATACGAATCGCGGTGATTTTTCGAAAAGGAAATGTCGAATTATAACCTACTTTTGTGTAAACCATTCCTAAACGAAATTGTGGGAGTGATTAAAGAAAATTTTTCTTATTCATTTAATCATGCAAGTTAACGATCAGGTAACTGTAGATATTTCCCTATTTTGATGGGATTTGTCTATCGCGGTGTTCCTCGTATCCTTGGACCTGTGACTTCACGATGCCTAAATGATTTTGAACGTCGGAACCGAATACCTTACGCTCAGCTCGTCACATAGCGGACGAGGCGAGGCAACAAGTGTCTCTCTACTTGTCAGGGAGAGCAGTTTTTCCCCTCTCTCTTTCTCACTCTTCGTTCCCTTACTCCACCACAATACCAGCTCTCCCGCCAAGAAGCTAAGTCACAGCTGCGGGGTAGTGTATGACAGCCAGATGACGTCACTTGGCTCCGCTACCCCGCAGCCGATAGGACACAAACAATGCATATATATGTATATATACACACACGCCCACTCTCAAAGCAACCTTCGCTCTCCCTCACGCCCTTCTCGCATACATACATATTTTTTTAGTATCCTCTTACAATACCGCGTGAAGCAATGCACTCTCTCCATCTTACCCTCCCACTCCCGTGGAACCTTCGCCGCAGAGCCCCAGAGTGGCTCCCGTGCTCGCTCACCGTGCGATGGGTTCTCCTTGGTAAAGTCCTTACTCCATCTCGACTCGTCTTTCCACTGCTCTGCTCCTACTATTGCGCGCGTTCTTCCCAGCCGCCTCTATCGCGTCATGCTCTCCACTCGAGAAAAATCGTCAAGAAAGATCGAGATGGACCAACTTTTTGCCGATTAAAAAATTTTAGATGAGTTAAGCGAATTAGAGTCATTCAGGCAATTGTGTTTAAAAGAAGCCAAGATGAGTAGTAGTAAGTTTTGAATCACCTTTACTTTGTTATACGGTTGTACAATTTTTAACTAAGAAAGGTTAAAAGAAAAATGCGCCGTGAATTTAAAAAAAATCGTTATGTTCCCTGAAAGCGGCTTTTAATTGCGTTATTTATATAAGGTTGTAAAATGAGAAATTTGGATAAAATTCGACAAATTCGTGAGAAAAAATTGTTGGAAAGAGGGTTTATAACTTTTTCCATTTAACGAATGGCGGATACGGAACATTCAGCGTTAAATGTGTTCACTTAAAACGTTTTTCTTCTCGTACTGGAAGTGGAGTGCAGGAAAAACGTTAAGTAAAAAATTAAACCATTTTCGGGATTTCCTTCTCTGTTCTCAATGTTGTGAGGTCCACACCGTATGAGAACAAAATTTACCGTAAATTGAACTGTTTAAAGCACTGAAGATATCCGATTTAATTAATCAAAAGGTTGACTCAAAATAAACAGGAGCGACGTAATTAAAGAACAGAGACGCAGATTTCGTTGAAAACTAATAAATAAGTAGCGATCCCATGAACGTACTCGAGCATCGTCTCTGGGTATAACATTATTGCGTCAACATAGTATCTCCTTGATATGCCTACGCTCTACGCTTTAACGTCAAACGATTTGGTGCAAAGTGTTTATAAACGTTACAAAAAACCTTATCCGAGTATTGCACACTCATAGGGACACAATTCTATACACGCAAACGAATCGATGCTATTTTTTAACCTTGATATCTTGAAAATTTAAACTCATGCAGTTGTTTATTATTTATTCCCTGGAGCAAAGAAACATCCCGTTACGTATCTCGATATTTTTTCAAAACATCGCTACTGAATGGTTTAATGTAATGCATACTTTTAGATAACGATAGCCACTTATCAGCCGAAGACAAGTATGGACGGCTAAAATTGTCGCCAGGATAAAGGCGGGTAGATTACACGTTCGAGCACAAAACCCCTTTCTTCCGCTATTGCGCAAATATCGTAAAACAAAAAAGGACGAGCGTGACTTCTCAGTAGCATTTCACTCGTGACAGTCGGTAGCACCGAGGAAAATCTGATAAAGGAAGGTTTTAGGAGGGCAGATGAATCAAGCGTCGATGAAGAGTATGGAGCAGGAAGAATGACGGTTCGATGACAAACGGCGAACCCAATGGCCGACCGAATTGTTTCACGACTTGACAAGTTGGATGAGGAACTCTTGAGCCTCTGAGAAGAGGACCTATTGACTCGAGTTTCTCAGAAGAATCGGCTAAAAAAGTGTCGAAGCATCGAAGTATCTATTTCGTGATACCTTAAAAATGTTTTTCAGTTTCGTAACACCTTCACAAACAGAAGAGTATTGATATGGACCGGGATAAGAATTTTTCTCCTTCTTGTCACTCAGTTATACAGTCATGCATACGCTTCCCTGTAGTATGAAATCAATTTTCCACCCTCCACCTTCGAAATACCGGTATATATTTTGAAACACTTCACCGAAAAATAGTAATGCGCCCATAAAACTGATTCATAATTCAGAGATGAAACTCCCGTCGGATCGACCGTTTACTATACTATGAAATAATTTCTCTTGTAAATTGACCCAACCTCAGGCACCGATGGAGTATTATTCCCTGTTTCCCCTGAAAATAATACGAAAAAACTCAGTCGACGAAAAAATAACAAATCATTTAACAATCGCCTACTAAAACTCGAATGGGAAGTTCGTCAATGGGTGCGGAAAAGGCAGCGACAACAGGTGGTCGAGATCGAGGAGAGAAACAATCTCGCCCCTTCGTACGACACCGCGTCCCGCTCTTGCGGAATCCCGAGTCAACAAAAACAAAGCCGAATAACACGCGCGCGCACTCGGAGGGGGGTCACTGGATAGTTTGGCGCGACTCGAAATCGTATAGGCGGGAACGCGACACTCTCTCACCTCTTTCCTCGATGACTCCCATCGCTGGAGGGACGAAACAGGAGAGCAGAAGGACGATGCAGAAGACCAATGGGTGGTAGTACGCCGGACGACGGCGGCTCCAATCCATCTTGGGAGGTTTTAATCCTTCGAAAAGAATGGCCTCGCGGAGGGAAAATGATGGAACACCCAAAAAATAAATCACACTCGGCAGGAGTATGCAGTCGGGGGAGGAGGGGAAAAGGGGTTTAAGGGACTGAGGATTTGCCGTCAGCGCACCACACTATTTGATAAAATATAGACACGGCTGGCTATATCTCACGACACCGACGGGCAATCCTCGCCCATGTCACTCTCAGAAAAGGCCACAAACCAAGATTTCTACAGTAAATCGACCCTTATGCGGAAGATTTTCACAAAATATCCTCTTGTTATCCAAGTCAAGAACTAAACGCCGTCAGATAAAGATGCATGCCTTCCAGGAGGTAATCAGTGTATCCGTTCATGGCACACACAACACAACGACCTGTTGTCACCGAAGGAGTGTGTCACAGTTTTCTGTTGTTGTACTCGCGTAGGTTTTTTGTTTGGATTTTCGTTTTGTCTCTGCACATAAAAAACACGCAACACTATCTTTCGCGAAGAAATAAAAATCACGAACAGCCCTGCGTGCAAACACGTTCGTAAGCGAAGGATCGGCTTCAGTTGAACTGACGCGCTCTCAACACCTACTCCTGCTTCGCAGTCGTCGGCTGACTGAGGCTAAGCAATCGTCTGCCCTCGCTTGCAGCCGTTGATTCCCGAGTTCTCCGGCAGATGTCGGACTAGCCCTTATCATGGCGGCTCGTACGGACTACAGCACGCGCTTGAGGTTTGTTCCGCTCCTTCTAACAAGATGAAATCTCTACTCAGATAACTTCTGAGTGTATAGCTGAGTAACGGCTGAAGAATCCCTCAGTGCACTCTTTCGAGTCTCCAATTCTTGCGGGTGTAATTGCTTGAATATATGTTTCATATTTTGCATATAACCTTACTTTCCATTCATAAAGGATAAAATACGTGTATGACACGAGTTGAGAATTATGTTGTTTTAATACTATGCTATACAAGAGGAAATTCACTATGCAAATACTTGAGAAACCTCTCTTACACTTTTATGATTGTTGACGGTAAATTAGACGCGTTTTGAAGATGTGAATTGCGATAGTGAATTCTACAGCGTATTGTCATGTTTTTCTCACACAATTTCTGTAGAACGTCATATATTGGAGGTCAGTCTTTTACAAGAAACAAAAATTATGACCATTATCAATATCATAAAAAGATACAATTTTCTGAGGATTTATTTGATTAATAGAGGAATAAAGCGAAGTAAATAAGTAATGTAATTGCAACTGTTGCTTTGCATTTCTACTAGATATACTACGGCAGCGGCTTCCAAACAATGCAAAGTCGCTCTCCCCTCGCTTAAGAAAACTGTCTTCGTGTCCCCCTCCCCTCTATGTCATGTTCGATAGATGTTCATAAACAAGGGGATGCACAGAGGAAATGTAACATTAATAAGAAGAAAGCGAGTAGTGAGAAATTAAGAATAGGTAAATGGAATGTTAGGACTATGAATTCAGGGGGTAAACTAGAGAACTTAAAAGGGGAAATGAGAAGGAATAATGTAGGTATAGTAGGTCTTAGTGAAGTTCGGTAGGAAGGAGAAGGCGAGATAAATTCAGACGAATTTAAGATTATTTACTCGGGAGGAGAGAAAAAGGAAAGTGGAGTGGGGATTATAATGAGAAAAGAGATAGCTGAAAGAATTAGCAAGGTATTGACAGTTAATGATAGATTAATAACCGTAAAACTTCAGATGGAGCCAGTGGAAATGCTTATAATTTAAGTGTATATGCCAACAACTAATGCTGGTGACGACGAAGTAGATGAAATGTATGAACAGATGATGGAGATATTGGAGGAGAAGGGGAAAGGAAGGATCACCACCATAGTAATGGGAGACTGGAACAGTGTAGTCGGAGAGGGACAGGAAGATAACAGTGGGAAAATATGGACTAGGAAAGAGAAATGAAAGAGGGGAGAAACCTGTGGAATTCTGCCATAGAAATGGATTGATTGTAACTAATACATGGTTTAAGCATCACCAGCGGAGACTTTACACATGGAGAAGCCCAGGAGACCAGAGACGATACCAGATAGGTTACATACTAGTCAATGAAAGATTTAGAAATAGTATTAAAAATGTGAAAACACTACCAGGAGCAGATATCGATTCCGACCACAACCTTTTGGTGTCAAATACACAATGTAGACTGAATAGCGTTAAGAGAAACATAAGGGTTAGCAAGAAATGGAACTTAGAGGAACTCCTTAAGAACAAGGAGGCTATCATGACTGAGCTGGAGGAAAGGTTGGGGGAGATAGCTGAAGAAAATAGGAACAATGTAGATGAGGAGTGGAGATACATCCATAGCAACATTAAAGATGCAATGGAAAAGAAGGTAGGAAAGATAACGGGTGAAAGAAACAAAAAAACCCTGGGTCACAGCAGCCATGCTGCAAAAAATGGAAGAGAGGAGAAAGTGGAAGAACATAAACACTGAAGAAGGCCAAAGAGAGTACAAGGAGTTAAATAATGCTTTAAGAAGGGAAACAGATAAAGCCAGAGAACAGTGGATAAATGAGAAATGGGAGGAGATTGTCGAGTGTGAAAGAATTTGTAGAGCAGACCTCATGTATAGCAAAGCAAGAAAAAGGCAAGAAAGATAGGATGCAAAGGAATCATAAACAAAAGTGTTAAAATATTCTTGGAGCCAGACGATGTAGAGAGTGTCTTGAAAGAATACATTGAGGTGCAGTATGACAAACAAGGCAAGCCAGAAAAATTGAATTAGATGTAAATGAGGATGTAAAAAAAGACCAGCTAGGACCAAGTATTCTCGAGCCTGAAGTTAAAAGAACAATTGATGACATGAAAAGAAGCAAGGCTGTTGGGAGTGATGATATCCCAGGGGACGTTCTTAAGGTTTTTGGGTCGAAAGCAGTTATGCAACTCACAAAATTCTTTAACCAAGTATATGATACTGGCATATGGTCTGAAGATTTTTTAGATGTTGTTATGGTACCACTGGAGAAAAAGAACAATGCAAAATGTTGTAAGGATTACAGAACTATTAGTTTAATTTCTCATACAGCTCAAGTTCTAACCAGAATAATAACCAAAACAATTGAAGGTAAAATAGAAAAGGAGCTGCAAGATAATCAGTTTTGTTTCAGAAGAGGAAGAGGGACTAGAGATGCTATAGGATGTATGAGAATGATGATAGAAAGAGCCCTAGAAGTCAATAAAGTTATGTAGTTTTGTTTTGTAGATTGGGAGAAAGCTTTTGATCGAGTGAAATGGGATAAAATGTTGGGTATTTTAAATAAAATAGGGATAGATTGAAAAGATAAAAGATTGCTTAAAAACCTTTACTTAGATCAAAATATTAGAGTCAGGGTTGAAGGAGAAGAAACAGAAAGTACTTCAATAGGGAGGGGAGTGAGGCAGGAATGTCCTATTTCACCAGCGATATTTAATATTTCCGCAGAAGCAATAACAGAAGAAGCGTTGATGGAAGAGAAAGGATTTAAGATAGGAGGTGAAAGTATTACCACCATTAAATATGCAGATGATCAGGGATTAATAGCAGAAGACAAGAAAGAACTTCAAAGGATGACAGACAGACTAGTGGAGGTTGGCCAACAATATGGAATGAAGATCAATGCTGAAAATACAAAAGTCATGGTGGTTGGTTGGTAAATGACCAAAAATTGGAACAAGTAAGTAGTTTCAAATATCTTGGCAGTATTTTAGCACAGGATAGAAGTAGTACACAGGACATCAGAAGTAGGTTTGCAATGGCAAAAGCAGCATTTAACAATGAGGAGGAGCTTCTTACAAGCAAGAAAATAAATTTAGAAACAAGGAAGAAATTAGCAAAATGCTACATATGGAGCATAGCTCTTTATGGTGCAGAGACGTGGATGGTAAGGAGAAAGGAGGAAAAATATTTAGAAAATTTTTAGATGTGGGTATGGAGGAGGATGATGAAATTGAAATGGACAGAGAGAAAGAGAAACGAAGAAGTATTAGAAATGGTGGGAGAAGAAAGGATGCTAATGAAAACCATCAGGAAATGAAAAGCAAATTGGATAGGGCACAAATTGAGAAGACTGTTTACAAAGGACGATCTTAGAGGGCAAAATTAGCGGAAGAAGAGGAAGAGGGAGAAAAAGAATAGTAATATTAGAGAATATAAAGCAGGAATATAGTACTTATAGAGGTATAAAAGAGGCTTCTAGGGAGAGAGAGAGAGAGTTGGAGGCAGCGATTCAGCTAAAACCTCTCTTCGGACAGCAGCATGATGATGATAATAACTTCGTTAATAAAAAAGCGAAATTTCCCTGAAAGATATTTTAGCTGCAGTTAATTATTCTATCTTAGCAATCTTTGGAAGATTTTGTTTGAGATATATTTTTAACCTGATTACCTTGATAAATAAGACAATAATGGAAACGCTTAATGTCAATGACTTCAATTAAGTTACATGCATATGTGCAAATGTATTTGCAAAATTAAATAATTTCTTCAGAAAAATAACGCGCGAAAAAATATATTAATAAATTATTTTGAACGTCACTGTTATTTTAGCGAAATGACTTTATTATAGCAGCTTTTATAAGTGTAATGCGTAAAACTCCGTCACGGAGTAACCATCTGGAATGAGTCAAAAACGGTCGGTTCGATCTCAGTCTCTCTTTCAACATCTATGCATCTTGCGCTCTCATCTATAATAATAGTACGGGTTTGATTTTATGAGCCTTTCTCGAAATGATTGCGCTATATCTTTGTTTCAAAAAGGTTAAAATATTAATAAGATCCTGATCGTAAATACGAACGTTAAAAAACATATTTCACTTGTATAGCAAAGAGAAATCGCATCTATTTCGATTTAACCAAAAAATAGCTTGTACGATTTCCCTCTCTTTATGCGGGGGTTGCGTTCCATGAAAGTGCCGCATACAGCGAATTCTCATAAACAGGACCCATATTTACATGTAAAAGATAGGGATACGTTCCAAGACGCTCTTCTTTCGCTCCATAACGACTTCTTATGCGCTAAATAGAAACTTAAAACTATTAACACTAAATTATACTCGCCAATAAAAGGAAGCATACGAGCACAAGCGGTGGCTGATGTGAGTTACATAATAGTGGAGGTTTAAAGTGCTGGAGGGCTGTCTTGACCCAACGTAAGTTCCGCGGGAAAGGAAAGACTATTTCTCAAGTGTGTTCAAACAGTATCACACTAAATCTCCATCTCATCTCCACTCTACAATATCCACTCCACTCCCATCTCTTTTACTCTATAGTACTAATACGAACAGCATAAGAGACAATGAGAGACTGAATGGTCGCCTTTTGCTGTAATGGAGAACTTTCTTGCATTTGTATTGCACTGGTCGCGTAACCGCATAAGAGCGAATCAAAGACGCATAAAAAGAAATTCCGGTAGCAATAAATTTGTCGCATAATAGCGAATTCGAATAAAGAGAGGGATTCCTGTATTCCAGGAAAGCCCAAGCAACAGCGAAAAGAGTTCATTACAGTTGACCATGCATGTTGCGGCCAGCTGAGGAGTCTCGAATCGTTCATTATGTAAAATTATGTTATATTATTATTAATTATGTTATGTAATTATGTAAAATAGATTTGCAAAATAATATGATTATATATAATATAAACGATAAAGTATAATTATTATCAGATAAGGTCTTCCATAAAATAACTTATTTACGTAAGTCCTTGAATAAATGTTGTCTGTTGTAGAACAGACGGTATTCGAGAAAATCATGAATGAAAAATCGCGACGAACAATAGAGCAACAAAAGAGTTATATAAAACAAACGAAACTTATCATGCCTAATTTCCGTATAGTTATTTTAAATTAAATGAACGTTCATACATTACTTTTTAGAATTAGATAATCAGATGTTTGTATGCCCCAGTCATTTAAAGATTATACTATTTTTTACGGATTCATTAGCACAGAATTGATTAGTGTCTGTATTAAAAGTCTCTCGCCAGTTAACTATCAATATATTATTAATAAGTTATAATAATTAAATAATGAATGAAAATCAATACAAATTTAATCCTCTTCATATACATTGATTACTGGTAGTGAATTTTCACATAACCGAGTGGTGCAGCAATTGCTTGTATTAATATTTAATAGTTTTAAAATCGCCACGGATGAGTTGCTCTTCGTGTTCCAAAATTCCATAATTTACCGTTATAAAATATTACAAATACATTCGAACGGAAAACAAAAATCACGCGTATTTGTGTGCCAAAAATAACGCATGTACTAGACTATACCGAATCCGAGTCCAACAATAGTCGTTGCAATGGCAGCACTCTCATAATGAGTGACAAAAACGGCAAAAACGCCAGTATTTACGCAAAATTCGAAGAAATACGATCGACAAGCAAAATTATACGATGAAAATTAGAATCTCCATTCCTTTCCTCAGAGAATAGTACAAATCCTGCTCCGATATTACAATTCTAAGATATTTTAATGTGCAAGAGAAAATTACCCTGTACGATGGATTTCAGGTTTCCCATGCAAATCAAATGGGAAGGATAGTTCCTGGAATAGAACCCGGCACTTTCAATCTTCGCAACAAAAACTATCCTCGGAAGCTCTGCCCCAGTAACAAGAGATTTCTACTATGTGTAATGAAAATCGGTGTATGTTTTTGGCTAAATAACCTCTTGGATTATTATAGCCAAAGCTCCTTCCACACCGAACACACAAGGGAGGAGGGAAACCCAGCGCCGGCATTAGCCTACTCTTAACGAAGAGCACCAAGGGGAGCCAACGGCTTAACGCCCTTCCGAAGGACGAACGCTGACTTTGCGCGGCCTCCTCAAACGCCCACAAACAGGGGGCCGGGCGACCTTATGAAAATCGGTCTATTGTTTCAAAAGTTAATAGGAGGGACCAGGGGCGCAACCAGGGGGGGGGGGGGCTGACGGGCTTTAGCCCACCAAAAATCGACATGTTCATGCTAGGGCTTTAGTATTAAACAAAATGTCTGTACTATTTGTAAGTAAATCTGCTGGTTTTTCGTAAGATTTCTAACAATATTCTCGAGAAATTCTTCACAATGTCAATCATTAACGAAATGCAGTCACCGGTAATTTTTCAGCCGTGTCATTTTTTTGCATCCATTTTTCTAACTTCATTATAGTCTTTCCCTACACCAACGGAATAGTGACAGGAAGGCACCCCGCACTGAAGAAAGTGGTCATTTCAGGCTTCTTTTGTCCTCCATATGAAGGGTAAAGCCAAGTGACCCTGGATCCCTAATAGCTTCCAGATGGAGAGAACGCATGCGAGCGACGCAAAAAGGAAATTCGAGGAAAGGTTTTTCTAAGAACTTGAAAGCACATCTTGAGAAAGGAACGCATTTTTGAGCGTCAGTTTCACATTGTCTCTCCTCAAAGCAACTGCATTAGTGAGTTTGTCTGTTTTGTGTATTCTGAGTGCAAGATAATTCGTTAGAAATCATAAAAGTTGACAATAAGTTACCTTAATAATAAAATCTCAAGTTACCGGCTATGCTCACCATATCCTGTTGCTTCCGGATAGTTTTATTTTTTGAGGAGTGAAATCTTAATTTCAGAACGTTTGTTACCGTAAGTTTCGAGTGTTTCATCTTATTATCCTGAGTTTCCCGAAGTTTCAGCGGCGACGAATTTACAGCATTTGGTAAGTAAAGTTAATTATTTCACAAAATGGAATGTTTCATACTTTTATGTTACTAGTGAATAGAAGTATGTTTCGTGTTAAGAATGGCAAGCCAACCTATTTATGTATTCTCCATATAAATGAACGGTTTAAATGTAATCATAAATGTCATTGTTTTAATTGAATTTGGACTCTTGGAAATCGTATACAGTTTGCCTGCTGTACATAAGAACTCTGTTAAAACTGGTTTTTAAATAATTGCGTTTAATTTTACCCATAACAGAAATGGCAGAAAAACGAAAAAATGTGCGCAATTTGTTACACTTTTTCGGAAAAAAACCGAAGACCGAGACAGGCTCTGAAGAGGTGGAAGACAAGTCTTGCGGTACTAGTAATAATGGACCAAGTGCAAAAAATAGCGAAATACATCTCAATGAAACAGAGGCAGCCTCTTCTAATTCCTTTAATATTGATCAAAATGATATAGCTCTTTTAAAAAAGAACCCATTGTCTAGCGATGACAAGTTAGATATTCTAAGAATCCTTTGGAAACCTAAAGCAGACTATCATTTTCCTTCCTGCATCTTTAAAAATCAAAAAAGAAGTTTTCAACACTCATGGCTGGTAAAATATCAATGGTTATGTTATTTTAAATCTGAAAATAGTGCCTATTGTAAGTACTGTACATTTTTTGCGCCAGTGGAAGTCGGTAAGTCTAAGGCACAGGCTGTTGGATACTTAGTTTCAAATGGTTTTTCTGACTGGAAACACGCAATTGAAGCATTTAATGGACACGAAAAAACTGCTTATCATACCAGTTCTGTGTTGACTTTTCAAAGATTGCAGGACATTCGTGATCAGAAAGTTACATCTATTGATAAGCAAATAGATAAGGATAAGGCACAAAAAGTTCAACTAAATAGGAAAAGATTAGAACCTATCATTAAAACAGTAATTATTTGTGGAAAACAAGGAATACCTCTTCGAGCCCATCGAGATTATGGTCAGTTTTGTGTTGAAAATGAGCCTGAAGAAAATGAGGGTAACTTTCGGGCAATATTGCGTTCCAGAATTGATGCTGGCGACAAAGAATTAAGAGAACATCTAGAAAACTGTGGTAAAAATGCAACGTTTCTCAGCTGGAACATTCAAAATCAAATTCTGGTAGCATGCAACGACATAATACTGAGGGAAATTGTTGCGAAGGTAAATGCTGCAAAATTTTTCTCAAATCTTGCAGACGAAACCTGTGATATATCGACTACTGAGCAATTTTCATTGTGTGTGCGATACATAGATGAGGATAAAGAAGGGAGTTTGTCAATACGAGAAGATTTTTTACAGTTTGTTCCAGTATCAGATACTTCTGGTCGTGAACTATCAAATACGTTAATTGAATCGGTTAAAAGTGTAGGAATTGATTTAAAATTCTTACGAGGTCAGGGCTATGATGGTGCTGCGTCAATGAGTGGGAAATTCAATGGAGTTCAAACACATATAAGGAAATTGTACCCCCTTGCACTATATGTCCACTGCGCATCACATAGTTTAAATTTAGCAATTGGAAATGCTGTGAAAGTGCAAAAAGTAAAGAATTGCTTGGGTATAGTAGAGCGAATTTATAAGTTTTTCAATACTCCTAAAAGAGGTGAAGTATTAACGAGAAAAATTAATGAACATTGCCCTGAATCAAATAAGAAAAAACTACGACAACTAGCTAATACAAGATGGGTTGAACGGCATGAATCCATAATGGTAATGATTGAACTCTTTGTCGCGATTTATTTTGCTCTTGATGAAATAAGTTCCTGGCAGAACCAAGAAGTTTCATCCGGTGCCCAAATGCTATTAAACTCTATTTGTGAGTTTGGTTTTCTTATTTCAGTATATACAGTACAGGCATTTTTTTCCTATACATTAGCATTGTGCAGATTACTGCAAAAAGTTGATAGTGACCTTCACTCAGCACTTAATCATGTGCGTGATGTTGTAGAACAAATAGAAAGTATGAGAACTAATTCAGAAAATGAATTTAGGGCTATATTTCAAAAAGCTTCTGAAAAAGCAATATCGATTGGTATTGAAGTAAAGAGGTTAATAAGCTGCAAACGCCGTCAGAGTGAAGATGTTCCATCTGAAACTACGGAGGAATATTACCGAAGGTTTATATTCATTCCCTTCGCAGATCACATGCTAAGCCAGCTGAATGAAAGGTTTTCTAAACATTAGGGCGTACTACTTGAATTTAGCAGTATTCTACCTAAAGGAGAACTTCAAAAACAATCTGAAATCGAGAATTTTTTGAGGCTAGTTGAATTCTACAATACCGATATTCTCTCAACAAATGAGTTTGTCTTAAAGGCAGAATTTATAATGTGGTACAAACGTTTTGATAAGTTGGTATCTACAATAGCCCCACCGAAGAATGCTATAGATGCATTGAATCAGTGTGATAGATTAATTTATCCAAATATTTTCATATTACTAAAAATATTTGCCACACTTCCTATTACTACGTGCACCAGTGAAAGATCATTTTCGACTTTACGAAGGTTGAAGACATATTTGAGGAACGCCATGTCTCAAGACCGTTTAAATGGCTTAGCGCTTTTAAATATACATCGACACATTAAAATTAACCCTCAAGATGTTTTAAACGAATTACAGAAATCAAAGAGAAAAATTGACATTTTAATCTAGTATGAAATATGCATTGAATGATGTAATTAATAATTAAAAATAGTTTGTATTTTTTGTCGAATTTATACCAAGCTTTTCATTATTGCTAACCATGTCAAAATTTTCATTTTTTTCTTTTTTCCTTAAATTTGTGGATTCTTAAAACTGGATATCTCAATCGCATTTCTTGAAAGATGTAATTAATAACTGAAAATAGTTTGTATTTTTTGTAAAATTTGTACCAAGCTTTTTATTATTGTTAACCATGTCAAAATTTTCATTTTTTTCTTTTGTCATTAAATTTTTGGGTCCTTAAAACTGCAAATCTTAATCGCATTTCTAGAATGATGTAATTAATAATTGAAAATAGTATGTATTTTTTGTCAAATTTGTACCAAGCTTTTAATTATTGTTAACCATGTCAAAATTTTCCTTTTTTCTTTTGTCATTAAATTTGTGGGTCCTTAAAACTCCAAATCTCAATCGCATTTCTTTTCTTTAGTGAATACCCCCTATTCTCTATCCGAGAATCACTACGTTTTTATCCCAAATTAAAACGTAAAGTATTAGATATGTTCGGTGGGATATATTTTCTTATGGCTGAGCCCCCCCCAAGAGAAAATCCTGGGTGCGCCCCTGGGAGGGACAGACAGACAACGAAGAAACTATAAGCCTATTTCTATTCTGGAAAGAAGGCTAAAAATTTCATTTTAATGGTCGCTGTGACGTGATTTGGAATTCTTTATTTTACTGCAAGCGCTTAAAAAATTCACCTTACACAAAGATCTAAACTCGTAAATTAAGCAACGCGATCTCCAGGGCAACAGCACTCAGCCATGTGGAGCATATATGTATTAGACAATAAATTCCATGAGTAAGCATGATGATGCCATAATCATAACACAAAATATTCTAATTTTTCCATAAATTTCAGTGTAACATATAGGCTATTGACTTAATTATGATTATTCTTATTGCTCATGCAGGGCGATCTGAATCACGAAACCTGAAATACCAAAACTTGGACACGAGCCGATCGCCAGAGAATTTGGAAATAACGGATAGTTGCCTTAATTTTGCGGAAAATTATAAATATTCTGCGAGAACTCATGGAATTTATTGTCTAATACATATATGCCCCCCATGGCTGAAGTCCTGTTGCCCTGGAGATCGCGTTGGTTTATTTACAAGATTAGATCTTGGTGTGTGGTGCTTTTTTAAGCGCTTGCAGTATGCATGCACCGACAACTCGTATTATATATACTACATATATATCCTATATATGTAAGAAGCAGCTTTTTATAATGATGAGATGATAACTACAATATCATTCAGGCGATTTTATATCTATAGAGATTTTGTGAAGCACTTTTACTAGCTTTGGAACACTAAGAGCACCATCGTGCTGCCTTCTGTAAGGTTAAATATCCTTGGATTGGTAAACGTTAAATGTCGCATTTAGCCGACTATAAGACGAGGCTTTAACTGTTTATTTTTCATCCAAAGGTCGTCTTATATTCGCGAACAAATAAATGAATAAAAAATAGTGACGGTGACTATGACACATTTATCTTTGTACTGCACATGTTGATGACAATTTTTAGGCTGGTTTCCAAAGGAAACATAGCCTTATAAAATGGTCCTGTCTGTGTATGTGTGTGTTCCCTAATAACAACTTTTGCACCAATGGACCGATTTTCATGAAACTTGGTATGAGGCTCGTGCTGCCAGGGTCCATCCAAAAAGGTCAAGGTATATTGATGTTCATTTTTTATTTCACAAGAAGTTTTCCCGTTGAATTTCAACGGGCATCTCCCTAGTTACTTTAATAAACTTATACTCATATCTTATTAAATGGCATTCGTCAAGCAACAATGAAATGCCAAACTTTTCTCTCCCTAGCTCTTATATGATCTGTAAGGTATAGATTCAAACAATTATTCGGATAGAGAACAACATTTACTACAAGAAACCCCACAAGACCACATAATTACGACTTATAGTTTTGGATACAAAAATTCGAAAAAATTCCGAGTAAGACATCGCATATATTGTTTACGTCGATCGCGAAGAAGGTTATCCATATATTTCTCTCCCATGCTCTTATATGATATGTGAGCTGTAGATTGAAGGATTTATTTGGATAGAGAACGACATTTACTATAAGTTTTGGAAATAAAAATTCAAGAATCGCCCAAACTTTCGATACCGTTTCATACGTATTTCGCATTAAGAACGCCTTTGAAATCTCTGTGAATTCTAGTTATGGAGTATACTTTTCCATCTCGTTTTCTTTTCCTCTCGACTACTCTTCAGCAATGGACAGTTGATCCAGACATATTAGCGTATAAACAGTAACATTTATTAAATTCGTTTATTAAAAAATACATGCAAAATATAATGTCAGAAAGGGATTTTGACATTGTTTTTAGTATTTTAAACCTGATAATGCTCTATTAATTTGTTTTCCAATTTTCTCTATCATTGATAAACTATGAACCAAAAGTAACGAAGTAACTAAGTAACTAACTCATACTGAAACACTTCCTGTCGATACATGTAATCAATTCGGGACGTCAACTTTGGGAAACCAGCTGCATTAGTCATGGTTTGGGTTAAGTGGATGGGGGTTGGGTTCGTTGCATTTTCCTCCTTCGGGTTGGGTAAAGTGGTTGGGGTTATAACGCTCCACCTGAAGAATCTCCCCCAGGTAGCGCTGGGGAGAGGGGGTGGGGGGGTGATTCTTCATGTGATCCAAAAAAATTTCTTTTAACACCTATTTCCTCCAAATTAAAATTATAGAGCATGTATTTTTCCCAAAGCAGTGATTGAAAATTGTTCTTTGTATGAGCGTGCTTCCTTATTAATGTCTCCAAAACAATATTCATTATTTTTTATTCCGATCGCTGTTCGCCAAGGCAAGCCTAATATGATCAGTAATAAATAATTAATACATGTATCAATAAAGTTAATAATAATATATAATTATTATGAATGACCATTCTTGCATGACGGCAATTTTCTTTCTACGAACGATTGTTTCATCGACTGCAATATTTAAAATGCTCACTATCACATATTTCTGCATTCGTTATCTCCAAATAAATATTATATAGCGTATTTTTATCGGAGAATATTGCTTTTCAAATAACTCTTGGATAATTTGAAAAAATTATAACATTTGGGATCGAACCTGAGCCTGCGCCGTAAGAGTCGAGAGTCAAGCTGTCAAGCTCGTTATCCACTCAGCCATTGCCGTTCCTAGCAACCACTCGACAATGATGTCTAATAAGTTGCATGCGATGTTTTTGCAATATTTTCGACGCTGATTTTTCGAACTCAAGGGCCCATTCACAAAAACCTCGAGACACGGGTCTCCTTATTTTCGATGTAGAATTTTCAACCAAATCCGCGACCCGAAGGTCGCAGCCTCTACTCGTGAGTGAAAACATAATTGGGGCGAGTATAGCTCTTTCACATAACCATGAAACTGAATTTTCACTCAAATGAGAAGCTTTGGATGGAATTTTGATTCCGGTTCATCATCCTATTTTACCACTTCACTTAGTTTTTCTGGTATTTTAAATTCGTCATTTATTTCTGTGACATATTCGCCACATTAGTTCAGTGAATTCCCCAGCTGTATTATTCCCTTTTAAATATACGTTTATTGAGAGGTTAAAATTTGCAACTTTCCTCCGTTTAAATGACGCTATTATATAAAACTTCTTAGCGATGAAAAATTTGGAATCACATCTACAAAACTATTTTCACTTAGTTGTTTAACATTTTAACTTTATTTATAAACAATGCGTAACGTACACATACGATAGAAATTTAAAAAATTAGGCCATTTTGCAATGGCGATATAAATATCAATCATAACTATAACTAGGGGCCCGTTGCAGTACTTCCTGCAAACATCTAGAAACCCTTGCGTGAAGTGATCCAATGCGATAGTTCCTATGACAACAAATTCTCACCAAGAGTGTTATTAGTTGAACAAATTTTACTCCCCCTCTTAAAATTATTATATAGCTCACACCATTTTCATAACCAAAAACACATGATTTACGCTACAATTTGTTTGGACAGTGAAAAAAATATTTTGCCAGGATTCCTTAAGTAAAAAAAAATAAATTGGTAGAAAAATAAAATGGCAGTAAAAAAGATAAAATGGCATTATTCAAGCAGCAGCAAATAAATTGCAATTAGGGACAACAAACTATGGCTAAGCTCCAGTATAAGTCACCCATGACGATTTTCGATCTTGTTTTGTTGTTTTTGGAAATGTTTGCATGGAGGAACATTTTGCTCGTCCTCACCTGGTTGGGTAAGTTGGTTGAGGTGTATTTCGTTCCGCCTCAAAGGAACATTTTGTTTTTGGAAATTATTGCATGGAGGAGCATTTTGCTCGTCCACACCGGGTTGGGTAAGTTGGTTGAAGTGTTTTTAGTTCCTCCTCAAAGGGATATTTTATTTTTTACTGCCATTTAATTTTTTAAACTGCCAAATAATCCTTTTTTCTACTGTCAATTTATTTTTTAACTACCAGTTTTATTCCATGCCCATGATTTATAATACCGGGATACAATACTTTTTGTTTTGTTCACTATTTCTGATGGTACAGCATGTCGTATGTTCTGTGGTTTGTTTAATATTAAGTAATCAATACACCGGCCACGCGTCAATATCGAAAGAAATTAATCACAAACATTATCAATATAGCAATTTTCTTAAACTGCGCAATAAATTTGCAAACGAAACGATATTTTCAATGTATACGTGAAATATCTTTCTATTTGAAAGGTTAAATTGTCCATTATAACAATGCATTGGAATCGTTTCTTTTCTTCGCTACGTGTTTCATTTGTTTTATATTTACACAAAACTTTTCACATAAGTTTTCAATCGGTTGTTGTTCTTGATGCGTTTCTTTCATTGTAAGCTTAGTGCAAATGCACTTGAAAGTCCGAGGCTAACAATGCAAAAATCCGAGATCAACAATTGAAATGTTCAAAAATCGGGAGAAAAATGAAATATAAACTTAAAATATGAGCAAACACGAATTAAACAACAGAATCGGCGGTAAGAATAAAAATCTTCATTTATTTCTGCGTGAATTGGTATAAATCTCGAGTCAAAGTCTCGAACGTAAGATATTTTAAAATGTTAAAGAATCTACACATCGTATTCTAGCCGATTACGTGTTAATCAAATGAAAAAACGAAAACTATCCTGGTATCGAACCCATGGCTTTCCGGGGGACGACTGCCCACTTAAAACCTGCAAGAGTTCGCGCCGAGTAATCAGGCGAAAGATTGTTTAAAATCGAACCGACCGCTTTCGGTTAATTTGTGTTCATGCCGAAAGGTGGCGTCACTCGAGGCTTCAGACGCAGGCACGCCGGCAGAGACAGCGGTTATAACATATTAGATTCTGATATGGTTTGTCTTTTAATGTTCGAAATTCAATAAATAGTATTTCACGTCATATTTTGTCGTAGATTAATAATAAGCGTATTTTCTTTTTCTGTATATTTTTAATTACTCTATTCCTCAATTGACAACAATTGAGTTGCCAAGAAAACGAAAAAGTATTAAAACTTAAAATTTTGCTGTTAAAAGCTCAATTTTTGACCAATTTGAAAGTTTACTGTACAAAATGAAACTTCATTCCTTTTCCCGTTCCAGAGTTAAAATCCCAAATTCGTACGATGAATATAAATTATTTAAAAATGCAAATTATAATTATAGTACACCCACTCACATGTTATTTAAATGGAGGAAAATAAAAAAAATAATTTTTTCAATTAAAAAGGAAAATAAAATCGGTTTAAAAACCTTATCTTGACACTCTTATCTTCATTGTGGTTAAAATTACACCTTCCTTTTGTTTCTACGTTCTGTAGTTGTTGAGTTGTAGAATCACACACATATAAACACTTTATTTTAGAGATATAGGAGAAGAAGATCTATATATTAAATAGGAAACGTAACAGCACTGAGAGGCCTTAAAAAATGAATTCAGCATACAAATTGCGTATCAAATTAAAGCTCTTGAGACGACGGTGTGACGAAAAATAGTCGCAAGTCCGGTAAAACCCATAAAAGTGGCGTAATATATTAAATAGGAAACGTAACAGCAATGAGAAGCCTTAAAAAATGAATTAAGCATATAAAAAATGATTTAAGCATACAAACGACATATCAGATTGGACGACATATCATTATATGTAAAGGAAAGGAAAAGGAAAGACAAAAAAAATGCTTCTGTGAAAAGACATTGAAGAAATTTACCGTTTCATATAAATTAAATAATTCTTTTTCACGCTTAAAACTCAACAGGGTGGAGCCAGATTGTCGGATTGTATATATACATATATTTATTTACTTTAGAAAAATGGAAATAATCCCATTGTTGTTTTACCTGTTGGCTTAGTTTGTAATCCCTCGCCTGAGTCTATGTTTACATTTAATAGCTTTATAGGCTCGGATCCTCCAAACTGCCTTAGCTCAATCTCAGCAGTCCGCTGATCCACGATTCCACAACATTCATTTGTTCCCTCGACACGAAACGGCGTCACAGAGACCGGATTTAATTGCACGAGTATCCAAACTTAAACTCGATGACCTGATCAAAGATCTCACCGTTGGCAATTGCTTCGGAAAAATCAAAGCCTACGCATATGTGATTGAGTGGAGAACTGCCGCATGCGCATATGCTCATCATAATGGAGGACGAAGACGAACCACGAGAAATTGACCACTTTGATAAGGCCATCTCCGCAGAAATTCCCAATCCGAACCAATTTCCTCGGCTTTAAAACATTGTTTCAGATCGAACGATTCATAATCCGTGCGGTACGCTGAAACAATCCGCTCGCTGCATGGAAAATGGCCTTTGCAAGAAATGATTTCCAAAGGCATATCAAGAGCAGACAGTGCAAAATTAACACGGTTGCCCACTATATCGGCGGCGTCAAAATGGACACAAAGCCACTCTGAGAGTTAACAAGACTGGCATTGATGTTGGAAACGAGTTCGTTGTTCCGTACAATGCCCGGCTCTTACTGAAATACGATGCTCACATTAATGTTCAGATCAGTTCCAGTGCGAAGGCAGTGAAATATTTGTACAAGTATTGTTACAAAGGACACGGCTGTGCCAATGTTCAGAATCAAGCACCACAGATCATCGTTCATGATGAATTAAACATGTTCATCGATTTGCGATATATATGTGCACCAGAGGCAGCCTATCACCTCTTTGAATATCCTTTGCACAAACAAAGTCATAACACCTATAGGCTACCAATACATCTTAAAGGTGAATAGAACATCTTTTTCGTTCAAGGTGAGGAAGAAAGTGCCGTGAAAAGAGCGGCAGCTAAAGACACCAAGCTTACAGCGTGCTTTAAATTGAACCAGGTGGATGAACAAGCGCAACTGTTTACATACGTCGACGTGCCACATCACTATGTCTATCTAGAGGCTTCAGGAAATTGGAAGAACAGAAAACGAGGCGGTGACAAGGTCATTACACGTTTGTATACAGTGAGTCTTAAAGACACCGAGAGGTTCTCTTTGCGACATCTCCTGCTTAACGTGAAAGATGCCGTCATGGGCAGATCTCAGAACATTCGAGGGACATGTCTATGACACTTTCCGTGAAGCTGCCACCATGCGTCAACTGCTGACTGACGACTTCTTGGTTCTTAGCATGCAAGACGCCACAACGTATCAAATGGCACCTCAACTGCGAAGCGTTTTTGCATACATTATTGCCTTCGGTAATTCATTTGATCCGTTAGCGATATGGGAACAGTCCAAACAAGATCTGAGCGATGATTTCCATCTCACACAGCTGAGGCCATGGCTCTACACGATATTCATGATGTTCTTCGAATTAACGGCATTGCCGATAGTGACCCTCCGAACCCAACAATCTTAAATATCGCTGACAATTAGGGCGAAGATGCAAAGTTGGAACATCAGATGTTGCAGACTCTAAACATTGAGCAGAAAACAATCGTTGTCCAGATAGTAGCAGCAGTAGAAGGACAGCCGAGCCAGAGGGTTTTTCCATAGACGGCTCCGGAGGAACAGGAAAAACTTAATCTATTCCTGTTTGCTTCACATAGTGATAGGTAAAGGCCGCAATCCGATAACTTTGGTTATACTGGAATACCTGCGACGCTTCTTGAAGATCGTACTGCACATTCTGTATTCAAGCTTCCAGTTCCGCTTCTCGAGACGTCAGTTTCCAGAATCACTCCGTCATCACGTGAAGGAAGAGCGCTAAAAGATGCTTCGTTGATCGCATTTGATGAGGCTCCCCTGGCACCGGGTCTTATGCTTAAGACATTTGACCTTCTACTCCGAGAAGTAACGCAAATTACGAAGCCCTTCGGAGGAAAAGTTATTGTTCTGGGTGGTGACTTTAGACAGGTATTGCCAGTTGTGCCAAGAGCTGCTCGAGCCGCTATTGTAAGCACGTCAATCAAACGGCCAACTCTCTGGCCGCTGTTCGTTACTTTAAGACGCACTCGGAACATACGTACTGGCCCGGGCGAGAAAGATTATACTGAATGGTTGATTAAACTCGGAGAAGAAACCCTTCTTATTAATGAGGTGATCAGTCCAAATGCGGTCCAACTTCCCAACCAGTGCGTTGAAACTGGATCGTTAGTCTATTTCGTCTATGGTGAAAGTTTCTGTCGAAAGCCTCAGCACTTTAACGAATAGAGCGATACTGTGCCCGAAAAACGAGGGCTGTGAAATCGTAAACAACAAGATCATTGAAAAATTGCCCCGCCAAGAGGTTGAGGACATCAGTGCTGATGAAATAGTGACCGACGATGAATCCGAACAGCAGAACTTCCATACCGAATTTCTCAATTCTCTTACACCAGCTGGATTACCACCACATATTCTGAGGTTAAAAGTCGGAGCTATTGTCATGCTTATTCGGAACATGAACACTCGGCGCGGAATTGTGAATGGCACGCCTCCCAACACCATCGAAGGATAAGTGATCACTGGTGAAGCAAAGGGAACATCAGTTCTGCTTCCAAAAATCAATCTTCAGATGATCTAAACATGCCATTTTCAAATATACGTTGTCAGTTTCCTGTTCGAGTGGCGTTTGCGATGGCAATAAACAAATCGCAAGGTCAAATTTTCGATCGTTTAGGCATCTATCTTCCAAATCCCACTTTCTCTCACGGTCAATTATATGTTGCCTTTTCAAGAGTTAGAGCTCTTCAACATGTAAAGTTCAAAGTGTTAGATGGCCTATTTCAAGGAACCACCAGCAACGGAAACAAACTTCAGACATTGTTTTTCGCGAGATTTTGTTATCTACTTATTGTATCAGTTTCGATTTTCAACTCGATAAAATTATTCGAAAAGTAAACTAAATGCGTTTTCTTCTGAGGCTGATCACCTCTTTCAGGTAGTTTTAATTGAAAAACATTTGCCCTTCACGGGTTCACTAGTAGAAGATACATATATGTACATACTAGCATATCGGCCGTCAAAAATGACGGGTTCAAATCAATAAAATCTGATGTGGCCACCACATGACTTTCTCCATAGGTGTAATACTTCTAAAAATTCCAAATAGGTTACATAATAATTAATATTTTAAGAAGCTGCGAGAAATTTTTTAGACATTTCAAAGAACATAAATAAACTCAAACCATAGCATAACCCATAACCCCCTAAACCATAACTTTTATTAAAATATATTTTTACATTTATCAAACAATAAAGCAAATATTTCAAAATAACGGATGTGACAAAAGTAAACACCCACTTCCGTTTGACCGATTTTTACCAAAAACTAATGTTCTTGTGACTTTTATAAAAATGTTAAATATAAAATTTTGCGTTGACCTGATTAATAGTTTTTGAGTTAGATCACCCACAAAAATCTGTCACATACACCCACACAGACATCATCGATAAAATGGTGTTCAGGGGACGTCAAAACGTATTTCCGTTGAAATCTCGAAATCGAATTTTTTCATGAAGACAATACTTGCCTCTATACCACATGACTTTCTCCATACCTGTAATAGTTCTAAAAATTCCAAATAGGTTACATAATAAAAAGGAACGTTACTAAGACGTAACTAAGCGACAATTTTTTGGGATAAAAGTTGTAGGAAATTTAATTTACTACAACCTTTGTTTGAAACATTTTCCCATATAATGCATTGTTTAAGAGATAACTTATATTTTTAGCTGCCACCATTACGCCACCTACCGACTATTGTTAACAATTGACACTTAGTTACGTCTTAATAACACTCCTTTTTCTTTTGTTAATTGTTGGAGCTTTGTGGCTATATCCAATATCAGAAGGCTATGGTTTGAGTTTATTTCTGTTCTTTGTAAAGTCTAAAATTTCCTCGCAGTTTCTTAAAATATTTATTATTATGTAACCTATTTGGAATTTTAGAAATATTACAGATATGGAGAAAGCCATGTGGTGGCCACATCAGATTTTTTATTCTTGAATAGATTATTTCTGCCAAATTTCAATTTTCTATCTACATCCTCGATCGAGTTATTTGCATTTTAATAGCTTACACTCAGACCAACGGACAGATAACATAGCATTCTATTATTATTTTGTGATTCTTTGATTCTTTTAACCCTTTATTTCTCTCCCTATTTCTCAAATCGTCCTCAAGTCATTCTTTTACCTAACTCCAGTAACCTATCGCCAAATCCAGTGGCGGCTCGTGTATAGGCACTGCGGAACTGCAGCACCCCCTATTTCCACTTGATATTATCGATAACATTTAATATAATGAGTCATTTTTTCTTTAATTCTTTCTTTATTTTTGTAGTACAATATATATTCCTTAAGCTTAATGTCAGTACTTCAGTAGCCATCCCCCACTTTATGAAAAAGATACAAAAATCTTTGTATGGAACTGTGCGCTTCACAGTGCCAGCGACGTGGTGTTTGACTGTTGCGCGCATGCGCACATAGGAGGGGGGGGTGGGGAGGAAGGCGGGACTGCCAGGTAGAGAGAGCACTGTTGCTCTCGCAGTGCCGGCTCTGGCGTGATGGTGGAAGGAAGTTTTTTTTACTCAGCGTGTGTTGTGCTTAAAAACCGTGTACCATATTCTTGAATGTGATCAAGTGTAGAAGAGCGTAGAATTAGATTATTACTCTGCTTCCAGCTATTCTATTTTATTCATTTTTTTTTCGGTTCTTTTATTTAACAGAAAACTTTAACCATGGCCTTGCATCCCCAAGAAATAAGTTCTGTGACTGTGAGTGAACTTCAACAGCTTAAGTTTTCACAGCTATCTCTCCATGAGAAAGTTACAGTTAAGAAAAGAGGTCGTTCAACACCTGATATTCTAATATCTCAGCCAGGCAAAAGCAACAACAAGAAATATATTCGTAGCTTTAATTCTGAATGGTACCAACGGAAAAGTTGGCTTTGCGGCTGTGAAGTAAAAAATGCACTGTTTTGCTTCCCGTGTTTGCTGTTTGGAGGTGATGTACCGTGGACAAAAGATGGTTTTAGAAATATAAACAAAATGAAAGAAAAAACTGAAAAGCATGAGAAGTCAAAGAAGCACGTTGATAATGTTGTTTCACTGTCACTTTTAGGAACCGTAAGTATTAAGGAGAAACTTAGTGAGGCATACAGACTTTCAATCAATGAGCATAATATAAAAGTTAAAAAGAACCGTGAAATTTTGTCCAAAATAATAGACTGCATTTACTTTTGTGGAAACTTTGAAACTCCCTTACGTGGACATGATGAAAAAGACGATTCAGTAAATCCAGGGGTATTTAGAGGATTAGTAAATTTTGCATCTAAATTAGATTCAGATTTGAAGAATCACTTAGAAACCAGTGCAGTCTTCAAAGGTGTTTCTAAGACCATTCAGAATGAGATACTTGACTGCCTGCTACAAATATACCATGAGGAGATAAGGACGGAAATTAGAAAAGCTTCCTTTGTAGCTGTCATGGCTGATGACACAACAGATGTTTCGGAACACACTCAAATGGTCCTTGTTCTACGGTACGTATTGAATTAAGAAATATTTGAGCGTTTTTGGGGATTCTTTATTCCAGAAAATCAAACTGCAGATGGCATATCAAAACGTATTTTAGAACAATTGGACATAATCCTTCAAGGAAATGGACAAAAACTGATAGCTCAGACATTTGATGGTGCAAATGTCATGAAAGGCAAAAAAGCAGGAGTTCAAGCAAAAATAAAAGCAGTTTATAGTAATGCACATTTCATTCACTGTTATGCACATCAACTTAATTTAATAATGAGAAATGCAGCAAGTATTACACGAAACGCAAGAATATTTTTCTCTAACATTCTGGCTATTCCAACATTCTTCTCAAGATCACCACAACGTGTGTCCATTCTCAAGAAACATATGGACGTCAGCATTCCACGTCCATCCTCTACAAAGTGGAATTTCAACATACGGACCATAAACAGAGTTCATGAAAATTTGCAACCTTTAAAAAACTGCCTTACTGAAATTCAGTCAACATCAAATGCAGATCAAACCATTGCAGAAGCAACAGGAATTTTAAAATACCTGAATGATGATAATTTCAAGTTTTGGTTAGAGCTTTTTCATCAGATTATGCCTCATGTTGAAATAATTTACAACCAAATGCAATCTCGAGAAATTAGTGTGTTTTTTTCCTTTTACACAATTTTAAAACAAAGGCTAAAAATTTTCTGGAGCAGCACCCCCACTAATTTTAGCTACGAGCCGCCACTGGCCAAATCCTTCTCTCCATAAAATTTTTAAATGCTCAGTTTGTTTATTATAACGACCTGCACCTTACTCAGATTTTAATACCTTTTCTGTTTTAATAATATTGAATTTAGCTCATTACTACGATTTTGAATCTTTTTAATAGTATTTCAGCTTTTTAGGTATTCCTTCTCGTAAATAATGCAACGAATGTTGTTTACATTGATTGATATAAAAATCATTTCCCACTTCTTCTGTCTTTCTCTCCATCACGTAATAAAAGCCTTCAAAGCACGCTTAAACCCATAAGGATTGATAACAATAGGAGTTAGAGGTTTAACGATGTAATTGGTAGGCAAGGCAAAACTCCGTTAAGACGCCAAGATTTTTCCAAAATATATCATTCAAACGATGGACATGAGCGATTTCGAAGTGAAGGCGAAAAAAGATGAAGAGAATAAAGTACTTCAAAATGTTTTATTTAGAATGGTCTAGATCAGAGGTGGATAACCTTTTTCTGTAATGTGCCACATATTATGTCGAAAATGTGTCGCGTGCTACCCAGTGGTGGATCCAAGGGAGAGCGACCCCCCCCCCCCCCCTCAGGATTTATCATAAAACGTACTCCACATCTTGATTTTTCTTGGCAACATAACTTTATATTTAAGTATTTGGCGTTGAACTTATGTTCACTTTTGAAATTATATCATAATTCAATTTTATATGAGTTACTTTACTTGTAATTATTAAAAATTATCAGAATCGCCCCTTGGGAAGTTTTTTGATCCGGTCCTGGTGCTATTTAACATTTCTGCCAGCTACGTAAAGAATTACATACATACATATTATTATGCGTCCTTTGCAAGAAGTGCACGAAGTGAACACATATAGGGGAGGTCGGTCCGTCCGTCCGCATGTTAAATCTCAAGAACCGCTAGACGTATTTTGATGAAATTTGGTATTGGGGAGTTTTGCTAAACTTGGTCATCCGATTCTAATTTTAGTTAAAATCGGTCAAAAATTACGACCACTTTACATGAAGACCTACATGTAGTTTACAATGTTCCTTTGTTTCAACTCGGGAACAGATTGACGTATTTTTATTACATTTGGTATTGGAGAATTTTGCTAAGATGGGTCAACCGATTCCAATTTTTGTTAAAATCGGACAATAATAATAACTTTACATAAGGACACATGTATTTTACAACGTACCTCGCTAGTTTGTCGTTAAATCTGAGAAAAAAATATTGAGAACATTATGGAATCTCAAAGAACGCATTTGGAAACTCTGTGTACTCCGACATGGAATACATCTTTCCAATCTTGTTATTTCATTATTAACTATTACTATTTTGAAAATCACTTTCATAATATTTTAATGTTATTTTTTCCAAATCGGGAGGCGTGCCACTGATAAGAGCTTCGCGTGCCACAGGTTGGCTACCCCTGGTCTAGATCCCAAGATAGCAGGTCAATTTTTTTAATTTTAATTCCCAAATGAATAAAAGCCCGCACGCCAAAAGGTCAACTTTTACATGTTACCTTATGAGAAATAAAAATAAGTCCCTGGGGTCGAACCCGGGTCATTTTCCAACTATTTTTTCGTCAATCGCTTTTAATATGTAAATTAAAAATTTCGAACCATTATCTCTTACCGTTTATGAGATATAAACGATATAAAATGATCACCAACCAACCAACACCTGTACATTATTATAGGAGACATTTTAATACGTGTAGTCTGAAGAGTAACTGTAATATATGCATTTAATTTATAAATTACACGTCAGTTTAATTGGATATTAACGTTTTGAATAAATATGTCGGTCTTGATAAGAGCAATTACGAAAAATTATGCGAGGTGCTTAGGGGCACAGCCCCTTATGTACGTAATTTCGTGTAATTTGCAAAAATGATGTTTCCGTCGACGACAAAAGATTATCACTTCAAAAAAACAAAATTTTAGTTATCAAAAACTATTTGTGCACCGATTCGACGTGTATTTGAAAATCGACTGTCGAGTAATGAATTTCCATTTTTTTTAGACGTTCTTTGTTACTATCACAAATTGATAGGATTATGACCTATTTTTATAGTAAAATAAAAAATACGATACAACTATTATTATGTTATTCAAATGTAGGAATGAAACAACAAATAACAACTATTATTATGTTATTCAAATGTAGGAATGAAACGCTTCTGGAATCTAACTTGCGTTATTGTACACGCTCATTATCAAAAATCCTCTTTAGGCGTCACGCGGATGAAATGCTGAAAGGATAGTCAAAACCGAATAAGTCGTTCTCTAGTTTTACACGTTCGTATAGATTAGTATTTCCCAAGCTGTGGCTCGCGAACGCCTAAGTGGTTCGCGAATTGTTTCGCGAATTATTCGCCAAAAATATCCTTAATGGAGGAATTTCATTAATATAGCTCTATCTTAAATGAATATTGTGGTGCAGAATATATAATTTGACGGATAATAGGCAAAGGAGTGTTTATTCTACCTCATAGGCTGACTAAAAATAATAAAGCAACATATTCTTTTGATATTTTGCAATTATAAAAGAAGCGCAACATTTTTTATTAAAAATAATTTGTTTTTAGGAAAGCTATGCTTTTATGAGAATAAGGCTTAGAATGCTTAGAATTCATTCTACCTGCTATCATCCTATTTTTTTGTGATCTCTTCATATTCGTTTGGGAAACGGAATCGAAAGTGATATTTGAGATAATTTATACCTAAAAAGATCCATAAAATTAAAAATTAGTAATTAAAAGCAGCTTTACATTTAACATATATTAAAAATTTTTTGTTGCAACAAATTTGGAGATTGTCTATTTAAAGGCTTCCCCACGTCAATGAAATGCACTAATAGCAGTGTACCTAGGTGTAGGATTCGATACTTACAATTAATCTAACATTAAACTAGTGAATAACTTGTAATGTTTAATAAATATTAATATACGAAAATCTGATGTGGCCAACTTGCTCCATATGTAGTTGGTAATTTACGAGTTGACGGCGCTGGAATAGCTGTCAATATTGAACTCAAATATCTCTTAACAATTGACTCTACAAAAAATTATTAAATGCAAAAGTTGTAGAGAGTAAAATTATCTATAACTTAGGTTATATATTTGACACAGTATTTGAGATATTTGACACAAACGGAAAAAACGACAAGAGTAAACATCCACTTTCGGTCGACCGATTTCAGCTAAAATCTAATAAATTCTTGTCTAGTACAAACGCTAAATCTGAAATTTTATGCTGATCGGCTTATTAGTTTTTGAGTTAGATTGCCCACAAAATTCCGGTCACAGACACAGCCACACCCACAGACATCATCGAGAAAATAGCCAAAACGTGTTCCGAGGACCTTAAATATGTATTTCCGTTGAAAACTCGAATTCGATTTTTTTCGTGAAAACAAAAGTAAAACTTGTTCAAATCATAAAGTGTTCTCAGAATATATTTTGCAAGGGGGTCGCGCTAAAAAATATTAGGCGAGGGGTTCACGATGTGAAGAAGGTAGAGAATCGCTGGAATTAATTCACTGTTGTCCAACAGATGGTATAAGCATACACTTTCATTCCGGAAAGAAAACTATTATATCAGATTCCAAAAAATCCAAAATAGAGATGAAAAGAGGAGCCCCAGGATCAGAATTAGAATGGAACGAAAAAAGTGGCGGAAACACAGCTGATAAATTAATGCGATATCGAATCATGTAAAAAGATACCGAGAGGTGCTAGACTAGAGTCCCATACCCGGCCGGGCTTAGCCCGAGGGCCGGGTATGGGCCGATCCTTTGGAATTCATTACGGGCCCGGGCCGGAGGTTAATAATTGCTGGCTTATAAAGATTTTCGGGCTTCGACGGGCCAAAATATTTTAATCAGTGTCTGAAATTCCGTACGGAGGACGAGTCACCCGTATTGAATGGGTTCAAGCAAAGAAAGTGGTATGGGTTTTTAAAAAAGTAAACTAACCCAGGGTTAGTGAAGAACGAGTGTGACTCGTCCTCCGTACTGAATTGGTTAGTATATTTTATATAGTATATATATATATTTTATATAGTATATTTTGTATAGTAATTTATTTTGTTTGTGGTCTTCCAAGGCATACAAATATGTGGATTTAAAACAATCCTCTTCAAATGATTGAACAGCCTACAGATGTTGGTAGAAAATTTGGAATACAATAATTAGATTTTTCGACCCGAGGGTCCTTAAACGGGCCACGGGCCGGGCCTACAGTTTCTTCGACAACGTACGGGCCGGGCCAGGTCCGAATTTGCATGGACCAAGCCTAGAAAATGAAGTCCGTGCAGAGAGCTCTATATTAGACGTAGCTTGAATCAGTGCTTCTCAACCACCGGTCCGCGGTCCAGTATTGGCCCGTCCGCGACATTCTATTTTACTCAAAAAAGTACTATAACGGGCAGCACCGATTAATGAGAGGCTTGTGTTTTCAGTTGTCAAAGTCTAAAACTGTCAAATAGTTGGTGGTTAAATTAATTTTACCGGTCTATAATGGAATATTCAGATAATACACCGATCCGCAATAAACTTTGGGTTGAGAAACACTGGTTTAAATCATTATTGAATGATTCACCTGTCTCAAATTATAAAAAAATTAATTTTACTCTCTTAAGTGCGCTATAAAAAGAAATATAAATTTAAAAAGATGACGAATTAATTCGATGTCGAATCACGTAAAAAGATCCTGAGAAACGGTAGACAGTTTAAAGCAAAAGAAATATTTCAAAATACCAGTTAATGTGAAATCAACGTTTTGAAACGCCACAATGACTCATTCAATTTTCAGATCAAACTGCTAATCTTAAGCATATGAAATTTAATAATAACCCCAATGCAACTTCTTGAGTTGGAGATCGATGAATAATTTTCAAGATCACAGTAAAAATAAGTTTCGCGTCTCGATTCACATCCGTTTAAAATAACAATGCAAAATTTTAGGTACACACATGCGGGGAATTCATATGAATAGATAATTCCGGGTAGCGACTGAATTTCCGTTGATCACAAAAAATATATGTTGTGCAATTGTCGGAAGTAGGCGGGATAATACAAATAGTTGAGAAACTCACATGCAGCACTAATGCAAAAGGTCAGGGCGGCCTTAGTCTGTTATCGATAAAGACCTGAAATTTCTTTTTTCGGGTATAAACCCATCTTGTAGCTAAGTCGTAACTTTATTGCTGAAAAACTAATCTTTGTTATTTTTACATCCCGAGGTCGTATCTTGGTTTTAATTTATTATAAAATGGAAATGAAAAATATCCTATATTATTTCATGATTAAATCAAATAGCGAAAACAAATTCTACAGAAATCGAAACCATACTCTAATTACAAGCAAATATCACAAGAGAGATTCTTCGAAATCGAACCGACCATTTTGAGTTGTGCATTCATCTTAAAAATATTACCCACAAAATAAAAAAATGTGTTTGGATTCTGTTCGCGTTATGTCCAATTTTATGAATTTGGCTTTCATTTGGGATTTTTTATAAACTAGTAAACTCTTTTGTCCACTTCATGAATTAGGAATAGCATTTTGTAATGGCAATGGCCTATTACAAATTCACTCGTGAATTTAATGACGTTTCAATAGAGAAGTAACATCAAACTTATTCCACTAACCTCATGATTTCACCATTCCCTCAGTTGATAAAGATGACCGGTGCAAAGAATGGACAAAACGAATATCCAGCAACTTTTTTGCCCTGTCAATAGGGTGAAAATCTAATAATACGAGCTCACGGAATAGTTAAAATGAATCCTCGGCTCATGAAATGGATTGTTAAATACATATTAATACGTATTGTGAGAAAAATTTGCGTCTTTGTATGTAGCGTTTTAACGTATTACTATTGGAATATAAAAGTAAAATGATGGTGTTTTGGTTGGGTAGCAACACATTCCAAATAGAATATGAACATTTTCAAATGTCTAAATTTATTCCACAATGAAAATAGAAATAATGCATACTTTACCACAATCAGTTGATGTCGTTTTTTCAGGGAAGTTGCTACACTAAATACAATTATATAACATCTTGTCCAACGAACAATTCCAAACGAAAAGAACCGCTATATACAGTAAATTTTCGTTGCTCATTAAACAAATGAATAACTGAATAATATTATACATTAGAAATCTTTAGATTTCAACTATTTTTTGGTTGAATAAATTGTGATAGAATCATGTACTGCATTAAGCTAATGAGAAGATATACATCAGTCCAGAGGTGTAAATGAAAATAAAAAATACGTGTGAAGATTTATTGCTTCAATCAGCGAGCGGAAACCCGCCAACAACGTGTGACGTATGCGTGATTAGGTGTTGGCGCACATTCTATTTAAAAAGTAAGATAATCGTGTTGTATCATGAAAATTTGTTAAAGATTTTCTCAGTTTATTCTAAGTACGTGATAGGTAAAATTTTCTTAACTTTTCTATAAATCGTAAAGTAGCCATTTGGTTGCGCATGATTTGGGCAAAAATAAAATTTTCTGCTTCTTTTTATCTGTTCTCAATGAGTTAGTAATGGAAATGAAGTATTAATTTAAAATAAAATGCGCTTTAAATACCTTCTAAAGGTTATAATATATCTTATAAAAAATGTCTACCATCAAAGAAACTTTATTTTGCTTGGAATTGAACATCCACAGATAATTTTTAATTCTGGATGAATTTGAACATAGCATTTAATAGGTAAAATTATAGGTTAAAATTATTAATAAATGATCCATGGCATCACGTATTTTCATGTTCATATTTTTATATTTAGCATTGTGTCGTAAAAAAGCAGAGGCTATACGGAAGTAAGTATTATGATTTAAAATTGTGTTGAGAACTTGGAAAAATCAGAACATTGATTTATTAATTTTTAAATATTAATTTCCATACCTCCTTAATGCTCATCAATCCAAACAATGTATTTAAAATGGAACAATAGCCGTTTTCTATAAAATTTTATAGTTACTATATCCCTTTAATAGTCACATATTTACTTTCAATAATTACAGTAAGACATTAACATCCATTATATTTTTAGTCAAAAAATGAAAAAAATATATTTTCATATTTTTTCAATTCAATTTCTCCGTTTTTTTCAGATATTGGCACTTACAATAAAATCTTTTCAGGAACACATATATCTTCATTATAATACAGTAAAAAGTTGTTTAAAGATGTTTTGTATAACTTAACTCCTTTCTGTAAAGCAATGGAAATTTGGAGATTGTCATTATTAACATTCTTGGAGTTTTAAATTAAATAATTATTTTCCTATCTTTTCTATGAAAGAAATTTGTTAGGATAATTAGATATATTTAAAGTTAAAATATGTTCATAGGTTAAATATTGGTTGATGTTAACAAGATGACCAACAAATACTCTTGAAGATCAGAAACAGCTTCTTGTTGAATATTTAATGCATGTATGTATTGATGATAGATTTCTATTTAATAACTTACCAACTTTGATTGTAAATTTTTTCACAGCTTTTCCAGCATCATTTGAAGCAATGCATTTATAAGTTCCATCATGATAACCTGGTACTGCTGATGGAATATTTAAAGTTGACATTTCATTCTCTAGAATGTAGGCACCTGTAAGGAATTTTTTTATTTCAAGATTAAGGGTTTCTATTTGTGCACTTCTTTATCATTAGTTTATTAGCAGTACTCATAAACAATTTTGATGATATTCTTAAAATTAACAATGACCTATGAAAGAAATTAAGTCTACTGACCATGTCTGTGCCTGTTGGATGGCATCTACTGGCCACGTGTTGGTAGGCATGTACACTATCAATCCCTCTACCATAGTGGGAAACTTCACTGTCATTTGGAGTCATGTTTGTTTGTTAAATTTTAACGCTTTCTCTGAGTTTACAGACCATTTAAGAAAGGGCACATTTTAACATACCCTGACTGCAGCCGTACAATATTTTAATTCTGCTTATAGCCAGTCTCATACTAATATTTCTGGGAATAGTTAGGAAAATATGTTATTGTAATGCATTGTATCTTATAGTATTCCAATGGTTCTCAATTTTGGGATAATCAGGTTGCCATATGGTAAAAATTATATGGTTTACAAATAAAAATAATTCAAAATGAATTCATAAAACTCAATATATTATCATGTGATTGGATGTTATGGTTCTTCTTACTTTCTCCATACGTAGTATAGGGGAAGTATTGTTTTCATGAAAAAAATCGACTTCGAGATTTCAACGGAAATACATGTTTTGTGGTCCACTGAACAAATTTTGACCATTTTCTTTATGTCTGTGTGTATGTGATAGCTTTTTTGTGGGTGCTCTAACTCAAAAACTATTAATCAGGTCAATACGAAATTTTATATTTAACGCTTTTTTGAAAGTCACAAGAACTGATTAGTTTTCAGTAAAAATCGGTCAACCAGAAGTGGGTGTTTACTCTTGTCACTTATCCGTTATTTTGAAATATTTGCTTTAATATTTGATAATGTAAAAATGTACTGGAATAAAAGTTGTAGGAAATTTAATTTACTACAACCTTTGTTTGAAACATGTTCCCATATAATGCATTCTTTAAGAGATATCTTATATTTTTAGCTGCCACCATTACGTCACCTACCGACTATTGTTAGCAATTGACACTTAGTTACATCTTAATAACATTCCTTTTTCTTTTATTAATTATTGGAGCTTTGTGGCTATATACAATATCAGAAGGCTATGGTTTAAATTTATTTCTCTTTGTAAAGTCTAAAATTTTCTCGGTTTCTTAAAATATTTATTATTATGTAACCTAATTGATAGTAGCTCAATAACTTTGGCTAAGATTAATAAAGGTAAAATACTCCTTTAGCCAAACAATTAGAGGGTTACAACACCCAATGCATTTCGCCCACAAGGTGGGCATCGTCAGGGGTAAAACCTGTTTCAACAGTGACTGAAAGCCAAGTTGGCTTCTAACCTTCTTCGAATCGTATCATTAGAAAATGGAATTTTGGCAATTTCTTGTTCCATTTCATCACTGAGCATTGTCCTAATTATCGAATGGCACGCAGGCAAAATAAGTGACTCAGATATAGTGTGGGGCTTCATTTTTTGAGCTATGATTAAAAGAAGCAACTTGAACTCTGTCAGACATTTAACGTTTTTTTCGAAGTTTCGCTTGTTTAGAATGCAGTTCCATCAATCTTTTGAAATAGTTCAAATCTTTTCCGTCAAGGTGTGCGTGTTTTGTGGTGAAATGTCGCTTCAGTTTGCTGAGAACCATGGTTTTGTTTGATAGTTTCTCACCGCACACAAAACACATTGGAACAGGACAATCTTTATCTCCACACCAAGAAAAGCCCAGACCCTGCTCGTACTGGGTTTTTCCTTAATATGTTCTTCATATTTTTCACCATTATGTTTTCTTGTCATAAATCTGTCCATTTTTAGGAGCGCAACTTTTATAATTTTTAGCAATGATAATTGGACGAAACCACAAATATCACAGTTTCCCCTCAACGGTATTACACAAAACACTTAATAACAAATTATTTTATACAGAATAAACTCACAGATCATACATTCACAGACATCAAATTGTAGTATAAGCCAGCCACGAAGCTAGGCATTTGGTTACTATGACAATGCTGAGAATATTGTTGCCAGGCTTACTGTTTATGCGCCTTCCAAAGCAGTGATGCTTTTGGACTGGATTCAACTAGTCTTAATACTGTGTGTTAGTTTTTTTGTTAAAACTGTGTACATGATCAGTGAAAAACGTGCAGATTTGCAATCTTCTCTTCAAAGTCTCGCGGCACACCAGTTAAAAACCACTAAACTAGACAATCAAAATTTTAAAGGCCATCTTTGATTAAATTAATATTTCATGTAAATCAACAACAACTAGAGGCCCCTGTTGATTGATTTTGTATGATTCAGAAGAACAAATTATAGTTAAAATAGATTTAATATAACCTGCAATGCGAAATCATTACAATAAACCCATTACAGCCGAAATTTAATTTTTTTAAATGAAAATTTTGTATTTGGACTATTGATCTCGTAACTGAGTTCTGCAGTTTTACCACCATTTGTTTATACATTTTTGGGTGGCAACTTAAGCTGCCATTGGGCACATACAACATCTTTTTTCTGATTACATTTTTATGCAGCAGCTTAATTCCTAATACATAGGATAACTTAATTTATGCATACTAATGACATTAAGCATAGAAAATACATAAATGAAAATTTAAAAAATATTACATGCATAAATAAAAACGAGATTATATTTAGTTCTATGATTGATAAATATAAATATACAACAATCTTGATGGGGCCCATAAAAACTTCATTTGGACATTATGTTTATGAAACTGAAATATTGCATTACATGTATGAAAAATATTAACTATGTGATTCAAAAGTACATATATATATATATATAATTGATTTTAATAGATATTCACAAAAAAATTCATGACATCTGAATCATTCAAGAGGAATAGAGACATTTTTTAAAGCAATCTGGATAAAGGGGTATACACATTTTCAAAAATACAAAATGTTCTTTTCCTGTCGGTACTTTGCACCTTTTATAATTATGTGATCTTCAGTATGCTGCCTTAGTTGTTGAATATCTGCAATAGATGGATTTATTCCAGAAGTGGAAGCAACCCATATCAGGCATGCACTCACATTGAAATTATAAATAGGGAATATTATTTCCCAGTTATCGGTAGAGAAATCATCCCTTGGTGTAGAATTGATCAACGACCCATGCAAAAAGCAACCATCACCACTTTTTTGTTCTAATTCTAATGCGATATGTGACTAATTGTAAGTACTGATCATATGTTAATTTTTTGTGTAACACAACTAGGTGTAGAAATCTGAGAATATCTAAATATGGATTTGTACACATATAATTTAAATACATGAAAGGTGCATCAAAATCTATTTGTCACACAGTTTGAAGCTGGCATGTAAACTTATATGAAAAAAAATTTGTACTGTAAAAACCTAATGGCAACTTAAGTTTCCAGCAATATTCAACAGGAAATCAATAGCACATAAACAATTTTTGTTTAAAAATATTAATTATACAAATTTTCCACAGCATTGAAGAATTTTAAAACTGTGAAAATAATTTTAAATTATATTTTCTGAGGCCATACATACAACTTTGCTGATACACAGGTGCAAAGTACAAACAAGAAAAGAACAATTTATATTTTTGAAAATGTGTATCACGCTCAACCCCAACCAGATGTTTCCTTATTTTTGACCTAAAAGGGTCAAAGAAGAGAACATCCACCCATTCTATCTTATTTTTAGAACCCTAATAAAATTCCACAAGTCAACTTTCACTGCCAAACTGAACTCATATTTGCAGGAAAATTTTTTAAACATGCTGGCAACTAAAGTTACCGTTGGGATTTATTGGTTAAAATAGTAAAAAAATTCGAATTTACAGAATTCAATGGAAAACTAAGAGAAATGTGTGGAATAGTGTTTTATTTATAAATAAAATCACATTTTCATGTTACTAAAACATTAAAAATTTTAATAATGAGTGGAAAGTATGGGGAAGATAAAATAAAAAAAGGAAACAACTCATATGCTGTAATTTAATAAATAGACTGTCGCACAAAGATAGAGGGAGAGGAAAAATAAAAAGGTTTATCAAATGTTTGATCCTGCGGTTTTTTAATCACTGTAGTGTAAGTCAAACATACCAGAAATTGATGTTGAGAAAAATTGAAAGGCAATGAATGATCATTTGATGTATGTATTTAAAAATTGTTATAATAAAATGAATTGAACCAGATTGCAAGTCAGTAATTGCTTCAACTTCCACTATGTTAGGTTGAATTTCTCTAACTATCATGCGAGTACCGTTACATAAGCCCTTACTGCTGGACAAATTTCGAAGAAACATTATAATTAATCTGCATTTCAAATCAAGAGAATGTGGTAGAAGATTTCAAGGATTTAAATTAGTCAAAAATTCAACCGGATAAATTACTTGTTCATCGGCATCAGCTTCACCAATAAGAAATAAAAATATTTTCATTCTAAAATTTTTGCATACTAACAAATGTTTTCAATTACCTGACTCAAAAATGTTATAAAAATATACTTCTTCCAATTCAAAGCTTTCTTATTGTCTTAAACAGCATTTTCAATTTTAGTTGTAGCTTTTGTTGAAATTTAGAAGCTCCATTGTTATGTTTTCCATTCTGGATGATATCAAATACAAATATAGTATTTCTCTAGATTTTGTGAAACCATTTGGCCTCTAGAGCTGTACATGGAGAACAAGACTGCTTAATCAGCCTACATATGACAGACTAAAAACAGAAAGCCACTTGGAAATCACTTTTTTTGGACATAAGAGCACCTATAACATGGATATTCAACAAAATCTTGCAGTTCAATATTTTATAAACACAACAGTTTCTCTTTATGCTTCATATACACAGTATGTAAGAATATCCAAAATAGCATTAACAAGAATCAATATTTTAAATATCTTAACCTAATTATGATATATTGAATTGAATGGTGAAGATAAGCTGGATTGATAGGTTAAAACATGAGGAAGAATAGTTGGACATTGATAACTGTCATTAATTGGTTCCTGGAAAACTCTATGATTAGCAAAACGATGATAGTCAAAACTGATTTTCTCGTAGAAACAATGTCATAGGCCAATAATTCATTCAAAAAGACCTTACCCGCATCTTATAAAACTGAATTTTTAGGCCTCAGTTTACTGGAAACTTTAAACTCTGCATCATCTTCATTATATTAACCTATTTAAAGGCCTAGGAACTTTTAGAAAACATAAATAAAATATGAATTATAAAGTAAATTTTACTCACCAAAACTTGAGGATGAAATTACTTGGCTGAAGTGACTTGGGTGATGTTTGGGATGGGTAAAATCTCAGCTCTGTACTGTATTTTTAGAATGAAGACTAGTCTTCACCCTCCGATTAGGACATTGGAATCAGTAGGCTCTAATATACAGGGTGATCATTTTAAATGAGAACTCATGAAAATTTTTATAACTTTGAGTTATAATATAATTTAGGAGTAACCACCTTTATTGTCTGACATTACTTACATCATCATAAATAATGTTGAAAATGACCACCAGCATGTTGCATACATAACTGAACACAATGAAGCATGTTCGAAGACACTGCCTGCAGCGTGATGGGTGTGATGTTGGAAATGATGTGGGATATGTTGGTTTTCAATTCATCCAGATTGTGTGGATTGCTGTTGTAGGCATTGTCTTAGATGAAACCCCACAGAAAGAAGTCTAGTGGCGACAAATCTGGTGATCGTGATGGCTCTCACTAATCTGTGCTAAATGATTCCCAGTCAGAACAGTGGACGAGTGAACACAACTCACAACATTCACATTTCCAGTCTCTCTGAACATTTTCACAAGCTTCCATATCATAGATTCCATTGGTGCCTTACAACATCAAAATTGCCGACAGAAATCACCCTGAATAGTTTAAATGACTCTGATTTGAGGTAACGTTCAACCATAAACACTCACTCCTCTACATTGAACACCATGTTTATTTATTGCTTGCACTGTGCATGTACATTCGTAGTTCCACAGGCTGTAGACAAATGGTGACATCACGCAGGCAATAAAGATTGTTACTTCTAAGTTTCATGTCTCTAACACTCTTTTATTCGAAGTTATTAAATTTTTTATGGGTTCTCATTTAAAATAATCACCCTGTATTTTGGGCTGTTGACAAATTGGTTTAGGATTGAGGAGATGTCCTAGTAAAAAATCTATCTAACTCATTTATTTGGGGGGTGTGGTGATGTATTGGTTAGGATGCTGGCTGTTACTCGCCTGCTGCTCGAAAAGGCAGCGGACATGAATCCTGGGAAAGGATTTTTTCCAAGGTCGCCTGGACCCCTGTTTGTGTGGTTTGAAGAGACTGCGTAAAGTCAGTGTTCCATCCTTCATAAGGGGCATTAAGCCATTGGCCCCCTTGGTGCTCTTCATTAAGAGTAGGCTAATGCCAGCACCGGGTTTCCCTCTTCCCTTGTGAGTGTTTGGTGTGGAAGGAGTTATGGCTATAATAATCCAAGAGGTTGATTAGCCAAAAATACACACACATTCATTTATTTGTCTTCCATTTTCTTTTCTTTTAACACTTCCCTGTAAAATCTAAATTGATTTTCAATCTCTTGGATGATCTTTGAACTTCTTTCTGGGACTGGATCATTACTGTCCTAGAATCCTTGATTGTCTCGCACTGTTTAAATATTTCTTTCAGGCCACTTGTTGTAAAAGTCTTGGTTGAGGTTGGTTCTTCTTCATCGTCTTCCTCTTCTGATACCCTATGTTCCTCAAGATAGATGAGGTCCTCCATGCTGAGTGCTTTATTGTGGAACTCTTGAAGCTCTTCAATATCTTTAGCCTGCAAGTCGCCAAATCCAAATTGTTGGCTCAATTCAATAATGCCATTCTGGATCTGTGTTGGAGTCACTCCTTCAAAGCCACCAGAATCAATCATGCAATCTGGCCACAATTTTTGCCAGGCAGCATTCATGCAATGGACACTCACTTCAGACCAAGCTGCAGCAATATTATGTGTTATACTTAATATTGTAGGTCTTCCAAAATACCTTGAGAGTTGATTTTCTTTCTCCATCTGTTGCATCAAGACATGGGTAAATATAATCTCATGGTAATAATGTTTGAAGATGGAGATGACATTCTGATCCATCGGTTGCAATAGGGAGGTTGTGCTGGGAGGTAGGAAAAGTACCTTGACATCAGAAAGCTCCTCCAGATTGGTTGGGTGACCAGGAGCATTGTCCAACAGTAAAAGAGACTTGTTTGCAATGCTATTTTATTTTAGGTATTTACTGACTGTAGGGCAAAAACATTCACAAAACAAGACAGAAAAAAATGATTGAGTAATCCAAGCTTTTTTGTTTGATAGCCAAATCACAGGTAGCCTTGACTTTTCAATTCCCTTTAGTGCTCTAGGGTTTTCTGAATGGTAGACAATAAGAAGTTTTAACTTAAAATCTCAAGCTGCATTACCCTCAACTAACAGAGTTAGGCTGTTTTACAACCTGGCTATGATTTCTCCTCTCTAGCAATGTAAATCCTATTGGGCATCTTCTTCCAATATAACACAGTCTCATCAGTATTAAAAACTTGCTTACTACTGTAACCTTGCTCCTCATTCATTTCAAGAAAGTCACTTGGGTATTTCCTGGTAGCTTCATGATCAGCACTGGCAGCTTCACCATGTTTTGTCACCCCATGTGTACCAGTCCTAATGTTCAACTTCTCCCACCACCCCTTACTAGCAACAAAATCGATCTGATAATCTCTATCTTTACTATTAAGGTCATCAAATATCTTCTTAGCCTTTTGCTGGAATAAGGATACGCTGATTTTATCACCTTTAGCATCCTTGTCAGCGATCCATAACAGAAGCAAAATTTCCATTTTCTCCAGCATATTATCCCTGCTTCTTATTATTTTAATTGTTCCCTGCATTGCTAGCTTGGCAATATCTTTGTATTTTTGTTTTTCTACAAAAATTGTCCTTACAGTTGTATCAGGAATGCCATACCCATATGCTCTGCATAAATCTACAGCTCTCTTTCCAACTTCCAAGTCCTTAATCACTTCTTATTTTATTAGCAGGATTGTCAGATTTCTGGACCTTTTAGCACCATTGTCACTATCCCTGCATTTTGGGACTATTTTTATCACTTAGGGTTTAATAACCTATAAAATATTTAAGAAATATGGGGGGTTATGTTAAATGTTGACAAATGAGTTGACAGTTGTAATGTGGCAATCTGTGAAGGAACGTTTTGCTGTTTGATTCTTAGATTTGAAGGCAAAATTCAATGTACTATTAGTCTTTGTTTAACCTGCTTTCAATTTACCCAAATTTTTTCACTCGAACACAACTGACTAAATGTTTTCTAAGAACAGCCACAGCACACTGTTTCAATAGGTGAGGAGAGTTAACATCTATCTTACTAAATTACATGCACAGTACATAGTATGTCACCTCAGGTGACAAAATGTCTGGACATGGTACTGGCAGGCAGCTATCTTTCTCTCTGTTACCATGCAGTCGTCATCTTATTCGTTTGTCTGCTTCATTCAAATGGTGGCAGAACTTTGTAAATTTTTTACCACGTGGCACCAAGCAACAGTTGTGTGAAAAAATAATTACCGATAGTGACAGTTATCGAGGTCCTACTGTACTATAAAGAATAGATGAAAATCAAAAGATTGTAAAGATCATAAAGAGGAAGGCAGGAGAGACAGCATGAGTAAAGATGTGTCAGAAGAAAAACTGAATAGAGATGTGGAAGGAAAAGGTTTCAGATACTAGATGAGTTGAAGAGCATATAACTAAAAAATAAAGAAGATTGCAGGAAATAGGAGCTGGTGATGAACTAGGTTTAACCTAAAATAACCACTTACCTATCTACAGACCAACTATCTATGATGATGATGATTCAAATAAATGGGAGGCAAAATTTATCCATTTAAAAATTGATAAATATTACATATTTTGAAACTTACCAGTTATATTCGTATTTATTATATATCTGTCATCTTTTATCCATTGGAAAGATGGTTTTGGTGTGCCAACTGCAGTACAAGAGAATTCATAGCTAGTTCCTTCTGCTACAGTAGCTTTCACAGGACTGCCATCATCAGACAACACAGGAGGAGCTAAAACGAAAATTTTGAATAAAAAAAAACAAAAACCAAATAGATTGACTGGAAAAGTACATAAAGAGAGATATGATTACCGTAAAAGTACCAAAACATTAGTATTGCTGATATTACATCCAATGCAGTGATTACCTTATTTTCTTCTTGAGAGTGGAAGAAAATGTTTGGATACATCAAAGTATTCTAGATACCTTTAGTAATAAAAAAATAAAAGAATCTGATATGACAAGCACTTCTTTTAAAAAAAATTTAAGGAAATATAAAATACGTTTCCAAGTTTATATACATATCTCTGTGACAAAATGATGATGCTATGCTTCCTGCAATGATAGATCCTGATTGATACCAACAGCTTTGTTAGTTATGAGACCATAAATAATAAATTAATTTTACAAAGTTAAACAAGTAGGGATGTACATGGGTTTCCCGCGGTACAGAAGTGCTTTTCATCAAATTCCCCATAGTATAAATGTATACCTTCCGAATTCATAGTTATAGAAAATTTCTAACCTTGATATTGTGGTAGCCCTGTTTAGTCGACCTGGTTGAATTATGTTATTTTGGTTATTTATTTATGTGAAGATTATATATACCATATTTGGTTAAAATCTATGTGATCAGTTATCTAGAAGTACAGGGGTCCCCGTTATACGTTGGGTTAGGGACCACAAAAGTGCAACGTATATCGAAACCACTTATAATGGGGAATTTTCCCCCATAAGAATGTAAAATAATGGGGTTAGGGACTGTAAAAACATAGACTTCACCTATGCAACTTAATGCTTAAGGGTTATCATTACACTATCAGTGGATGAAAGATAGATCCCTTAAAATTTTAGTGTTATTTTCTTCTTCAATTGTTTTCTGATCTGTAAACTATGTTAGTTGACTATGAGTATTTTCGTTGGTGACAATCTTCATATATAACTTTTCCTTATATTTTTATCTTTATATTTATGTCCCTTCTTATTTATACAAATGGCACCGAAGTGTAAAATGTAAGTTTTCAAAGAAAGTCGAAAGTAAGTGTGCCACTGGTGGCACATGCAGCAGCTTGTCCTATCCATTTGCCAGCATATGGATGTGCCATTCAGCAGATAAAATAAATAGCATAAGCATGAGTAATCTTTACGTAAACAACATCAGTGCGGGGAATTTTTACATTTTTTCCCCAAAACTTCAGCACATAAGTGCAGGGAATGGTATAATGTGTAAAAGGAATATTATTTTACCTTTTATTGTGGTAGACCTGCTCTCTAGCTCAGCTTTAAACATCTGGATTTCATTATGGTATGTTGTGCAAATCTTATATACAAGTTTTAGTTGAAATCCGTTCAACCAATTCCTTCCAAATCCATAATTACTGAAAGAGTTTAATTTGTAATTGTGGCAGCCCTGTTTGATTTATTCAGTCCAAATATTGTTTTGTATATATGTGTACATTATAAATATTAAATTTGGTTAAAATTGATGTGAACAGTTCAACACAAATACATGTAAAAAGATTTTTTTTATTACTTGTATTGTGGCAACCCTGATTTCTATATCTACACTAAACATCTTGATTTTGTTTTTTTATGTTGCACACCTCCTTAATACGAAATTGCGTTGAAATCGGTTTGGCCAATTCCTTCAAAATTCATAAGTACCGAAAAGATTTATTTTGCAATTGTAGCACCCCTGCTGAGTGGATCAGGTCCAACTATGTCATTTTGGTCATGTATTTATGCGAAGATTCTATGAACCAAATTTGTTTGAAATCAGTTCAGTCAATTCTTCCCTGATATATGCGTATGGACAGACAGATAGACATCACGAAGATAATAGTGCTTTTCAGCAATGACGAAAAGCACTAAAAATGCATAATATTGAAGGAAACATTAAAAACATCTGATAATTGTGAATAATAAATCTCTCTACTAATAATAGTTTTTCTCAAGCTAAACAACACATTTTACAACAGAATTAACAAAAAATTCAAGAATTCATGTGTTAAACACTCTTAAATATTAATTATTAACAGATGTCATCAAATGTGGCTTGATGAAAAAAATCTCCAAAATGGTTTTGTTGATTTACTCAGATTTTTTAATTTGAAATTCATATTTAAGGTTAAAATTCTATATACTTATCTTTTAGTCACTTTTGATAAGTTTAACTACTATTATAAATTATGCAATTTCAGAGAAAATTGCTACCTGGGGTGAATCCTCCATGGAAGCAAGGGAAGCATTGCTTCCAATTTAGAAATTAAAATAATAATAACAGTAATAACTGTAAAAGTTACTCATTCACAAGTGCAATTTTAGAAGCACACCTTCAGTAAAACTGCGATTGCGCAATATTTTTAAAATCCACCTCGACAGCTGGTACCACACAATGGCCAAAAAGAACACTACTAGCATACTAGGAAGCAAGAATATTATTGCGTACACGTTGATGAGCCATTCGCTGTAGTATACGAGCGGAGACTAGGCATCAGATTCAGTTATATTACAGTTTCAATAAGTCGCAATTCTGACTTTTCACATGAACCTTCATGCCTATAGAAGTTTTTGTGTTATAGTGTGCATTAACAGATATTATTTCCAAACATTTTGACTCGGATGGGAGGAATTTTGCGGTTTTTCTCCGTGTAATAAAGTATGGAGTGGAAGCAATTTTAAAATTGCAAACATGAGTGAACCGAGGGCCTCAAATGCTTCTGTTGGGCTTTAAAGCAGCTCTGGTGAGGTTTCATGTTGTGCAGTGTGTAATTTATTGTTTATTATCAAAAAATCTCAGGATTCAGCGCTGATTGCTACTTGCATTGCATTCCATGAACTGTTAATAAGAAGTATAACAAAGATTTTCACTTAGGTACCTCCTCTAAATAAATGTGATATTCTATACATAAATGTATGCAGGACCAGCCAAAGGGGGGGTGCGACGGATGCGAGGCATCCGGGCTCTTGAATATCGGGGTCTCCAATGTATGTGGATCTCAATAATAAAAATATCGAGTGCAAAATTTGCAGAAACTTTTACTAAAAACACTCGGAAACAGCTATAATTTTAAAACCAGAGACCCCATAAATCATAGAATTATCTACTGTTTAGTTTAGCTTGGGAATATTTTTTTATCAACCATTGCTTTGTGAAAAAATGAGCCATAAAAATTCATTATTCAGATGTCACATATCAGGAGGACCCCATGATATTCGCATCTGGGCCCCCTTCAGTGCTTGGCCACTCCTGCATGTACCTGTACATATAAAAATATTACTATTAAAAGATACCAACTTCTTGCATTAAACCATACCTTCAAAATAGAACATCAACATATTATTTTATTAATGTAATCACTGAAAAATTAATAATATCTCAATCGCAAGAACAAGAATTCAATGCATTTACTAACCTTCTAGGCGTAGATAATATTCTTTTGGTTTTGGAGATATACCAGCCGCACTTTCAGCATAACAAATATATATACCTTGGTAGTGTGAGTTCACATTAAAAAGAGTCATTTTTCCTCCTGAAACACTATTGTATAAAAAATGTAAAATTATATTTTTCAACATGGAAATTCAATATTAATGCATTTAAAAATGAAATACAGTCATAGCTTGTTATTCAACAATTTTCATGAATTCATTCCTGTTAAACTACTATTTTTTACAAATTTTATTAATGTATTGCACAAAACATTTCTAACTTACAGAATTACATCTTTTTCTGTATAGCCATCTTCTAATTCTTCAGGGATAGATGATTCATTTGCTTGATAAGACCATATTATTCTCGGCTCTGGTTTACCAGTTGCATTACACCAAAGGACAATTATCTCACCTCTTTTAAAGGCTATTTGTTCACGGGTGTCATCAAATATTCTTGGAGGAACTTAAAGGGAATAGTTCCCATAAAATAAAAAATTAACTCTCAAAAGCCAATAATCATGTTAATTTGTCCAAAATAATGGCAGAAGGGAAAGGAATAGTTGAGCATATGTATTGTTATTACATATGAATTCATGCACGTATCCAGAAATTTATTTAAGGGGGGTCTGAGGCCAAAATCCAATTTCTAGCAATTGATTAAATAAAAGTCCTATTAAAATAATATAATCTTTTATAACGTTTTTATTTCTCATAACTCAATGCAGCAAGTGGCAGCATAGCAAGAGGAAATGTAGCAAGTTCGCAGCGTGGCTATTGCAGATTCCACAAATGTCTGTACACTGGAGGGGGGGTCCGGACCCTGGGTAGTCCTTGTATGAATTCAATTTATTAGAAATTAAAATCTCATCTTATGCTTAAGTTTAAGTGAGTACTATTGGTAAGTGGTGCCTATACATGCATCTTGTGCAGCACACTAACAACCTAATTAATAGGATTGACAAGTGCACACAGGGCACATTTAGCTATACGCACAAGTTTTGAAGCAATTATTTATGTTTTAGATCATCCCTATTTGCTTTCACGAATTAAGTTTATGTAAAATGTTATATTTAACTGTTATTGCACCATAATATTTTCTTTAAATGTTTTCAGGTATGGACTTAATCATATCTAGTAATTTTACTTGATGTAGTCCTGCCTAAATGCTTTGGTGAACTTACATGTTTATTTTCCTAAAAAATCAGGGTGCATCTTATAACCTGGTACATCTTATAGCCCGAAAAATACAGTAACTAGCATCTGCAGGCCCTTTTCTGAGATACTCACTGATGCATATTCCTTGTCTTTAACTAAACTACCTTCTAGTTTTATTCTTATTTCTACCTATTTCGATGTCTCTCTTATAATTTCTTCAGCATAAATATTAAACTACTAACGTAATTGTCCGTCAGATATGATGGTTATGCATGAATTTAGTATTAACTTCAAATTGAAATAAAATCTAATTAAACCAACTTTTATTGGCACTAAAAAGTAAGCAATAAATATAAAATTCACATAATTGACCGTTACAGTGAGTAAAAATAGTTTTGGGCGAATAGAAATTGTTTGACAAAGAAATACATTATGCTATACAATTCTTATATGCCCAATATTATTTTTAATTTATATAACATTTAATTTTGTCTCTCACTACTACTTAAAAAGAAATCTACAAAACTCTCTTGCTATCAGTATTCAAGTAAATACTTTAATTTTTTATTTTGTTCTCCTCAGGCCAGCAAATGGATGTTATGTATTACTTGTAGTATCAAAGTATATTGTAATCAATTGTAATATCAAATGTTTGTTAACACTAATGTAGCGGTTTCTAGGATAAACAATTTGTTTTGTTTTTGTTTTTTTGTCAATAAGGATCTCAAATACAACAATCCACTCAATCGTCAAGGGGACCTTTCACTAAAAATGCAATATTTTGACAAAATATTGAATTCTCAAGAAAAATTCAAGTGATTTCAAAGCGAAGGCAAAAATTGACGATAAGAATAAGAACCTATGTTTATTTTCCTTTAAAATGGTCCCTGTCCAAAGATAGTAGGTCTATTACTTCTAATTTAATTTTGTGAAAGAAAAAAAGCCTGCACATGAAAAAAGGGATTTTTGTGTTCTCTTATGTGGATTTGTATAGAGCATTCCAGACAAAAGTACCAACTTACATACAGCGGCGAACTTCTGCCTAGGCAAACTAGGCAGCTGCCTAGGGCCCCAAGCTCGGCGGGGGCCCCGACCAGGGGCCAAAATGGTACACATTGAGGACACAGGACACGGAAAATAATGTCCATTTTTCTGAACGAAATAGAAAATAATTGACCATAGTTAATTTTTTGACAAGTCAAGTGGCAACACTGTGTTTGTGTTCTTTGTTTGTTTTGCATCGCACCTGACTTAATTCTATAACTTGTCACTACTTGTCAGTTCGTGTTGAAAGTGTGTGTTAGAAAGTTGTATCAATTTCAATTTTGCGGCTCAAAGGTTTTATCTTCCATGCGAATTTGCTGAGGTTAGTTAAGGTTACGATACGAATAGTGTTGGCGACGGAAGCTAAAGAATGTGATAGAATTTTCTAGTGTATAGTGTCTTAAGATTTTATAGAATAATCCCGTAAGATAGAATATTCCGGAAATGATTAGTGAATGGTAGTACAGGAACATTCTTGAAGGTTCTAGATATTTCGATATTGTATGCATATAGAAAGTTCTCGAAAGTCCTGGAAAACTCTGGAAAAGTGTCGAATGTTCTAGAACTCTGTGGAAGACTATGGAACATTCAAGAATGTTCTAGAATGTCATGGACCTGTATTCTAGAATGTTCGATTAGGGAACGTTCTGGAATATTGTAGATACTACCATGTATTCTGATTTGTCGAACCCCCACCAACTTCCACTATCCTGGGACTTTGGAAAACGAGTGTCTGCACCTGCGAGCTCATTTGTTGTCCTCTGAGGCTACAGGGGGAAAAGGGTTATCGTCACTGGAGCTATACAAGTACATCCTGGAAAAAGGCTTTTTGGGCATTTATCCAAACGTGGGAATAGCGCTCCGGATGCTGTTGTGTACACCAGGGTCAAACTGTTCGGCAGAACGGTCGTTTTTAGCGCTAAAGAGAGTAAAGAATTATTTAAGATCTACCACAGAAGAAAACAGGCTTAATTCACTTTCTGTGCTGTACATAGAGTCAGAAATAATGCAGTTTGTGGACTATAGTGAGGTCATCCGTTCCTTTGCAGAGAAGAAAGTTCGTCGCGTGGCAATGTAATCTTGTAATTATATGTAAATGTAAAAATTATAATGTGTAAAAAAGTATAGTTGGTACTCGTCTAATTTATTTCTAAGTCTGCTTGTCTATTTTCTAAAGTCAAAGTACGTTAAATAAATAAAAAATAAAAGTAAAGTTTGTTTTTTGCTAAATTACCAAAAACTCTGTTAACTGCCTAGGGGCCCTGGGTCTCTATGTCTGGGCCTGCATACATAGCAACAGAACCTGGGCTTTTTACTTTCTCCATATGTAGTATAGGGGAAAGTATTGTTTTCATGAAAAAAATCGATTTCAACGGAAATACACATTTTTGGGTCCCCTGGACACATTTTCACCATTTTCTTGATGGTGTCTGTGTGTTCATTGTTAGATACATAAGTCAACTCTGCTAGAGCATTACATAATGCAAATTCTTTACCAATGAGTAGACACTAATGATATTTCATATTAAATTAATTTTTAATTCTGCTGATACTTAATTATAATTTTTAAATTATTTCCAAAAAGTAATAAATAATTTAAATGTCAACAATTTCATTTTATGCAATGTTATTCGTTAAATAATTCTGGCAACTTTTATAATTTTGAAAATACCTCATTATAATGCATTTTCATGATATGAAACCTATGTACTGTAATATAGCAATGCCTAAAGGGACATAGATATCTATATGAAAAATTTATGCTAGAAAATTTGTGTATAACTAAAAATAAACATACTTGCTCCTTTTATTTTCAAATTCAACATCATATGGCTTTCACCAAATGCATTTTTTAATGTACAGTCATACAGTCCTCCATCAGTAACTTCAGCACCTATTGAGGGAATGAAAATTATTTACATTATTAGTAAAAGTGACCATAATATAATTTCACTGTAATTTTTACCTTGAAAATTTGAGACTTTTATGAGGCAAAATTATATTGAAAATAGTAAATATATTTAAATGTTATAAAATATAACATTCTTAAGAAGCACCATTGCTCAGTCATATAGCCATAAGTCATTTGAAGTCCTGTTTAATTGAGTTAAATATTAAAATGCTTACTATTTTGCTATTAATATTCATTACAGCTTGACCTATAATATAATTATTATTTAGAATATCCATATATATTTTTTCCAAAGAAAATTTTAAACTTAAATCATTTATCCTTAAACTTTATTATAGTTTTTGGTTAAGTTGCATGAATGGCACCAAAATCAACCAATGAATAAAAGCTTTTTATGCAAGACTTTATCACAAAATGTTCATTCTGTAAAATAATTAGGATATTTTCTTTTGAATATTATAAGGAAAGATAAACCAACTTAGCAATAGAAAGAATCAATTTGATATTTAACGATATTTCAAGCTCAATTTTCAGCTTACCTCTAATACTCAAAGTCCCAGATTTATGGACTTTCTGCCTGGTAAAATCTAAAGTCCCATTTACTCGTTTCCAAGAAATTTTTACCTTCATTCCAGGATATAGATCTTTTTCAGCATTACTTTCAGCTTCACAAGGGAACATGCCATCTTTTTCTAGTTCCAAATCTTTATCTTTAGAAATGAATGATAATATATTAAATGAGATGAAGGTTTCAATTCTTTCACTCATAATATGTATATTATAATGTAAAGCATAATGTAAAATTGTGATAATCTTTACCTATATCTCTTAAAATCATTTCCACAAGAACACAAATACTGTATATGCCCGAATATAAGGCGACCCCAAATATAGGGTGACCCCCCATTTTCCCAAGAAAAATAGAAATAAATTATTTGACAAAAACTTGAATAATCAGAGCTTGTGGGATAGGGATCTAAAAAAATTATCAAAATATGTAAAAACCTTATTATTGAAAAATGAATAAGGAATGAATTTGTCTAGCAATGAATCGACGCGCGATGAGTTTGTCGAGCGATGTATTGACGCGCGACGAGTTTATCGTGTGGCAAATTGATGCGCCACGAATTGAAGCGCGGTGAATTGACGCGCAATCAATTGACAGTGATGTATTGATGGTATATGACTTCTTACTCGAATTTAAGATGACCCCCGATTTTCACAAGGTGAAATTTGGAAAAAAACCTCGTCTTGGATTCAGATGAATACGGTAATATGGTATATCATTAAAGTAATTATTTCGTCATATGTATATGTCATTCTTGTCTGGGTACACCAAATTTCCTGGTTAAAAAGAAAACAAATTGCTTACTTAAGAATGGCTGCCTTGGTTTAGGAGGAATGCCTATACGTAACTTCATTTCAGCAACACTTTTCGAGTTTCTGGGACCATTTGCCATGCACTTGTAAGTTCCCTCATCTCTTAAGTCAGATTTACGTATCCGCAATGATGACCCATCAGACGAGATCTGATAAAATAAGCAAAGGATTATTGTTTTTATTTTTAAAATGCTAAACAAGGTAAATAGAATGGTATAAACAGCCTTCAATATGTATATCTATAAATAATATTAATGTAAGCAATATAAATTATCAAGAATCACCCAATTATGTAACAACAGTGTTAAAGGAAATAATGGCACAAATGTATGAATAATTGAGTAAAAAATCATTGTAAGAATTTATAAACAGTTATTGATGTTTTTGAAAGAGAAGACTAATAACAGAAAACAGACTAGTTTCATAAGAAGACAAACAATAAGTTACAACATTGAAGGAGGATTGTGATTTTCTAAATAGATCTCCTACTGATATTATGTATTTAGCAAAAATGAAATATTTAAAACTACACAATACAAGCATATATTAAACCTGATGTTTGACTCCATTTTCTATCAAACGACCTCCTATACTCCATGTTATTTCTGGTGCTGGAATTCCAGAAATCGAACACATCATTGTTGCATCACTTCCTTCTTTCACTGCCACATAAGGATTTAGAGCTTTGACCACAGGGAGTACAATATAAACTCCTTTAACTTCTTTTTGCACTATAAGTAGAGGGAAAAAAGGCAGAATATATATGTCTCTCTATATTATAACTGCACTATCCTGCCTAATGTAAATTATATCAAATTATTTCTTACTTTTGAATGAGCTAGAAAGCTGAAATTTTGCAAACTGATTCTTCATGACTTATAAACAAAGGAAAAATTGCGAGAACAGGAATTTTTTTAAGTTTAAGTGCCCCAAAAAATTAGAAAAATTCCCATAAAATTAACATTGGAGCATTTTTGCTGTCAGGCACACTTCTAAGGAGTACTTTCAGATGGAATTAGGAGTTCAAAATTGGCATGTATGCAGTAGAACACAGAGTAAATAAATCGCAATAGGTCAGTCTGATTTTGATGAAACTTTAATTTTAATACTCAGTGGGAGTTTCTGCATGTAACAAATGTGCAGTTGTCTAACATAAATGGATAGATTCGATGCCAGGATAGTTTTGATTCTCCATTTGATTAACATGTAAAAGAGTGTACGACATCTTTCATTTGCTTTTTAAAATTACGTGTAATTTCTAAAAACTTGAACCATAGTACGTACAAAAGAGCGTAAATTTATTTTCCTACGATAGATTTTCAAATATGATTCGAATTGACTCCGAAAATTGTTTTGAAGTCGAAAATTTGAGGTTTTTTGTGAATAAAATATTTTGTTGCCAAGAATAACCAGCATCACTGCTTTACTCATAAAATGATATTGGACTGTATTTGGAAGTCAGAGGAAGATGGGAGTATGAGGAAAAGAAAGAGAGAAGGAAGGAGAGGGAAGAGAAAGGGGGAGGGAGAGCGGGAGAGAATGAAGGAAAGCAGAAGTTTGGGAAAGCAGGAGGTTTGGTGGGAGGGATATAGGGAAGTAGACATGGAGAGGGGGTGAGAGGGAGGGGAATGGGAGGAAGGGAGAGAGAAGTCCAAAAATAGGGCTAAATATAATTTTCTACCTTAAATATATGCCAAAAGGAGGAGGTTTAGGGTAGCACACAGGCACGGGGTTGACATGCCTAGGTGCAGAGGCCCTAGTTATTTATACTTTAATGAGTTATAACAGTTATAGCTGAAAAAAATATTCTTGGAAAGCTTAAAAAGACATTAAATTGTTTCCTCTGTTAAATTACAATTTGTAATATTCTATGAGACAGCTATACAATATTTAAAGAATAAGAATAACATCAAAAGTTACAGATTAACCATTTTAATTTGGGAGAAAGTAAGGTGGAATTTTGCAAAACTTTCTGTAAATTTAGCCTGTTTTGTTAGCATAATAGTGCTGAAAATGTTGACATTGATGTGCATACATGGTTCCCATAACAATATTATCATTAATTTTAAAAATAATTATAATTTTATAATTCAACATTATAAGTATTTGAATAACAGTAATTATTGTTTTCATTATTTAGTCATCAATTTAAATTTCTCTGAACATTTTAAATCTAAGCATACATACTTGACCATATTTTGTCAGGTTTTGGTTTTTAATTTTTTAAACCATTATCACATTCCTGCTTATACACTGGGAATTATGAAGTACGCCTATTGCTCTTCAATGTTAATTTTGTGGAAGGAAAACAAAATTCTATGCACTTAATTTTAATATTCCAAAACTCAGAAATTAAAGCCACAAGATCTAAGCTCTAAAATCAGTGCTACGTAATACATAATTTATACAATCCGTGGTATAGCTATTACCTTGGTAGCCAGGGCAAAGCCTGGGGACTCAAAAGTGATCAAATGTGAATGCCTTAAAAAAATCTATGCCAGGGGTCCATGCATTCCTAGGTACACTGCTGTATATTCTCGGATACAGTTAAATCTATCCTTCCATTAGGAAAATTAATCACTGGTTTTAATGGGTTTTCCAAATGAAATGTATAAGTGATATGTTGCCTTCAAAGTTTCTTTATGTATTAATTCAAAGTAGCCAATTAATCATGTTATCACTGAGTTTCCAATAATGTCTGCCATATTTACAATCAACATGAACATATATGACTATTGCAAACAATTAGATAAAAACAATGACAATGATACAAACAAATATCTGTGGTTAAATTGCCGGTCTTATGAATTAGAACCTTCTTTGTCTTTTATACTTGCTACTGAGTAAGAAATTTCTTAAATTCAAATAATTAATAAAGGAGCTTTTACCTCTCCCTGCATCATTTTCTGCTATACATGTGTAAATACCCTCCCTATTCTGATTTGCAGCAGGAATAACCAATGAAATTTTGTCATCACTGTCTATCTCTTTAGAGGCACCCACTTCAGCACCATTGAATTCCCAATGAACTTTTGTTTTTAAATTGGATGCAACATTGCAGTTTATATTTATACTCTCTCCTTTTAGAAATTCCAGCTTATCTTCTGGGGAAGTGGTTATTTTTGGGGAAGATCCTACAATAATTTCAACTTCCTTCACTGTAGTACCAGCTGCAAAAAAGAGATATTTTACACATTAATAAAACTTAAATTTAGCGAATTTTGTTCTTGCATTTGAAATAAGTCTGAGCAGAATATTAGCTCACCAATTGCCTCAATAATATTTCTTTTTAATTCTACTCAAATGCATTGTATCAAATTTTATCCATTGTTAAGAACCAAAAATTTACTGTAATGCATTGCAGATATAGTAAGTTAACAGTCAAACTTTTAACAACAACTTGATTAATTCACTTGGATCCAATTAAAATTAGAATAGGTAAAATTTTCCCAAAAAGGTAAATATTGTTTGTATTTTTACCTTTATTGGAAGCACTGCAAGCATACCTCCCAGAATCACTTTTCTTAACAAGTGAAAATGAAAGAGAATTGTTTGGTAGTCTCTGGATATTGTTTCTCACAGGTACCATTGCTGAAATATCCTCTGAAAATATTTTAATTTTGTTTTATTCCATCAAATTATTTACAACTACTTAAGGATTAGATTGAAAATTTACAACTTTATTTTTACTTTATGATAGTCAAAACCATTACAATAATTAAAATTTATTTGAAAAGTAACTAATTATCTAAAAAATATCAAAATGAGGAACAAAAAACATAACATCCCCAACCCAAAGCTTTTAAAACATACAGTGGCATATCTAGGAGAGGAGATTTGGGGGTTAAAAACATTCCCTCCCCTTCCCCTTCAACCCTATGAGCAATGGCGCACATAGGATTTTTTCAAGGGAGTGTCCAAGTATTTGGTACCGTATAAACTGCAGACAACAGTAATTCGAGATGAAAAAAATGTCATTTGCACTCATACCATACAAAACCTTCACTGTTTACATGCTCTATATTTATGGGAATATAAACAGAGTAGAAAAAAGCAGGGATTATTTTGACGTGCAGCTCTAACAATTTTGTGCAGTTCTAAAAGAAAAATGTGCAGCTCTATTATCAATTTTGTGCAGTTGCTAGTTCTTTTCTTCAAGTAATTCATGAATCATGAATGCCATGAATAAATTATACTCTTTGTCGCAGGTTAGATATCTCAGTATCTGAACCTGAACCATGCTAGTGACCTATTTAGTTAGATTGTTTCTCAGCTGAAAACATCATCAAGGTCCTCTATGAATTTAAGCACTGAAACTAAATATTTATATGTGCATTTTAATATGTATGCCAAATGTCATGGATTGGGATTCAAAGAAAACTTATTGTGGCTCAATAAGGAAAAATGAAGACATCATGAAAATGTTTAAAACAAAGAGAATTCATACCAAGAGTACTTCAAAATGATATTTACTGATTACCAGAAAACAAAGATGATGTGCCACATAAAAAATTAAAAAGTTTTGATTGACTTTTTTCACAAATATTATTAACAATATTTACCTTGTTTTTTTTATTACAACTAACTTGTTCTTTAGTATGATTTATTATGTGATGATTTATATTTAAGATTGTTAATTTTGTAAGAATATTTGTTTAGTTACTTTTTTAAAAAGTTAACAATAATTTTAAGTTTTTATTATACAGGAAATGCTGTGATTTTTTATATTATTTTCTTTGAGTTCTGAATAAAATTACTGAGATTTCAAATGTGGTTTTTCTTATGTTTCATCTTAATATATGGGCACACTGAGGAACATGCTGCAGGGCCTGCATAAACAAGGGCTTCACATATACAAGGCCCTTTTTTATATGTTGTTTAACCATGACAGCACAACGTTTTTAATATTACAGTTTTTCCGAACTTTAATAAAAAATATGGGCCCGTCCAATAGTCCAATGATTCCAAAAATTGATTTGTGCAGCTCTATATTTCCTTTAAAATATGCCCTGGAAAAAAGATTCACTATTGACTACAGTTATAAATAATATTTTATAGATTTTTTAGTTTAAAATATGGGACATTTGACCTTTCGAACAGTTGCTTCCAGGATACATTGATAATGTGAAGAAATACCGAAAATGTAACATAAAAAAGGAACATCTGGTCACCCTAAGCAAGAATAATTTGCTCCTCAAGAAAAAGGGATGAGGAAACTACGTCCCTCAAAGCCAGGAAAGGTAACAGGTGCAACCCGCATTGCACCAAATTTTCTTATGTTTGAATCGACAATATTTATAATTAATATTATTACTATGTCCCTTGATGAACCCCCATTGAAAAAAGTCTAAGGATTGGGATGAGCTGGAATATGTATTTGATTTATTATAATGTCACCTGAAGCAATATCTTTAATAAATATGGATTTTGATGCAATTTTTACTATATTGTGATTTATTATAGTGTGAAATTTAATCATAATTGTCTTAGCCATTAGGAGTATATAAACATTGCAAGACTCATCGCATGACATTAAGGGGGAAGAGATGGGCTAGACAGCGGCCTGCCTTAGTATCAATTTCTATGATGTCGCTTGATGGCATATCATTATTTTTTGGGAAATGTGGCTTATGTGTTGTTTTTCACACCAAGACCTATGGCTGGTTGAAATTCAATCAAAATCGTTAGAGCCATATTTGAGTAAATTGGAATTTTGTGGAAATCTACGAAAAATGACCAAAAATAAATTAATTTCCATTTTAAACTACACAGTTCATTTTAACAGGGAATCTACTTAGAGTGATGCCAATTTAGATTATGAGATATCATTAGATTTGGTGAAACTGTTTTTGCCCTGGGACGATGCACAGATGACAGACATGGTATTGCAAAAAAAAAAATTTCAGAATCTGGAGACACCTAAAACATCTGTCGAAATATCAAAGTTGGTTTTTTCTACAATCATGATACTTTCACTATAAATTACCTATATATGAGGAGACAAAAGTGATTGGTAAAATTTGACAAGAAACATTACATCAATTCCAGTTCAAATTGAACATAAAAATAAGTTTGGTGAAGTTTCCATGCTATAAAGTCTTTCTAATTGATATTCAATTATGAATATCAGTCAAGTAACCTCTGATTTAAAGTCTAAGTTTGTGATGTAAATGTGACTTGCCAAGATTTTGTTACTGCTTATATGATCCGAAATCCAATGAATTTTCTTCTCCTATGATCTAACAAGTTTGAACACTTTAAATGATATTTTTTATTTCTGGGAATATATTATTGATAAATATTAGTGTTTCCATTTGTTGATCCAAGCATTATAACTTTATGCAGTATTACTTCGTACTTAATGTATTTCAGGAAATATACTGATTAAAGATATCTGATAATAGAGCCAGTGTCTGCACCCCGTGAACCCCCTTACGTGTGCACCATTGCCTGTGAGCAAAAGTTTTTTTTAGCCTGGTTAAGTTTTTGTTCCATGATTAGTTGTCTTCATTTGTTTAAAATAGAACAAGACTTATTTTTAATCCACAATTGCATGTTTACCACTTCAGTCATGTGTGGGGTCAATGTTTTCTGAACAGACTAGAAGTACATTCTCATGTACTCAATGCGGGTGGAGAGGGTAACTCCCTAAACCCTGGCCATTTCCATGAAGTTGTTAAATGAAGAACTAACAATTTACTGTAGTAATGCACACCATGTATATTTTCATCTTTCACTATTATTTTTTTTCAGTCTCTATGGGTGTCCTTGATTAACATTTTTGAAATTGAATTATGAATTTAAAAACCTCCCTTTTACTAATTTCTCCATATGCTACTGAACACAATTAAATTTTAAAATACTTTAATATGTTCTGGCGAAAGGAAAAATTAAATTAAAATGAAATATTTTTGTGATTTCTTTATGAAAGTTATGAGGTACAAGAAACATTAAAAAATAGCAGGTTTTATATCAGCTTCAAGATATACTTATGTTGAAAGGATAATATTTACCTTCTTTTCCATCATGTTTATGAAGCCATTTCACATCATAAGCCGAATCACTGATGACATCACAATTTAAGGTAACAGATTTGCCTTCAGGAATAATAAGTTGATTATCCTCCATTCCATTGATTTTTGGAAGTGCTGTAAGATTTTGCATAGAAAATCTTTTGCATTGAATCAAACATTAACCATTTTCATAGTTCCATGTATGTACATATTAATTTAAGAATTACTTTATGAATTTACTGATATAAAATATAAATTTTTATCAGCTGTAATTCTTTTGTATAAAACATTGTACTTATAACATAAATATTTATGTAATTCTAAAAACAAAGTTGCAATACAAGAACATATGAACATCCAATAGTTTCGACATATTTTTATGAAATGAATATTACCTATTACACTGATGTCTGTAACCTTGCTGTCTGATCCTCGAGCATTCTTAGCTTCACATTTATATTGTCCTTGATCCTCTCTCTTAATGTTAGGAATTACTAAAGATGCATCAGAACTTTGCCTATTCAACAAAAATTCAAATTTTCATTAAGGAACTTATTTTAGCTAATGTTATATTGTTGTATGAATTTAATGAAATTTTTGGCAACCTCAGTTTAAAAATCAGATTTATTTAATTTAATACTAATTTCATTTATACTAGTTACTTTATTTGCCAAATGCATATTAATTGGTAAAAGGATATAAAGGATATGAATAAATTATATTCTCACAAATTAAAAAAATAATGTAGACACAAGATGGGCTAAAATAATTAACTCACAAATGCATATGATACTAGCAGAATGCAAATTCTCATATAAACTCATGAAGTGTACAAGGAGAATAAGAACAGGTAACACTTAGTAAAAATTCCATTTTATTGGACAAACATGCAATTGGTTACAACTAAAACTTAGTCAACATCAGGCAAGGAAACATTTCACATATGTACATCCAGGGGTGTACTGATAAGCCCCGCAAACCCCACAATGCGGGGGGTCCCCCAATCATTCAAACCATACTGACGAAGGAGTCTGATTCCTGCTTTAAGAACCCAAAAAAGGTAATTGCGACTTATACAATACAGCTTTATAATGCTGTAAAGCCGTATTGTAGAACACTGAGATGGGGAATTTCTTGGCATGAAAACCAGTGCAAGATATAGCTACAATTATATACCTTCAGACCTCTCGCTCTTAGGCCAATGTATTTTCTCTTTTGTGTGTGTTTCTCTTGAGTGTTACATATAGCTAGGGAAGATTATTGTGCTTATTTGTGTATATTGTGTGTATTTACTTGTTAAGTGATACATACATACACTGTTCAGGCTCTAAAGGATGACGAATTGACTTCAATTACCAGTCAGTCTGGTAGTCACTACTTTAGGCCTCCAATATCATCATTAAGTAAGTTTTTATTTTCATATATAGGTATGTAGGTAGATTTTGGATGATGTGCAGCCCCCCTTCTTTTCGGCACCACGAGCCACCTCTAATGGCAGATATGATTTCACAGATTGTATTTATTCACTAGGGGGCCATTCAATTATTATAACAGCAAATGTTTAGCAATTATTGGCCTCCCATCTTCCATGTCAGCATTTGGGTGAACCCTCTAATCTTACATAAGATTTCATTATCTCCCCTACGCCTTTTTCAACAAAAAATTATAAAATATATACTTATGTATGGAAATACTTTCTGATGCCTTCATATAGTGTTGCAATGCATTAAATGCTTATTAAAGTACGTTGAGGAAAAATTTATCAGAGCAAACAAGATAAAGTTAAACAAACAAGGTAAAGGTTCAATTCCTAGTCATAGTAGAATATTTTCTTGTTTCAAAATTGTTCCCAAATTTACAGCTTATGCCTATCTGTATAGGATCTTATGATCACATAATTCTATCAATTTATAGCTTGGCAATCTCACCATTTGAGAGGGAGGGGTTTTCTTTGACATATCTCTTGGAGGATATCTGTCTGGGGCTAGTTGATACTAGCTTGGCTAGCCTGGACCCAACTTAGAATAACACCTGCATTCAGAAACAGGAGAATAAATCTGCTACGATAATTCAGTGGTAGACTATCTGCCTGGCAAGTGAAAGACCCTGGTCTAAATCCTGGTCATAGCAGAATTTTTTCCTGTTTCAAAATTATTCCCAAGGTATTGTTATATTTATTGAAATATCAGTTAAATACGGTGAAAAGAATTCTAATGTCAGGCGAAATGTGGGTAACAAGCAGGTGGAAGCTTGCTGTGGACAAGTTGTCATGACACGTAAAAAATTTCTTAAATAAAAAATCTTATGTAAGCATAGATCATACCCCCTCCCCAAGTCAGCAAACATCAGCTTTTCCTAGACTCCCCTCTGCCATAAGGGGCGTTAATCACAGATGCCCGGGGTTTAGCTCCTACATCTGGAAATTTTGCCACTAGCCAATGTCCCATCTGAAATGGGGATCTTTGAAGTTCACCAAAATCATAAAATACACTGGATCAATGGCTTCATTTCCTATCCAAAGGAATACTTGTCATATTTTTAGCTGTAAAGTATCATTATTCTTGTCCAGGAATTGAATCCACAATACTTGAAACCATTGATGAGTATTTCAACCACTGTTCCATTGAGTAACGAATACATCTTACTTTTATTGTGTCTCTATGGCATTAAGGATTGTTAAGCATAATATAATACTTTGAACCCATTTCTCCAAATGGATTACAGTCAATAAAAGAAACAGACTTATTGCTATATTTTTTTATCTCTCTATTACATAAAAAGTAGGCCGTGCTGCCCACTGATGTTTTTAGTAATTCTTTATGCGGCCACTGACGAATTGTAGATAGCGCAGTTGTTGACCTCATTGGATGCGAGAGCGAGCAAAGCCAGTGGAGGCCAGGGGTTGGTGAGCGGCAGCGAGTAATTTCATACTTTTCAAAATATCAGTAGCATTTGTGTGAGGGAGGGGGGAATTCTTTGTTAATATACAGGCAATGATAAATAATTCAGCTTGGAAAATATTTAAGATATCCATAGGGGTACCTGTATTATTTGCTGCGGGGAGGGGGGGCAGAGTTTCCGGCATGCCACTGCATAGATCGTATATATAAGGAATGAGTAAAAAGGTGGAAGAATGAGCAGAGAGGGGTGGTAGGAGGGAAGGAGAGGAAAAGGGAATTGGAGCACTTAAGGGGAAGTTTGGGATAGGTGAGAGGGTGGGGTGGGAGAAGAGGAGTTTGTGGTATTGGTCAAAAATGGAAAAATGAAGGACAGCAGTAGGAAATAAGAAGGGAAGATATGTTCATTAATGATGTCGTTGGAGTTATTTTTAAAGTGGAAAAGAATTTCCATTTGCTCCAAAAGGTTGACTTGAGCCTTTTGTCTTTGATTTTATCATGAAGTGTATAAGAGTACTTCCAGACCAAAAACACCCTGAAAAATATATTATATGTTACATGCTTTATGACATTTTCCCTTATTCTCCCTTAAGTGTGGTGTGTCTTCAATCCTATACTCACACTCACTTCTGAGTGACTAAACCTTTAACTTCTATTTCTCAGACTTAAGGCCCTCCAGAACTCTCACCACTGCTAACTAAGCAGCAGGGCCGACCAAAGGGGTGGTGCGGTGAATGTGAGACATCCAGGCCCCTAAATATTGGGAGCCCCCAAAGTTTGAAGATCTAAATTAGAGGCCTGCATACCTGCAGTTTACCTGACCCGACCTGCGGGTACCCGCAGCAAAAGTTGCGGGTCGGGTCAGGTATATAGTGCTTCCATGCGGGTACGGGTCGGGTTCGGACACAAGGCACTGGTGCAGGTAAAGAGCAGGTATTAAAACTAGTTTTAATTCCAATGCAATCATATTTCTCCAGACAAATTGACTACATATATTGACTTAAAACTATCTGACGACATTACTAATAATTTTGATTTTGTTTCTTTTTTTCAAATAAATTCTTTTGTAAAATTTGTAATTATTGTAAAAATAAATCGTTGATAATTTAAATACATTTTTTCGTTCTTAAAAATGAATGTGTTTATTTACAATTGCATTTCATTTGAATTTATACAAAATAAATGACTGTGACTCAGAAATAATATTTTTATTTTTTCACGATTTCTTGCTACGGATTTGTCTCGAGTTGGGCACAAAAATGCACGTGATTAAATTAGTTTTCTATTCGAACATATTTGTGATATTTTAAAATGCTAAATTATGAATTTCGGGAAAAACAAAGAGCAACTCATCCGCGATGATTTTAAAGCTATTAATTAATTAATTTACCTCTGCTCTAAAACATGAGAATTGGACAAAAGTCCAGTCCAGTCAGTCAACTTCAGTCAATGATAAATTTGACAGTTTCTTATCTACCTTCCTTTCCTATTTCAATGACTGCTTTCCTCTCAGATGTGTGAGGATCAGCAATTACCTTAATAGTAGAAACCCTTGGGTCACTGATGAAGTTAGGTCTGAATCAGTTAAACTGAAACAAATGTTTCAAAAACTGACTCTCACCAATAACTAATAACCAATAACTATTGACAAAAAAGTCTACCTTGAGCACAAAAAGAATTTTGCAAACCTAGTAAAGGATGCTAAAAGGAACTTCAACATCAATCTAATAAACTCTTCCAGTAACAAAACTAAATCTGCCTGGAATATTATAAAAAAATCTACATCTTTGAGTACAAATAAATATTCCATCAATGAAATTTCTGTCAATGGCAAGATAGTGTCTCATCCATTATCCATAGCCAATGAACTCAATAATTACTTTCTAGGAGCTGTTAATCAACTTGTCAACCCACAGATAATAGACAATTCAGTCAACATCCCAACTCTATCCTACTCTAATGTTACTTCTATATTTCTCCAACCTGTTAATGAAAATGAAATTAGTTCAATAATTAGTAAAATAAGTCGTAAAAATTCATCTGGGTGGGATGACATCCCATGCTCTCTTCTCAGAGGTGATGTCATCCAATATCTTCTTTCTCCAATTACCAATATTGTTAACGAATCATTAAGTTCCGGAACGTTTCCCCAAAAATTAAAAATTGCCAAAGTGATTCCTGTTCCCAAAAAAGGTAACACCTGCACTATGGAGAACTTTAGACCAATTTCCACCTTATCTGTCTTCTCCAAAATCCTTGAAAGCATTATGTATAACAGAATTACCTCATTCTTGGACAAGCATAATATTCTTTCCGAATACCAATATGGATTTCGCAAAGGTAGATCCACCGAAACTGCCATAGCAAAGTTTGTCCATGCTGTGCTAGATGGATTGAATGATCGAAATAATGTTATTGGGATTTTTTATGACCTATCAAAGGCTTTTGATTCCGTCGACCATAAAATTCTCCTAAGCAAACTTAAGTCTTATGGGATCTCTGGACTAGCTAATAAATGGATAGAATCTTTTCTCACTGGCAGGCAACAAGCTGTAACAATCTACTCTGAAGCTGATAATTGTAAAATTTCCTCTGAACTCCACTATGTTACTAGAGGCCTCCCTCAAGGGTCAATTCTTGGACCTTTGTTATTCCTACTATTCATTAATGATCTCCCCTCCTCCTATCTATACATGTTTGCTGATGATACTAACCATCTACTGATAAACCCCTGTGATTCCTTCAGCCCGCAAAATGCAATTAGCGAAAGAAAGTTGGCGCACCAAAAACAAGGTCTTCTTAAATAATAACAAATCCACATTCATACAATTTCATCCCTCCCAAAAGATAATAACTCAAACTCCTTGGTTAAAAGTTTCAGACAATTCTCTGAAGAATTTGGCAGTAGTAAAATTTTTAGGAGTTCATTTAAGTGAAACACTAAACTGGGAAGCACATATTGATGCCACATGCAAGAAAGTTAGTGTAGGATGCTTCTTCCTCAAAAGAGTGATGCAGATCACTAACCTACACACAGCACTTACAATATACTATGCCTATATTTATTGCCATCTAAAATATGGCATTATGGTATGGGGTCACTCTCACCATTCCTTACGTCTGTTTAAACTCCAAAAGTGGGCTGTAAGAATCTTAGCCAAGGCAAAAAGACGAGATAGTTGCCGTAACTTATTTAAAAACCTCAACATTCTCACTGCCCCTAGTGTTTACATATTTTACTCAATTCTGTTTATTAAAAATAATGCATCAATTCTTAATTTAAAATCTAATTCGGATATACATGATCATAATATGAGAAGTAAACAAGACTGTCACCTTTCGTCACAGACCTTGAAAATGTGTGCTAACAGTCCAATTTATGCTGGATCAATATTCTTCAATAAGCTCCCTGCTACGCTAAAAAATGAGTCAAATAACGGATCCTTTAAGCATAAACTTAAGGAGTATCTTGTAAATGGCTGTTTTTACTCAACTGATGAATTTTTGTATAACTAGATCATGACTAACTTTGTATGTTTTATTGTGACTTATACCTGCTTTTTTATATCTACGTATATATATATATATATTATCATTGACTTATCCTATATTTGTATTAACAGATCACTTGGATGAATAAAATTATTATTATTATTATTATTATAAATATAAGTAATTGCTGCACCACTCGGTTATGTGAAACATTCACTAATAGTGAAAGCAATCAATATATATATATATATTATGAGGATTCAATTTTACCATTTTAAACTCGTGGGGCTTCCATGCGTATTCGCATACATTCTGTGCTCGGCCAACCCTATTAGGCAGTTATGCAAACCTTAAAAAAAGCTGATGGGTAAATGAATGTAGCGAATAACTGTAAAGTAATGAAATCATGCATCATAGAAAGCGCGAAGAAATAGAAGGATTGGCAACCCCGATAAATAAAGAAACAATGGGTTGCTTAAAAAGATGGAGGAGAGGAAAAGGAATCAGGTTAATATGGAATATTGAAGAATGATGTATGGAGAATTGAACAATAAACTTAGGAAGCAGATCGCAAAAGTAAGAGAGGTGGGGGAAAGAACAATGCAAATATATTGGAGGAAGTGCAGAGACAAGGCAAAGCAGACTTACAGTATAGAAAAACAAGTTAGGAAAGTGTATAACTATCACAAATGGGCATGTTTTTTTGCAATGGAGTATTTGAAAGAAATGATATCCTTTGATATCCTTGAAGAAAATAAATTAAGCAACTGAATATCAAGATTATAGAACCAACAGTGGAATTTCACACACGGATGAAATTATTCTCAGGATATCATGTTCTTATTATTTTTGCCCATAAGTCCTTAGCACCAATTTTCATGAAAACCTACTCAATAATTTCTGAGATGAAACATGCAGACAGATGGAAAGATGGGCATGACCCGACAATTAACAATATTCATTTTTAATAAATTTTTATATCAACTTCCATATGGTAATTTGTATATTTCCGCTCTTGTATTCAAATCCCAAAGAATGCTGAATATATTTGAACCATCTTTTCAGTTTTAAATAGACTGACACCTAAGGAGACTTATGGCTAATCACTGTGTAATATAATGACTGGAGTTTGTTTTCTGGACCATTCAATTCCTCCATTTGAATAGCATGGGACCTGGTGAAGCACATTTTTGATTTGCACCTTAAAAATACTGAAAGTAATCATGTAACCTTGGGGCTTGAGCTAAAGAATGCCTAAAAGAATGAAAATTCATTTTTCTGCTCTTGATTTTCAAATACACATCGATTTGATGCACAGATTTCTTTTTAGTGCGAGAATTTTACATTTTTTTATGAGAAAGTCATTCATCATCATCAGCATGTGATGAGCATAATAAAGAATGCAAAAGAACCTAAATTTAAATATATGTGATAAATTGTGGTATTATGCACATAAATAGCACAAAGAAATTCAATAAAATAAAATTCTTTTATAAATATAATTCAAGCCATACAAAATGGAAATTGAGTGTGGAATGGCACTATGCATAAGGCAGTACATGTGCTGCTAGGAATCTAATACCACTGAGCACAACTCATCTTCACTCTGCCTGCTCTCTCTCTCTCTCTCCAATTGAAACATTTTTGAAGGATAAAATGTCCAAAAAAGAAAGTAAACTCACATGAAATGCTTTTCTCCTCCAAAAGGCTTGCCATCTTTATACCAGTTCAATGAAAATTTTATATTGCTTTCAACTTCACATTTTATTATCAAATTAGTCCCTAAAATTCCTTCGTGTGAAGATGCCATTTTAACAAAGGGAGCACCTGAAATACAAACAGGGATTTACTCAATAATGTAGTCTCCTCATCTCATCTTTGGTACACTGTGGAAATTCATTCTATTGAAAAACTGATATTACTTTAAGTAGCATTCTGAGAATTAAAATATCTGGGATGAAAATTGCATTCAGAAATCCCATCAACAAATAAATTTTATGCAATAATATTTCTTCTTCATAATTTTGGCTCACTTCCACTTGAAAACATATGTTAAAGATAGACTTGCTTGTCAAATGGATGATAAATAAATAATATGGTACTTTTCAGTTAACATGGCACCACCTCCACAGTACCCTAAGGGGCAAGATATGGAACTACAAGGTGCTGAATGTGACAAGATTTGGAATTACGTGGAGCAGTACTCCATTGGAACCATTGGGACTTGGCTGGGCCAGGGTAGGGAAATTTGAAAATGAACAAAAATTTTACTCAACCCCATCGGGTTGGGTAAGTTGGTGGAAGTGTTTTTCATTCCTCCTCATGTTCACTGTGTTCAGAGGCATCTCCATTTAAAGAAAAAAGAGGGATAAAAAATTTCATTTATAATGGTATCCCTTTTTTTCTTTGAATGGAGATGCTTCTGAACACAGCGAACATGAGGAGAAACGAAAAACACTTCCACCAACTTACCCAACCCATTGGGGCTGAGTAAAATTTTCATTCATGTTCAAATTTCCCTTCCCTGGCCCAGCCGAGTATCAATGGAGTACTGCTCCACGTAATTCTAAATCTTGCCACATTCAGCGCCTTATAGTTCCATATCTCATCCCTAGACGCATTAACCAAAAAGTACCAATAATATAAAAAAGGTAAAAGGTATCGTGCAGTATGATGCAAAATATAGAATGAACACTTAAGTCTCAAAAAGTGCATGTCTTAGATATCTCCAATACCCATAACAATGTATAAAAAACAGATTCATATTTACAGCTATCTTCAATGGTGATTCACTGAATGTAGATTCTAAAGTTCTTTAAAATATGTTTTTAATGCACATAAAGTTTCAATTTGGTGTCTGTATGCCCATCTTTCTGTGCACTTGCTAAAATAGAAATTGTGACAAAACTGCTAACAGAAAACTGAAACTTACAGTATAGATTTTTGTACTGCTGCCATATGGTTTTGTTATTTGAGTTTTGAAAATATACAGGGTCAGATAGGAACACAGAAAATGTTTCTAAATATCTCTGAAAGTATAAAATATGGAAAGCTGAAATTTTGAGCATACATTTCCAAATAGAGGCTATTTACAAACAAGGCTCTAGTGACTGAATATGTAGCAGTATAAATACATAAAGAATAAATTAAGATAACCTAAGTTTATGCAAATAACAGGTGATCAAATTCCAAAATCTCCTCAATTCATGAATTAGGTTAATGGAAGAAATCTTTATAATGAAATAAAACAAAAATATTACTGAATTTAATAATAGAAGAAAAGATATGCTAATTTAATCCATTTTCTACTAACTACTTTTGATGAGTCACCAGTGAAAACATGTATTTAACTGATATATGAATCTTGTTTTTTATAACCTTGTTATGACTATTGGAGATACCTAAGAAAAATATTTAATTTTTCAATTTTTGAGACAAGTGTTTATCCTGGAATTTGTTTTCAGCCATAAGACAACCTCAATAGCTTTCTAATGAGGTAAAACAGGTAAATTTTTAGGGACCTTTTATGGAAGAAAAGCTTTTGTTATAGCCTAGAAAATAAAGTAACTTTTTAAGATAAAAATAATGTATCATACTTGCTTCTTCCGGAGAAATGAAATTAGATGACAATCTCTTAACAGGATGGCCATCTTCATCAAATCCGTGGAACTGATAAAATAAAATATTTTGGAAATTAAAAAAATCTTATGCTCATGCAATATTTTTACTTTATTGACACTTTTATCATGTAAATATTATATTGGGAAATGAATTACAGCTTCAGAATTTTATAGCATAAATGTAAAATAATCAATGCCTTACAGCAAGATTGAAACGATTATCTGGCGGAATAAATGGTCCTCCCAAAAATTTCATTGGAAAAATTTCTTCACCAACATTAGGTGTAATGTATGTCAGAGGTAGTGACATATGAACATTGCCATTACTTTTCGTAATATCCACAGATGTCCATTTGTACTTTAGCATTTTTTCTTTGTTTTCCAAAGTATCTTCAGCAGGATCAACTTCCATGTAGATGTAATTTTCAGCTCCTATTTGATAGATTGTATTATTTTAGGATAGTATACTACAAAAGTTTAATGTGATTAAAATGCATAAGTTTTCAATTAAAATTCAAATAAAATGCAGTTCATAGTAATAGAACTGCTTTGAAATACATAATAAATATTTCATAATAATATAAAACTTCATATTATCCATCATCAGGAAGCTGACCACCAGATAGGAGAGCAGGGATAAAGAAAGAAAGAATAAAATCTCTACTTCAATATGGTCATATTATTCTTGGGAATATTTTCTTCAATTATCAATGAATAGTAGCTGTATTTTATGATATGTAAAATAGAAGTACTTGGATAGTGGCAAATTCCATACTAGAACTACTCATCTAAGTTTAATTTTGAATAATTTAGAAATTTAGAAAAACAAATTTCTTTGGTGATATGTTCATATGGGTGAGAAATTGAAACAATTTTATGCTCAGAGAAAAGTTTCATCTCAATTAGAGCTAAAGGTGAAGTAAGCAGAATCTACTTCTTAAAGTAAAGACACTTACTTGGTGATGTTTGGTGGTGGATTTCTTGCTAGGTGCAAAAGGCACATATTTAAGGCCCCATATTTTAAGGAGAACCATTCCTTAAGGGATCTCACAATTGAAGGAGCCTGGTGCTTAACTATGGGTAACACTAATTAACTACATTGTGTATAACTTTAGTTTCTCTTTTGCCAAAGATTGGCCAATGCCCAAAATCTTTTACAAGAAGCTTTTCTCTGTCACTGTGGACATTCATACCACTAAAAGTAAATGTCCACTGGCTATCTCCTATCCCTTTCAGCCACTGGTTGTCACTGTGTGTGTGTATACAATACAGGACCCCTTACCCAGAAAGCTCAGAACCGGATGTTTGCCAGATTTGGAAAATTTCCAAATTTTGAGTTCTTAGATTGGGATATACAGCCAAACCCTGATTTAGAACCCCTCTTTATAGTGTCACCCCCACATACTACCCACAAATCATTGTGAACAGAACTTCCATCTTATGATTACATAGAGCAAGTCTATACCTTAATTTACCACCACCCCTGTTTTTACACCAATGTCAATGATGGACAAATGGTGGTGCTGAACTAGGTTTTTGCTGTACTTATAATCAGGGGCATAACTACTCAGGTTAATTTTTTTTTTGAAATATGAAAAAAGTAAATAAGGGAGACTTTGCCCTCCAGCCTTCGGCTGCCCTTCCACCCTTTTCTCCTATCGTTCTTCAGTTTGCTCGGCACTTTCGGCCTCACCCTGTGTTTTGCATTTCCCCCACAGTCAACTCCTGTTATAAAAGAGATTTATGAATAATTTGGGTTCTTTCTGCATGACCCTTTGCTCTATCTCACACTTGGGGCCACTCCTTCCTAGGTACATTAATGCTTATGACATATTAAAGAAGCATCTATCTAACAATAATAAAAAACTACTTCTGTCCCCCACGCTATAAAAATGCAAATAACTCGATAATGGAATGAGATTCATTTTTTATGTTTGGCAGGAATGATTGATTCACATATTGTAAGATGATGACCAAAATAAATCTCGAAAAAGTCCTAGGTTCGACTCCAAGGTAGGCATTTCCATTTCCCATATGATAACATGGAAAAATTGACTTTTTCACTTGCAGACTTTTATTCTTTTTGCGATCTAAATTAGAAAGAATTCACTTACGATCTTCGGATCTAGCCCATTTTAAAGAAAAACTATGAAATTTCTTATTCTGTTCATCTTTTCCCGCCTACAGTTCGAAATTCTCATGTTAAACGTTTAATTCACATATTTTTGTGAAATCTTGCCATTTTAATGGGATGTTGCCATGCCAACCCATTACATTGTTAAATCTCGTAATCCTATTGTTATTTCAATCCTTATGGGTGAAAGCATGCTTTGAATGCTCTTACAATTAGTACGAGAGAGAGAAGGAGAGAGAAATTCTTTTCATACCAACCAATGTAAACAACAATTGTTGTGTTATTTATGAGGAGTACATTTGAATGTAGAATATTAGTCATTCACATATTAAAATTAGGTACTTAGAATCATCGTAGGAGTTCAAAACTTGAAACAACGAATGCCTAAAAGAACGAAAGTTTGTTTTCTTGCCATCCAAAGAAAGTCAAGGTATATTTATGTATATTTTTTACTTCACAATAACCTTTCCCATTGAATTTCAATGGGCATCTCCCTAGTTAAAAGTAAAGAAAGTAAATTTACAAATGAAAGCCTACTACTCTTATTTTCTCAAAATTGTAATCACAATTTTATCTTTATCCTCTTCTCTCAAAACCTGCCACATATGACTTTGTTTTATATTAATTTTGGTTATCACTATGTTTTTAGATAGGCAACATTAACAAAATTCAATGAATTCCAATGAAAATCTCAGGGTCTATATAAGAAGTATAACTCAACATGACATACCTTCTAAGGGACGATATGCAGTGTCAGACAAGCTTTTTGCTGGTTTTATAGAGAATCCATGCTGAATCACATAGGCAGAACCTATTCCTTTGGCAGTTATTAGAGAGTTATCCACTATATAGTCACCCTTTCTCTCAGGATGAAATGTAACTTTTAAGACCCAATTACCAGCAGGCTTGGGATGCTCAATCACAATGAACTTATTGTTTGGCAAGTCAAAAGGAATATTTATTTTTTCAGGTGGATTTCCCAATGGGTTTCTTATATCCACCTCTGGAGAATATCCAGTAACTTCCACAATCAACTCCTTAAGATTACTTTCAACTGACAGATTATATTTGGCTGAGTTTTTGGAATCCATTTCAGGTGATGATACCACTAACAAGTTAGACTTATTAGGCTTTGTTGTTATAAGTACAGATTTCAATACCTAAAGGGAATAAAATACGTTGTAATAATGCTCTTCTTGTTAAAAAAAAGATTTAGGTAGCAAGTAATTTTTAGAAACACGTCTTGTTATCACAATGATCTGATAAAATTTACAGATGAATAGAAATGAAATAGTACTTTGAAATAATAGCCATAAACTTGAAAAAATTATATATGATAATATATAGGATGCTTCATATCTATATATTCATTTATATTGTTTCATTTTTCTACTTACTAATTTAAGGCACAATTTAAGCAACTAATTGTAAGATAAATAATATGAAAATTAAAGCAAAATTACAAGCATACAGTAACTTTAAATCACTAAAATATTCTATTATTTTTACACTTACATCATTCACATTGCTTTTAAGAAGATAATACATTTGCCCAAAGCTTGCAGCTGCTATTTTTTCATAAACAAGAAACGATGGCTTTTGAGGTTCTTCGCAGTCTCCAGTTATAAAAAACACCACCTAAAAAGAAATAGTTGATCACTAAAGAGTTACACAATATTTCAAAGATTATCTATAGCAAGTAAATTTTTCCTAAAATAATGTGCCTGAATATTTAAAGTAATTATATTTTTTCTCTCATCTCAGATAATTGTAAAATTTCACCCTAAAAATTTTAAATATTAACTGCTTTAATTATACATTTCAGAAATACTTCATAAAGAATTGAATGTTAAACAGATATACTACTAAGATGAAACTTGCTGTTTTAGAATGTGTATGCAGTGTTCATCTCAATATGAAGGCCCTGAGCAATATACCATATTGGTCCAAATATGGGAGGCACTTTGTTCCCAAATCTGGCTTGTATAAAACCTAAGTGCAGCCTATAATTGCATACCATAGATAGAGATATATTTTTTCCTTTCAAAGAGATTTTATATTTGGGGACATCTTGCATCCGGACTAATATGGTATATTTCACGATATTATTGCCAAATACTATGCATCATCTACAAGATTCAATAAATTGCACAATGATTTGTTTGAAAAGTGAAGTGTCCAAAGTCAGTCAGTTAAGATGTCCAATGACAAAGTTTGTTTGGCAATTGTATTAAGTTTTGCTTCCGAAAATTAACAAAAGCAATGTTGTTCGAAGGATTGGCTCCAAAAACATGCTAAATACATAAAAATTCACAACCAGATTTGAAAATAAGCGATCCTAGGGATTATTAAAATTTTTTACAGATGGATAATCCAACATTCGAAGAATTATTAGAAATGGTTTCATCCATCATTCAAAAGCAAAATACTGTAATGAGGGAAGCAATTTCACTTAGCCAATGGTTATCAACAACACTATGATTTTTAGTGACAATGAAACTTCAAAGATTTAAAATTTACAACAGCAGTAGCATAAACTCACAAACATTTGAACATTTCTCCATGATGTCTCAATCACAACTGAGCAAATATTGTGCAATATTCACCCTAAATGTGTCAACCTTTTTGTACTGCAAAATATATTTCAAACAAGTGCAAACTTGAATCAATAACTGTGCAATAATACTATGTTCAATCACAGTATTGCATACAATAATAACAATACCTACTGGGCATACAATTGCAATTAAATAACCACCTTAAGGAAAAAACATGGACACAAACAATAGATACTAGCCATTTGAAGACTAGATTTTGATGGTTGCGTATTGTAAGTCTCAATATTAGGATGGTTAAAGGGACAGTAAATAGATATTAAATGCTGTGTGCCCCCCGACATACCCACTGTGTCCTCTTCAGGAGGATACACCCCACAGTTTGGAAACCACTGGTCTAGGGGGAGCTTGAGACAAAATTTTTGTTTTTCTTTTGTACTATATGAGTTACAGAAGTTTCATAGTAAAAGAATAAATACATCCCAATTAATTATTCAATGATTAAATTTATATTGCTTGATCAATTTTCTTTAGAAAAATATAAGTATTTAGGGTTTCAGGTTAAAATGTTCACAGCAAAAAGTCCAATATACAATAATGTTAACTATTAAAATATTCACGGCTCAACATTGTCCATCTAATTAAAATGTCCACTTCAAGAAGGTCCACTGCAAAATTATCCAATGGTTGTAATTGTCTAACTAATTAAAACGTCCACAGAACATAAATGTCAAGTGCGAAACATTGTCCAAATTAAAATGTCCACTTCCTAAATGTCCAACAAATAAAAATACCTAAAGAAATTATCTGGACGAATTATAAATAAAAGAATAAAATGAGGGAAGAGTAATTATTTAATATAATGTTAATTTCTACATAAGTTTAAAATATATCCTTCTTCTTCCCTGTCTTCTTCTTCTTTGACAGTAGTGCAATGTATTTTAAGGTGGTATGATATAGATCTTAGGTATGTTTTGATGTCATTAGTGTTTTTGAAGTGGTCATATTACTGGACAATATTTTCTACTCTAATATGATTGGTGAGGCAAGTCTTGTTGATGGGTTGTTTGATTTTATTATGTCCTGCCCTTATTTGAGTAATACAGTTTTCAGTGTTGTGTTACTCATCTTGTATGTGTTCCAAGAATCTCCAAACACTCATGTGGTGTGCTGCAACAAGTTTCTGAAATTTTGAATGAAAGCCTTCGAAGATGTTATTTGTCCAATGTTACTGCTTTATAACCAATTCATAAGGTTCAAGACTGTTGGAGGGAAGCATGCAAGTACAGCTCTTCTTCACCCATGAGAACGTCAACCTCATATGTACACAGCTTTGGTGAAACTTGCAAGCTCAACAAGTTCTTATGCTATGGTTCATATAATAAATCAAAACTTTCTTCCACATTCAACAAAAGTATGAATGGCAAGACCATTAATTCCTGTATCTCATTTTGAATTTGTGGATTTTCTAGATCTTTGTATCTCTCATTTAGCCCCAGACTTATTATCTTGCGATACACTGATTGAGAGAAATGAAATACACAGCCTTTTATAACAGCATCAGGAAAAGCAGTTCTTGCTGTGTTCATATTAGCAAGTCTGGAATCCATCATTAAAGTTCTTGGCCTCATTTGAAATTCATGCGTACTTGGATAAGAATTGATAAATTCTGTTACATGTATTTTCATTTTTCTGAACCCTTAAGCAAAACACTAAAGGGAACACATACATCTGTATTTTCCCATGTATTGTGAACAGTTGCATAAACTGTCTAGGAACAGTTTTGAATGTTCCATCACTAAAAATAATTTTGCCTGAACATAGGTTCTGTATATTTCTTGTTGTTGCAAAGATAAGCAACCTCTCCTGATCATTCATGCCAGAATCAAATATTTAAAACGGTTCATTTCGACGGCTTAAATTATACGGAGGTATAACCTCTATAACCTCAAGGTGTTCCAACAAATGGACATTTTCTGGTTTATTTCTATTCTGTTCCTTGTTTTCTGTCCTCCTCAAGTTGTTCCTATCAGATAATCCTGCCAATATCTCTTCATTAGTTACTTCCTCCATTATGGCTCTCAGAATTTTTAACGGGGATTTGGAAGGATGATCTGCAGACATTCTTTTAATCGTTGTCACTGCTCATTTCACTTCTACATCTGCTGAATTAGCTTCACGAGTGCCATCACTGATTACTTGAATTCCTTCCATATTTCTGTCCATTGTACATCAAGATGAACAAGAGCTTCTTTAAATGCATCTCCACTATATTCGATCTCTATTCTTGCTTTTCAAATGAATGTGATACATGAATGCATTATGTTCCAGAATTTCCCTTCCTTTTTGAGATTGAATAACTTTGGCCATGGTCAAATAATCACTAAGAAAATTTAGTCTGGGTGAAAAACTAATATTCGTTGCTTAGCATCTGTGTCCTATTGTTGTATTGTATAAAAGTGGCTGTTCAACAATGGCTTTCATACTGAATACCTATTACGTATTCAAAGGATTTTATTAAGTTGACATTTAAATGTGTATAAAATGTATAAGGCTTTATGCATTGGACATTTAAATGTAAGGTAGGTATATTTTTATGCATTGGACATTATGCATCGGACATTTTTGTAGTGGACATCATTGTATATTGGACAGTTTGCAGTGCACGATTTGACTTATCACCAGATTTAGAATAATACATATTAATAAAGGCATACCTGTGAGTGCTTTCTTTCAATTAATTTCAACACTTCATCAATTTTATGGAAGTCTTTTGCACTGGCATCAGTGAAAACATACAGATAAGAATAAGGATAAGCCGTTTCAAGTGCTTCCTTAATTGCAGATAATGACATCTCTGGACAGTCTCCACCACCACCTATTATTAATTTGTTTAACTCATCCAGAAACTTATCAGAATTTTCCGTTGCCATGGCTGGGCCGAACACTAATGAAAATGTAAGCAAAAAATATTTAATGGTAATTAATTCTCTGAAATACAGGATTAAACTAATTTGAAAAACTATTCAAAATGTGTTGTTAGTAAAATGAGCAAACTAGAAGAGGATAGTTAAGATATCAAAATTCATTAGATAAAGACAATTTAAGTTTTCTCAAGAAAACTCTTATCTTAATTTGGAAAGGAGAATCATTCAAAACCAGATTTCCTTTCTTTTGTGTAACAAGTGATATATATCCAGTAAGAATTAAATTCTTTTATTTATAAATTGAAATGAGGTAATTCTCCACATGAATTATAATCGTATTTCTATACAATTGTACGGACAACTGCTGCTGTGGCAGGATGACAATGTCTACACTGAACTGACTTGAGAGGTTAAGAGGCTTTTTGTCTTCATTTTTTGGATGCACAGCCTTTGATTGTCTATTATTATAAAACATCATTAAGATTTCATATCTGCACTTGTTTTTATTATTTTACAGATATTAATGAATTTCTATCATGCAGTTACAGAGTTGAAATTTCGAATTTCATCTTTTTAATATAGGAACCCCTTGTTGGGTGAGGGTCATTGGAGTCTAAAGGCATTTTTATTTTTTCCAGATATATGAATTATGAGAAGATTTTTCTTATGGAGCACCTGTCCCAAGCTGATGCTAGACATTCTCCACAAGCCTTTTCACCAGGTGAACAGGTTGTGTTCAGAGCTGTTCCCAAAGTTTCAAAATCTAATAAGGTGTCTGCCAAAATCTCTCCCTTATGAGGAGGATCCTTCATGGTCGACAGGACTATTACTCCTGTAACTTTTTCTTTAACAAAGGCAGACAACCAAAATTATTGTTGTATAGCAAATGTTAGCCAAATTAAGAAATATTTTGCTGCCATTAACCAATAATTTGTTATTTTTAATTATCACATGTCAGTGTTAGCCAAGTTAAGAAATATTTTGTTGCCATAAGGTAGTATATGTTATTTTCAGTTATCACATATCAATGTTAATCAAATTAAGGAATATTATGCTGGAATGAAATAACATTTTGGCATTTTAGGCTTGTTATGTTAATTAATCACCCATTGTATACAAATGTTTGTAATTATATAAAGTTTTGTAAACTTGCCTACATATGCAAGCATGAGGAGTGTCTTTGGGTGATTGTTTTTTATTTTTCACTTTGGAGATTATTCTTTTCCTGTTCTGTTGACAGTGACATTGATCAATAAGGATTATGATACTTTTGAATTTTTTTATTTGGTATAGGGAGTTGGCGAACCTATCACCCAATGATTGTTGTCATTGCAACCAGCCCCCAGATTCAAATCTGGTAAAATATATTGATTGAATTACCATGAAGCTGCTAAAAGCAGGTAGATTTCCAGGCATCTTAAATGGAATCCAGACATTTATGCATATTAGCATGGCTCTAAATCCTTATTGTTTAATCTAACCTAGCCATGCATTTTTTTGTTTGCTGGTAATAATTACCAGGGTTATTGTAAATTGGCCCCAATTGGGCTACCTTAAAATGTCTCTCTCTATGTACTATATGTAATAGGAATTGTTCTGTGAATTTTTTTTTGGGGCTCTACTTTCACAATGTGAGGAATGAATTTGTATACCGGTTGCCCAATTATTTATCCTCTTTTGTACTTTCAAAACTGTTGGTCAGAGCCCGAGTTGGCAAATTTCTTTCGTCGTTCTCATGTAATGATTACTTTGTTTCAATGATGCCAAGTTGGCAAATTATATCTCCTCTTATAATTGATCTTTGACTTTGTAATAATTCTGTGTTATTGTACTCTGGGACTATGGTGATTATTTCTGACTGCTATATTGAACAAAAGTGGAACACTCCTTTAGCCAAAACAACTAGAGGGCTGCAAAAACCCAATGCATTTCGCCCACAAGGTGGGCATCGTCAGGGGTAGAACCTGTTTTAACAGTGACTGGAAGCCAACTCGTACTTAAAACTTAGTGTGAGCTGTGATTTAAGATGATGTGACTGTAAACTCTCAAGTGAGACTTTATCTTGAAAACACGCATCAGGCAGGACCTATCCGGAGTGAGTGAACTCGTCAAAAGTGGGAGGGGGGGGGGGGGTGTGCAGTATTTTAGCCTCCAACAGTTTTATGTCTCCTCCATCAGTTTTTCATGTTCCAGCAAATGCACAAATGACTGCATACACACGTTATTTCTGGAGTTTCTACTTTCATAGGCCACAGACATTAGCCCAGAAGAGAACACTACTAATTAACCAATAAACTTCTGCAAGAGGTATGCCCTCATCTTGAGAAGAGATCAAACCAAGGAAGTTTGAAGGTGGCAACGTTGGAGAGCACGATGACTGGGCTGAGAGGCGAGCAGTAAGAGAACAGGGACAGCCACAAGTTGAAGCAGAGGCTTGAGCAGAGATCGTGCGGAGAAGCTTGGCTGATGGCAGAGACTGGCGAGGAAGCCAAGGGAAGGTGTGACTGCTGGTGAGATTTCTCTCTCCATCGAACTGCATTTTCATATCGTTTATATTGGAACCAGAATAATACACAATAGAAATACTCAATAGAATTGTCCACTTGGAGGGATAATAAACGGTATGAAAATGCAGTTCGATGGAGAGATTTTTTATTTTATTTTTCGTTCTTTCTGTACGGAGTCTTCAGTTAAAATGAAATACCTGATAACTAAAATTAAAAAATCAAGCGTCTGCTCATTGAAAAAATCTTCAATCAAGAAAACAAATTAAACTTTTCAAACAATTTCTCTAAAATCCTAGAAATTCGCCATCATCGGAGTCGTCATCGGTAATATGGAACTCGTCGTGAACTTCATTTGTTTCTGAAGCTTCTGATTCGTCTGATTCTAATTTTGCGGTCGTCGTGCCGTTGTTGTCATCATCTTCCCATAATATGTCGTCTTCACTTCCATCTAAAGGATTACTTATGCAACATTTTTTGAATCCCTCAATTATCGTTTCTGAGGGGAGGTCATTCTATGCTTCCACGATCCACTGACAGATTGTTTTTATATCTACTTTACGAATGAGTTCACCTTTGGTGAATGTGTGTGTGCTATTCACCATCCAATCGGCCCACTTCTTCTTCAGTGCCGATTTAAACGGCTTGTGAACAGCAACGTTTATAGGCTGCAGGATCGATGCCATTTCCTCTGGGATAATCACCAAATTTGTCTTCATTTCAAGGAGTTTCTTTTTTACTTCGGGACGTGTGTGGCATCGGAACGCGTCTAAAACCAAGAAAGATCTTGGGCGCATTCCACCAGACCTTCTTTCCCAAACAGTCTCGATCCAGTCACTGGTGATGTTTTCATCAAACCGACCTTGCTGTTGCACTGGGACTATGATGCCACGGGGAAATTCGCATTTCGGCATTGTATTTCTATTAAAAACTACATACAGAGGCAGTTTCATCCCATCAGCCGTGCAGACAAGCATGACAGTGAAACGATTTTTTTCATTTCCCGTTCTTCTCATCGTGACGGTTCTTGCACCTCTCTCATATACCGTTGTATCAGACGGCTTATCAAATGTTAATGGTGTTTGATCGGCGTTGCCTATTTGACTAAGTGAAAAATTGAATTTCTTTCTTAATCGTATTATATAGGACTGGTATGCAATTAATTTCTCCTCGTGATCTTCGGGTAAACGTTGACTTATCGTAGGACGTCGGTGGATTGATAAATTGTGTCTTTTGTAGAAACGACGACACCAATGCATAGACTCTTTTAAGTCTTTAATGGTTAATTCTTTGGATAATCTCAAAGCTTGCGCACGAACAGCTGATGTGCTAACACCCAAGCAGTCCCTTCTTGTATCTCTTATCCACTTCAGCAAGCATTCTTCCATTTCAGGATGGTTTGCTTTACTACCGCGGTTCGCCTTTTTGGTCTTCCCCATAAATTTTATCGTTTCTTCAGCCTTTCTCCATTTTCTTATAAGACATTCACTGGGCCCAAATTCACGTTCAGCCGCTCTATTACCATGTTCTTTAGCATACTGACACACTCTTAATTTATAATTAGTGTCATAACTTTGTCTCTTGACTTTCATTTTTTCTATCATAGATAAGGGTAAAAATAAAATCCATTAGTAAGTGATTATTTATTTATTTAAAAAACATTGCAATTTGGCCAGCCGGCCAGGTGGCAAGAAAAACATAATATATAATTCTAAAATTCCAATTTTACAAATAAAGTGCTCATAAATTATATTAGAAAAATTAAAATATATTTAAAAAATATTTAACAATGTACAATTTCAAACTAATTACAATCAGTGCCTAGAGTGCGGATTTTCGTGGGTTCATGAAAGGCCTTCTCGGCTACCGTAGCGGTCACGGGGCCCACGAAGTCCCCACCGTACTTCACCCTTCCAAGCAATCCCCTACTTTTCCTGCACTTAGGCACAGTTACATAAATATTGATGTTACTAATATTCCTCCTCACAGTTCGTCTTATTTTTACCATGCATATATGAACTAACTCTACGTTTAAAATGTTTCGCATCCTTAGGTAAGGGCTTGAAGAGCACTTCAGGTAACTTGTTCCACTCGCTGATTCCCATGTTTAGAAACGAATACTTTGCTGTATTTGTCTTCTGCGGCCTAAGTTTAATTTTAAATTCATGGCTATTTTTCCCTAAAAAATTCGGCACCTGCATTCTACTTCTTAAGTCTTCCCATGCTTCATTATTGCTGTATGCCTGGTACAGTCCCCCTAATCTGTTAATTTGTCTCCTATTTTCTAATGATTCCCAATCCAGAATTTTCAACATTTCTGTGACGCTGTCTTCCTTTTTAAACCTATCTAGCACATATCTCGCAGCTTTCCTCTGGACTTTCCCTATTTTCCTTTTTTGACCTATCCCATACGGATCCCATACATTCGTCGCGTATTCTAATATTGGTCTGACTATAGTTTTGTACGCCTTTTCCTTCGCAGCCCTACTACTTCCTTTAAGATTACGCATAACATAATGTAGGTTTTTATATGCTTTTCCTATAATACTGTCAATATGCCTATCCCATCCTAGATCTTTTGCTAAATACTTGCAGCAATCATATTTTGGTACCATTTCGCCGTGTAGGTTGTATCTGCGCTCACTTATTAGTTCTTTGTTCGAGAACGTAACGTGTTTGCTTTTGTTAATATTTACGCTCATTTTGTTTATCCTAATCCAAGCTTCTATCTTTTCGATATCCTCTTGTAAAATTTCCCGGTCTTCCTCACTTTTTATTTGCCTATATATAATACACTCATCCGCAAATAGACGAATTCTTGAATTAATGTTATTCGGAAGGTCGTTAACATAAATAAGAAATAGTAACGGACCTAAAACGCTTCCTTGGGGCACCCCTGATGTGATATTCACAAAATCTGACAAACTTGTACCTATTCTAACCCTTTGAGCCCTACCAATAAGGAAATTTTTAACCCATGAGATCACTCTCTTATCTATGCTTAACTGACATAATTTAGCTAGAAGGATGTCATGAGAGACAGTATCAAATGCTTTTGCAAAATCTATTACAATCCCATCCACCTCTTCCCCTTTATCAATTGTGTCTGCAATATCCTGAACTAGTCCTAGTAACTGAGTATCACAAGAGTAGCCTTTTCTAAACCCATGCTGATTTTTACATAGCCAATTATTTACTTCCCAAAAGTTGCGCAAGTAGTCAGCTATTATTTTTTCCATCAGCTTGCAAACTACTGATGTTAGACTAACAGGCCTGTAACTTTCAACGTTGGTTTTCTTCCCTCCCTTATAAATAGGTATTACTATCGCCTTCTTCCAGTCCGTCGGTATACTATCGTTATTTAAAGTGACAGTAAATAATAATCGCAGAAGCGGTACTATTTCCCTAGAACCCAACTTTAATGTCTCTCCCGCAATATCATCTGGTCCCCTAGATTTGCGATCTTTTAACCTCGCCACTTTTTTTTTAATTTCCGCATCCCGAATCTTAATGTGTTTTGGCTCTTGCGTCAATCCAGTGTATTTATTTAACTCCGTTTCCGACGCTCTATCCTTTGTAACCCTCTGCACTAAAGTCTCAACATTTTCGGTTTTCCTAAACACGCTAGCATACCACCTATTGAACTCATTTGCTTTCTCTTCGTCTCCTACGATTATGTCACCTTTTGCATTTTTTATTGTAGCTGATTTCTCTATGTTTTCCCTACGTCTTCTAAGATATTTATAGAATTCACTACTGTTACTTTTATCTAAAATATTTATAAGATATTTTTCATTTTTCTTTCGCCCTTCTTTTTTCTTTGTTCAAGTTTTTCGTTAATTTAACATATTTACTAGAATATAAATATCCTAAATGTTTCATTTTATGCGATTTTCTTATCAGCACTCTAATAGTTTTGTTATAATACTCAGGATCAGGATTGTCCTTCAGAATCTTTACGGGCACGTACTTCTGTAGTCCTAACAACAATAATTTCTTAAACGCTACCCACATTTCTTCTACGCTTCCCCCTTCACTTGCCCACTTTGGAAAACTTTCCGTTAAATATTGTCGAAATCCAATTCTATCGCCTCTGCTATATTGCCATACCTTAGTTTTCTGCTTCTTCTTCATTGGATTCGTAACAACCCAGTCCATTTCTAAATAAACAGCATCATGGTCACTAATACCTGCCATTGACTCCGAGCAAATAAGTGACTCATACGGCCTTAAAAGAAAGACATCGAGAATGTTACCCCCCCCCCCCCCTGGTTGGCCGTCTTACCACCTGCGTGAATCCCCCTTCATAGTTTGCCAATTCCTGAGCCCTCCCGCTCCCCGCTGATGACCCATCCCTCTTAACCGAAGGTAAGTTTAGGTCTCCTGCAATTAATATGTCCTGCGTTAACGGATTTTCGATGAATAAGTTCGCTAACATTTCTAACAAATAATAATCCTCTCCCGGTTTCCTATACGCTGCTATAATATCGATTTGCTTTTTTTAAGAAAGGATTTCTTAATTTTATACACATTGCCTCGCAATCGTTTCTTACCCATTCAAGTGTGCATTCAAAGCAGTCTTTGACACAAATGAAAATCCCTCCTCCTCTAGATTCGCGATCTCTTCTATATACCGTGAAACCAGGTGGAAAAATCTAATTGGAGTTTATATCGCTTTTTAACTATGATTCTGTCCCTATAACTACATTGGAATTGCAAGCATCAACTAACGTTAGAAACTCTTCCTTCTTGTTATATACACTTCGACAGTTAACCTGAAGTACCCTCAAACCCTTACCTTGATTAGATTTCTCCGTCAGCTCAACAGCACCACCACCGCTTTTGCAATAGGACTGCAGGCGTCTAGGGTGACAACCACCACCTCTTTCGTGTTCTATTTCCCCTGCCTCTTCTTCGTCTTCCACTATACACATCTGCATAATAACATTGTCATTTATCTTCTTTTGATCAATGGTTGATAATGGCCCACCTCTGTTTTCCCCAGCTAGTTTCCCGCCCTCGCATGCCTTACTACATTCCTCAGCAATCTCCCAAATTTTTCGCTGCCTTATCTATTCAGATGCAGCCCATCACGTCCTAAGTCATTCTCTCCCAACCAACAATTCGGATCCACGAAACAAAATTTTTGACTTTGACAAACCCAATCTATCCCTTCGTTGATATAGTCCACTCGCCTTCTAGCGACATCTCGTCTTCTTATAATTCCACTCACTACTATTTTTGCATTTCTAAATTTTTTCTTAGCCGTTGTACACATGTCCCATACCAAACCCACCACGTGATCATCGGTCCTTGCACTTTTAATATCATTCGTTCCGACATGTATTACCAAAACTTCTTCTTTACTATCGTCACTACTGCCCAAAATTTTCTTTTCCATTTGCTCGATCCTAATTCCGGAAACACTCCACCACATCACCCTGCCTTCTGCATTCTTCCCCTGCAAAACAAATCATGGAGTCTCCCAAGACACGAACACTTGGCTCCTTAGCACAGTTATCCTTCCTCACCTCTATTTTTCTCCTTCCTTTGACCTCCACCCATCCTTCACCACTTGGACCTTTCATCTTTTCACTCTTCAGTGCCGTATTCTCTTTCGTTAATACTTCTATCATCCCCTTAGCCCTCTGCAACTCCTGCTTCAGACTCACTATTATCTTCTCCTTCTCCTCTATAGCAGAGCGATCCTCACTCTTACTACACACAAAACACTTCCAATTGTCCTCCATGCACTCTTCTGAGCTGCTTCTCGAACATTTTATGTGGAACCATGTTCCACAAGTTGAGCATTGCACACCAATGCTAAGTTTTCTGTTGCACGCCTTGCACTTCGTCACCTCTGCTGCCGATTTACTTCCGTTCTTGGTCATTACGACCCTCTCCTTACGACGCCCTCAAACACCTTTTCACTTGGAGCTACCTGGCATTTGTAAAGTAGGAATGTAAGTTCGTTTTACGTACGTAGTAATACTTTAAGAAATTTACCTGCGAATTAGCTGGGTATCGCAAAAGTAGTATCAATGTAATTTTTAATCTTCAAAACGTCAAATAGGTAATTGCGGGAACTCAACAGAGGAATAACCATACCTGCCTACGGTTCAACATTTTATTTCTAGATTGCTCTCAACCTTCTATTTCGCCTGAAGCGTCGTTTGGAAGTACCATGAAAATTGTAGTCAATATTAAGGCATGGAACTTTGAAGAAATCTTTAACAATAATTGAAATAAATAACTCTTTAAAATTCAAGATATTTTATTTTTACTGCAAGTTTCACAGTCGATGCAAAAATTTTTACCGAGTTTTTTATTTCAATTGGGTAGGAGTCACGAAAATCTGCTACATTTTATCTTCTATATTGCTTTTCAAAGTGTTTTACTATATCCTGTAATAAGTAGTTTCGACATAGGTAAATCTCTTAATACAAATACTTCAGTAAATTCACTTTTCAGATCATACTAAGCAGAAAGTATATTCGACGGAAATCATCTAATAGAATGGATATGAATCTTTTATTGCGATTTATTGTTTATTCCTAGAATTTTAAGAGAAGACCTTCTTGCGTCCTATACATGGGAACAGAAAATTCTCAGAATTTGAGCCGAAAACCTCCCTGCGTTTTATACAAGGGTGCGTCCTATATGCGGGTCTTTACAGCTGTTGCTAGCAATTTATTTATATCCTTAGTCATATTTACTTAAGCAACAATATTTTAATTGATAATTTCTCATAAGTTAAATACCGTATTTATTCGTGTACTTGTTATATTTTTTTAATTTTTTTGTTATATTTTTAAATTGCTTTGGCTATTTAAGATTAACACGTTATTTTTTCAATACATATAGACAATTTTTTTCAGAAATGACTTGTTGATTTTTAACCCTCATATCTACATGTGGACACACATGCACACACAAACAAACACATATACATACACAAGGGGGACCCATCATACACTTTGCAATGGGGCCCGCGTTAGCTCTCATCATCCTGTCCAGAACGAAATTTGTTGAACCATCGCTGACATTTGCATTTATCCAAAACTTTTCGATAAACTTCTCAGATATTCTTCGTGGCTACAGTAGCGTTATTTCCTTTTTTGAATTCATACAGCATTATATGCCGAATGTGTGTCTCATCAGCCGTCATGTTTAAACAAGAATATGAGGGGACTATATTTAAATAGAATTTTGATGATTATTCTTGATATAATCATAATGATATGAGGAAGCAACTGCATCTTAAGAACCTTTAGCCAAATTAGAAAACAATTTTATAACTAGTTCAAAGCTAATATAGTTTACTTATTTATCACTAGATGAAGACAAAGATAAAGGAAATTGGTTTTTTATAAAGAATGGCAAATATAGATATAGACATGCACACACATTAAAAATTGCCAGAAATTTTAGATGCACTTACTTGGGTCGCTGAATGGTACAAGTATATAATTTCTCACAGGTCGTTTCTTGTAAGAGAGGAATTCAGTAAGAATTTGTTTTCCCCCGCTGATTGCTCCTTGCCAATCATCATGCATAGACCCCGTTACATCGAAAATAAAAACAAGACTTTTCAATTCATCTTCTGTGTGTCTTACCAACCCTCCCACAGATCTTGTATTCCTTGTACTTGGGATGGCTAAAGAAGACTCTTTACCATATGCTATCCCATTCCCAAATACACATGCCAAAAAAGTCAGAGCTAATGCTCTTTGAAACAGCCTGAGGAACATAGACCTGTGGGAAAGAATATAAATGGATTTATTTTTGTAAGGTCAATAAGCAGGGTAAAAATAATGTGTATTAACTTGTATTTTATATAGCTATGGCCTAAAGGTAGTCACTGGTGGAATGGGATTCTCTGAATCATTTTATAATGTATTTCAAAAGGAAAAGAATACATTATTGAAAAGATATTATTGCCATTTAGAAAAATAATCAATTAAGCTGAAAGAAAATATCATACAAAACAATGTCTATATAATTAACAATTTTCAAATACAAATCTTATATCGGTCAAGAGCTCATAAAAATTAACAACTTGTTTTTTTTTTAATTTTGCTCTTCTTAACTTTTATATATAACTTAGTGGTACCCCCAAAAACTTTTGCAAAGTCAGTCAGAAATCCAAATGCCCATTTCTCCTTATAAAATTAGACAACTGACATTTTGAATTTCATATTTGTTTTTTTACTTTACATATGCAATTTTAATTGCTTCTCTCTTACGAAAAAGGTAACATTCCAGTATTGAAATAAAGAAGATTTTTTCTGTGCCCACAGTCCACACGAAGTTTCCTGAATAATAATAATCTGCAATTATTAACGTTGCAATCTATTAAGATCGACGTTGCTACAACTATAATCTCGATGCTTCATAAAAAGCGCGAAGCAAATAACGCAATTCTCTTGTCTATTTGAAGCCTTAGTAATTCAATCGGAGGCTACAATGCGGGTCGCTCTGGCAACACCCGGAAAGAGTACGAAAAAGACAAAATTTCGAAAAGAAATGCGTATTTCTGACAAATTCTTAGGTGTAACATCTAAACATCGCAATAATAAGTTATTTTGTAGTTTTAGCCGTCGAATAAAGCATAAACGGAGAAAAATGGTCCATGTTTACGTATTTTGATGAACGAAGGAAAAAACCTCGCTCCTTGAGAAATCGAAAATCCCGTATAAACTTATGGGAAAATATAATCATCTCTCGGAGTAGAACCTGGGACACTTCTGTAAACGAAAATAGTTTTCCCGAGGTCTCGTAGTTGGCAGAAGCAAAATGGCGTCTACAGCATTTCTCTATGACAAACTGCTCAAGAGATAAAAGGGGGAGGGGCGAACATACAGACAGACGGACGGACATACATTGAGTAAACTATTTAAATAACGAGCTAAGAAATCCAATCACGCTCGACTAATATGAACTATTTATGACTGACTGTAATGCTATTTTTAACAAACTTTCAGACTAGGTATAAAATTGAAATTTGGTAGGCATGTTTTATTTTTATAATAAAAGCCATTTATGAAAAAAAAATCCCAAAAAAGATCTGGATTCGACTCCAATAGATATTTTCTGTTTCGGATAACTCGTAAAAATCGATGTTTCGAATTACAGACTTTTACGCTTTTGCAAATTAAAATTAGAAATAATTGACCTACGATCTTCGGATCTAAACCGTTTTAAAGAAAAATAAATAACGTTTCATATTCTTATCGTCAAATTTTGCCTACGATTCGAAATCGCTTAAGTTAAACGTTTAAATCATATTTATAGGAAATTTTTAAGTTTTTACTTTCTCTATACGTAGTATAAGGGAAAGTATTGTTTTCATGAAAAAAAAATCAATTTCGAGATTTAAACGAAAATGCACGTTTTGAGATCTCCTGAACACGTTTTACCATTTTCTCGATGATGACTCTGTGTGTGTGGGTGCTCTAACTCAAAATTATTAATCGGGTCAAAGCGAAATTTTATATTTAACATTTTTATGACAGTCACAAAAACTGATTAGTTTTGGTAAAAATCGATCAACCGGAAGTGGATGTTTGCTCTTGTCACTTTCCGTTATTTTGAAATATTTGCTTTGATATTTGATATATATATATATATCATCATAGGTAGTCTGTCCGCAGACAGGTCCGTGATTATTCTTGGTTAAACCTGGTTCTCCATATACTCCTATTTTCCGCTGTCCTCTTTATATCTTGATAACTCTCTTTCCCTTTCAAATCGTCTATCAGCTGAAACCTTTTCCTACCTCTTTCCCTTTTCCCATCTAGTTTTCCTTCTAACACGTCTTTAATCATACTCTCTCTCCTCAGGTAATGTCCAACCCAGTTAGCCTTCCTCTTTCTGTATAATCATTCGCTTCTCTCCTATTCTTCGTAGCATTTCATCGTTTTTCATCCTATCTGTCCATTTTATCTTCAGCATTCTCCTCCAAGTCCACATTTCAAAGCTTTCCAAGTATTTGATGTCATTTTTCCTTAGCGTCCATGTTTCTGCCCCATACAATGCTATACTCCATACGTAGCATTTTATCAACTTCTTGCGGATATCTTCCCTTATATTCCCTGTAAGTAGTTGTTTCTTTCTCCTGAAAGCCGCTTTTGCTTTTCCTATTCTAGTTTTGATATCATCCGTACATTTTGCCTCTCGTGTTATGATACTTCCAAGGTATTTATATTCTGAAACTTGTTCTAATGGCTTTGCCCCAATAGTTATGTTCAGATTCTCTTCTTTACCCGATATTCGAATGACCTTGGATTTTTCTGTATTTATTTCCATACCGTATTTTCTACCTGTTATCACTAGTCTATTTATCATTTTTTGTAGCTCCTCTTCCTTTCTTGCTAGAAGTACTTGATCATCTGCGTATTTTACTGTTCTTATAATCCTTCCTCCAATTTTGAAATCCCCTGTGCCTTCTAAAGCTGGAATAAATGTTGTAGGAAATTTAATTTTCTACAACCTTTGTCCGAAACACTTTTCCATATAATACATTGTTTAAGAGATATCTTAAAACTAAATTATTTAGCTGCCACCTCCACGCCCCCAATCTCTTTTTTCGATTAAAAACAAACTTTTATGTCAATTCGGCACGGATATGAATTTATCCTTCAAAAATAATAAAACTAATTCATTCTGCTATACACCTGTTTATGTCCCAGATTTCTATCTCATTTTGTACTAATTCAAAAATGCAATTTTATAATGTCCTGTTCTGATATACATGCTTAGCTTATGGAGGTAGAAATGAAACAATGGTGTTGGGAAAGAACCTCTTAATTGAAAATTTTTCAGATTTCGGATTGTCTCCATCGATTGTGTCCAATAGTGTTTCATCATGCCAAATTTACTTCTAGAAGTATCTTAACATCTATATCCTCCTATATCCAAAATACACCTACATATATAAGAAGCAGCTATTTATAACAGACTAGCATGCTCATTGCAACTATGCTCGCAATTAATTTGTAGTTAGAATTTATCAAGTGGTAGTAGTGGAAGAAAAGCGACTTAGTAACCAAGGAGAATTTTGTCAAGTTGAAGGACTTTATGGTATGAGAGGAGATGAGAAACAATATTTTCAACCTACCTCTTTAACTTTTATAACTTTCTGAGTATCGCGGATCTATATGATGTACAAATGATTAATAAAAACGGGTATTAATATTGCAGTTATAAAATAACGCTTCCAGATACTTATTAGTAATAGTTTTAGGTAAGTGCTATTAAAATTGCAAGTTGATACATTGTAGTGTTTCTGAGTTGTAAACATTCAAATAGGTCTTATCGGATTTTCTTGCCATAGCCCTAATAGCGGGCGCCAAGGAATTCTATGAAGGGCGCCTGATTTCTGCAAGGACAATAAATAAAGGAATCCTTCTTTCGTATTCAAAAGTCATCTTATGTATATGAATCGGTAAATTTACGTGGACTCAATACAAGGTCCGAATGCAGGAGTACATTACTGTAAACTCACTCTTCAAAAATGAGTGAACATTCAATAGGGTTAATAGTTAAAATTGTTAAGATGTTATAATTATAACAGATTTAGCTGCGTATTCAACCTATATTTCATAACTACTTACCTACAATTTTATCAAAAACTCAAAACAATTTAGAACTTTGAGCGGAAAGCAAAAACAAATTTCTTATTTTCGAGTAGAAACTGAAACACGTTATATGAAATATAAATTATAATAAATTAAATAAATTAAATAAACACCGCAAATGTGAATTTTTCCTCTGCATGAGGATGATCTCTTCAGCTTCAAAAAGAAATTCTTTTTCGCTGAACGAAGTATACAATTTTCCTATCTTCATCTGTCCATACACCGTTGAGGAAAAGCGATCCTTCTCCAACGAAAGCTCAAAGAGATTTAAGAGCTTTGTACTATTTCGGTAGGAGGAGGATTGAAGGAGTAAGGAAAGCTAGTTTTCAGAAAAGCTCTTCTACATCGATTTAAACAGATTTGCGATTTACAAGACTCGGTAAGAGGGAGAATTAAAAACATGGTTCACATATGGTTTTCTTCCAGCGAAAGGTAAAGGTCGATGATACTTTACGAAAGGTTTGCCGCCTCAGCTTGAGCTCCTCGCTATGGTCGGGATAGCAAGTCCTGGCAACTCCTACGGTGAACCCATTTTCGGTCGCCACTGATACGCATTCTAGCGACCTTGAGTCATGCGACCGCGTATCACAAGGAATCAGAAAAATTTTGCGTGGAAGATTTCGTGTCTTTTTAGTATCTCTAAGGAGGAAACTTTCCCAAACAGAATGTACATACATGAAACTCGAATTGAAGCAATATATAGATACGAATACCTTGATGGGAAGGCGCCCCGGGGCCCCGGCAAGTTGGCGCCGAGGCGCATTGCAGCCACTGCACACCGGGTAGGCGCGCCCCTGGTCAGACGGACGAAGAAACTACTCAATCTCGCCCATATAAAAATTAATATCTATCTCCTTAACTCTCTATCTCCCTTCTTCTCCCTCTCTCCTTCCTCTCTTTCCTTCCCTCTCTATCTCCCTTCTTCTCTATCCCCCACCTTTATCTCCCTCCCTCTCGCCCCTCCCTTTATCTCCCTCCCTCTATCTCCCTCCCTCTCTATCTCTCTTCCTTTCTATCTCCCTTCTTCTCTATCTCCCTTCTTCTCTATCTTCCTCTCCCTCCCTTCCTCTCTCTGCCTCTCTTTCCCTCCGCTCCTAATCCAGGGCTGTCCCTCTATCTCTTTCCTCACGCCCTTTTTTTAATTCTATCCCTCCCTTCCTCAATATTGACCTTATATCAGTGATTCCCAAACTGGATGCCGCGGCACATTGGCGGGCCGCAGTAGATATTTATGGGTGCCGCGAAAAACGTTGTTTAGTAAATAAATCAACAGTTTGCATGTGCTGGTGGGTAATTAGGGCAATGATTTTTCTTCTAATAAATTGATTATATAGTAGCATTAACAAATGGATGTCTAAAAGTACGATAGTAATATCCGTATCTAAAAATATACTTATAAAGCTTGTCACAAGGCTCGGGTGCCGCGAAACCCTCTTTATCTTTGAAAGTGTGCCGCGGCTCAAAAAGGTTTGAGAAGCGCTGTTCTAGCCTCTCTCCCTCCCCACACTCCCTCCCTCTTTCTCTACATCTATTTAGTCGTTTAGACAAGCAAAAGGATCCGTACTAAATGCTAGTCCCATCAGTATTATTTATTTTCGCGTAAAATCCAACAATGAGGGTTGCCATAATGGCGAACGATTTTTCCCTAAAATACAATATACATTGCACAAACTTTCTCATATATAGTGTGATAAAAAAGTAGCCATGCACTGAACTATTTTAAATTATTTTTTTTAAACTACTATATATATATATATATATATATATATATATATATATATATATATATATATATATAACCCGTTTTTTAAATTTACGTACAAATTCAGTGCTCAGCAACTATTTGATCATCCTGTACTACGTATCCACCTGGTCTCTTTAAACTGGAAATAACTCTAATTGCTACAAAAACAAGAAAACCACGGAAAATGCCTTGTGCACGTATTAATATATCGATTATGTGAATTATGTAAAAATCAAACTCGATAAATAGTACATACCATACATAAATATCAAGTATTCATAGAATGATGGAGGCACATAGGCTCTGAAATATTGTTGCTGGACGAAGATTGTTGAGAGAATTGGAGAGAGCTCGGTAGTATCTGGACGTAAAAATCTACATATTATAATGTCGCCGGACACTATATAGTTATTTTTGAGTAACGTGGCTTATACAGCATTATTAATGACACCAACCTCTACAACTGAGTGAATTTTAATCAAAATTGTTACAGCCAGTTTTTAATACAATGCGCTATATCGTTCATCTCTTCATGGTTTTTATTCTGGATAATGTTATACCTAAATACGAAAATGATTTCGTAGAACCATATAGACTCAAGGGTCTCGCACAGACAGACACAGACGGCATGGCGAAAACAACTTTTTAGGTGTTCTTTACGAGCGAAGCGGTAGTAGGAGAACGCCTGATTGGCACGTCTTGTCCGCCCTTCCGTCCGTCTGTCGTAACTTTCATCTCCTAAACTGGTGGACAGATTTTAATTAAATTAAGTACAAATTATTAAACTATTAAAAAATATATATCGCCCAATTATGATTTTGAACTGCATCCGTCAATTAGAACTTCCACTTTATATAATTACTTCAATAAACTTATTCTCGTATCTCGTTAAATGGCATCCGTCAAGTAACAATTAAATACAATATTTTTTCTTTCCTAGCTCTTATGTGATTTGTAAGGTATATATTTAAAAAAAAATTTCGGATAGAGAACAACATTTGCTACAAGAAAGACCGCGAGACTACATAATTACGAGTTATAGTTTCAGAGATAAAAATTCTAGAAAATCGAGGGCAAAACGTCGCATATTTTGCTTATGTACATTGATGGCTAAGACGGTTCCCTCGGCAAACAACATTTAAAAACCCACATTTTCCTCTCCCATGCTTTTTTACAATCTGTGAGGTATAGATTAAAATATTTATTCGGATATAGGATATCATTTACCACAAAAAGTCCGCGAGGACGTATAATTACGACTATATATATAATAGTTTCGGAGATAAATATTCAAGAACTGCCGAGTCCTTCTGCACCGTTTCATACGTATTTCCCATAAAGAACGTCTTAGAAATCTCTGTGTATTCCATTTATGGAGTATACTTTTCCGTCTTGTTTGGACTCAGTGACACCTAAAACGTATATTTCCGTCAAAATCTCGGAGTCGAATTTATTAGCGACTTTAATACTTTCTCTATATACTACGTATATGGGAAAGTAAAGAAAACGTGAAATTTTGGCGTTAAAAACGATTTTGTTTACTGATGCGACGCGCGTTCAAAAATTGACCGTAGGAAAATAAGTTTCCATTACATTATTATGTTCTTTAGTTTAAGTTCTCAGTAATTTTTCAAAGTGGTAACGAAAAAAAGGCTTGCACGCTACGTTTCGGATCTTCTTACGTTATTCAAATGGACAGAAGAAACGCTCCTGGAATCGAATTCATGACGTTACTGCATACTTTTAAATGCCTAAAATTTGAAAGAGGTAAGGCCAAGTAAATCCTGAGAGTATGATTTAAATCGATAATACCGTTCTCGACTTTTAAGCCTTTTTTGATAGACGAAATTTTTAAATTTAAATGTATGTGACGAAAACGAAATCCAACAGAGGCAGCCACACAAAGGTTTCAGAGCATGGCTGTAGCTTTATATAAGGACCTGAATAAAGATACTGCAGATGCTGAGCCTTTTGCTGCTACTCGTGGATGGCTCTATAGATACAGAAAGCGTACTAATATGCATGGCATCAAAACAAGTGGCGAAGCTGACAGTGCATTTATTATTATTGCTAGGATATGTATATTTTGTTTTAATTGATGTATTTATTCTCATGTATGAATTATAGCTAGATTCGGTAGAATTCGACGTTTATTTTTTCTGAAAAACCAGTATTTAATTCGACGTTTATTTTCCCGGGAGATTTTCGACCAATATAAACGTTTAAATTACCACTACTATAGGCTTGGTAGTTTTCGGCGTTTATTACTTTCTCTATATACGAAGTATAGAGAAGTATTGTTTTCATTAAAAAAATCGAATTCGAGATTTCAACGGAAATACACGTTTTAAGGTCCCCTGAACACGTTTTGACTATTTTCTCGATGATGTCTGTCTGTCTGTATGTGATATATTTTTGTGGGCGCTTTAACTCAAAAACTATTAATCATGTCGACACAAAAATTTATATTTAACATTTTTATAAAAGTTAAAAATCTGATTAGTTTTTGGTAAAAATCGGTCGACCGAAAGTTGGTGTCACTTATCCGTTATTTTGAAATATTTGCTTTAATATTTGATAAATGTAAACATGTATTGGAATAAAAGTTGTAGGAAATTTTATTTTCTACAACCTTTGTTTGATACATTTTTCTATATAATGCATTGTTTAAGAGATATCTTATATTTTTAGCTACCACCACCACGCCACCTACCGAAGACTGTTGTTAACAATTGACGCTTAGTTACGTCTTAGTAACGCTCCTTTTTCTTTTCTTAATTGTCAACCGGAAGTAAATATTGACAGCGATCCCAGAGCTAACAACATGTAATTTGCCATATAAATATGGAGAAAGTCATTAGTTTATTTTTCTTAAAAAATCGACGTTTATTTTTTCTAAAAATCGGCGGCGAATATCGACGTTTACATTATTACATTTTACTAGGCTTGGTAGTTTTCGACGTTAATATTTCTTAAAAAGCGAACACTACCATTGTTAATTTTTCTAAAAATCAATGACCTGCATCAACCTTTGTTTTTATACATTTAATTAGGCATTTTAGTTTTCGACGTTTATCTCCCCTATAATAAAAGTCTGTTTGTTGTTGGTCCGTTGGTCCATTTCACGCCCTAAAAACGCGAATAACTCGATCAAATATGCAGATCTAAACTTGAAATTTAGCAGAGATAATATATTCAGATACAAAAATGCTGTGATGAAGGAAAATTTACGAAAAACGTCCAGGGTTCGATTCCAGGGGATGATTTGCATTCCCCATAAGATAACACTTAAAAATCAACTTTTTGACGTGCAGACTTTTCTTCTTTTGGAAATTAAAATTAGAATGGACTAACCTACGATTTTCAAATTTAAATAAAGAAAAAATTATAAGGTTTCTTATTCTGTTCATCTTTTTTTACCTACAGTTCTAAATCCCTCATGTTAAACGTTTAATTCACATATTTTGGGGAAATCTTGCCATGTTAACGGGATGTTGCCTTGCCTACCAATTACATTGTTAAACCTTGGAATCCTATTGTTATTCCAATCCTTATGCGTTTAAGCGTGCATTTGAGGACTTTTAATACGATAAGGAGAGGGAAATGATTTTCATAACAATCAATGTAAACAGCATTCGTTGCGTCTGAATATTGAATCTGCTAACAATTTGTTGCAAGTAATGTATCACATGTGATTTGGATTTATTAAAGACTTATGTATTTACATTTTATAAATTATATATATTATGTTTAAATATTAAATATTAAAAATACGAAATCATTCTTATTCCCGGGTTCCCGGGATTCCCGGGATATTTGAAATCTAATTCCCATATCCAGGGAAAAAAATATCGCCGGTTACCCAAAACTCTACGCATAAGGATTGGATTAACAATATGATTTCGAGGTTTAACAATGCCATTGGTAGGCAAGGCAACATCCCGTTAAAATGACAAGATTTCCCCAATATATGTGAATGAAACGTTTAACATGAGAGATTTCGAACTGTAGGTGAAAAAAGATGAACAGAATAATCATAATTTTTTCTTTAAAATGGTTTAAATTTTAAGAACGTACGTTAGTCCTTTCTAATTTTAATTTCCAAAAGAAGAAAAGCCTGCACGTCAAAAAGGCGATTTTTAAGTGTTATCTTATGGGGAATGCAAATCATCCCCTGGAGTCGAACCCTGGATGTTTTACGTAAAATTTCCTTCTTTACAGGAGTTTCATATCTAAATGGATAATCTCTGCCAAATTTCAAGTTTATACATACGCATATTTGATTGAGTTATTCGCGTTCTAATAGGGTGTCATGGACCAACCAACATAGCCTTTTATTAAAAGGAGTGATGAATCGAGTGAAGGTTTTGGGAGAACAGGTTACGGGAGTTGGGTAGAAGAATGGAGGACATGAGGACGGTTTGAGAAATAGGAAGAGAAAAAGAGGCAAAAAAGATTCACAAAAATAATAATAAAAGGCAATGTTGTCCATCCGTTCGTCTGATTTTAAAGTTATCAAAACGCGAATAACTCGATCGAGGATTTAGATAGAAAATTGAAATTTGGAAGAAATTTATATAATGAGGTAATCAGAATTCATTTATTTAGGGTTGACATGGTAATTTAAGAAATAAATGTCCGTTTGTGGTGCTATTTTAAGGGGGGATATATAGCACTTCATCCGAATAAAATTTATAAATTTTAATTTAATGAAACAATATTTTATGTAGACTGAAAATCAAAAAATATATAATTCACATTATAGTATACTAGTAGAAGGTGCTTGCATCCTGCAAGCATTTCATCTCACCTTGAAGAAACATTAATGTTTCTGAGGGGGACATTTCATTATTAGAAATATTTTTTTAATTCAAAAGATTTCACGCCTGCACTGATTTTATTTATTTACTAATGGAACAATATTGGAGTTAAACAATCTCTAAAATTTTCAATTTTAAGAACATTATACTTTTTCCGTTGTAGGGTACTAATTCCACACATTTCTGCCATATTTTAAAGTTATATAGCACATCTAAAAGTGAAATAATATTTATGTAATTGTTTAAATTTTAAAGTCCGCATTAACAACCTAATGGAAATATTCAAATGTTTATTTGTGCTAAGCTCTAAATTGCTTAACATTTTCAGCTCCCTAGCTTACCACTTAGTACATAAACATATATTTGTTTAAATTTTAAGAATTTTTAACGGCCAAACATATTAAAATATCAAAATTTCTATAATCCCTATTTAGTTTTTTTTTACAAATTATACCCTTAAAAAATTTCAGCTTCGTATCGCATTCGTAAAAACATTAAACTTAAAAAATTGTTTTAACATTTGCGAACTTTTAACCGCCGCATTACTGAACTTTTTCAAGATTTTTAATTTTTCTATATAGAATTTGCTGCAAAATGTTTGCAAAACTTCGTACCTAGGATTTATAGTTTCCGAGATAAAAATTATTAACCTTTAATGTACAAATGGAGTAGAAACAACCCCTAAAAATTAACAATTTTGAAATTTTCGATTTTTCTGGTTGGTTGTGAGCAAAACCCTATAATCGTGCAAAATTGCAGTTGCCTATTTCTCTTAGATTGGTCGACACACTGGAATATCTTTTCCTCATGCTAACTTATGGGAGATTTTCCGAGGCATCTGGAGTCGAACCCAGGATTCTGAAAGAAAAATTAATACCAATTCCTAATCGGTATTGTGGCCATCTAGCAACTCTCATAATCTCATATCTCCAGCTTATTGGCAAGTGCCCGAAATCAATTCACAAAAATGGCGCAATGCTTTTCTTATGGGCAAAAACGCAACATTTGGAATTTCTGGAGTCGAACCCAGGTCAATTAGTTGAGAGGTCCTATTTTTTCTGGGGGTTTCTCCATGACCTCTATAAACGCTGAAACTTACAGCTGTTTAGCTCTTTTAGTTTGGGCTGGACATTAGTATCCTCCTGATATATAATTATGTAAATGACATCATAATTAAGAAGCGTCAATATAGTATAGATTCCAGAGAGTTAAAACAAGATTGGAAAGGTGTATTCCATGTCGGATACACAGATTTTCCAAATGCGTTCTTTGGGATTTCACAATATTCTCAATATTTTTCGCTCAGATGAGAATTTAACGAGAAGCAAGCGAGATACCTTGTAAAATACACGTAGATCTTCTTGCGAAGTAGTCGTAATTAGTGTCCGATTTTAACCAAAATTGGAATAGATCAATTAATTTTAGCAAAGCTCCCCAATACCAAATTTCATCAAAATACGTCTAGCGGTTCCCGAGTTGAAACAAAGAAATTTTGTAAACTACATGTAGGTCTTCATGTAAAGTGGTCGTCATTTTTGTCCGATTTTAACCAAAATTGGAATCGGTAGACCAATTTTAACAAAACTCCCCAATATCAAATTTCATCAAAATACATCAAGCGGTCCCCGAGTTGAAACAAAGGAACATTGTAGGTCATTATGTAAAGTGGTCATCATTATTGTCCGATTTTGACCAAAATTGAAATCGATCGACCAATTTTAGCAAAACTTCCCAATACCAAATTTTATCATAATACATCCAGCGGTTTCCGAGTTTTAACTTGCGAACGGACGGAAACGACCTCCCCTATATGCGTTCACTTCGTGCAAAGAACGCATAATAATTTTGGCAAGCTAAAGTTGTCTAGCGTAACGTTTAACAAATAAATATTCTTATACCTAGTATGTAAGATGAAAGACTAGGGAAGGAGAGGCAGGGAAGAGAATAGGAGGTAGGCAGAGAGAAGAATGGGAAGTACCTTAATTTTAATATATAATCTGCACATACCCGTCATATTTGACGGGCAATTACGCTAGTCTATTTAAATAATGAGCGTATAAATCCGGTCACGCTCGACTAATATGAACTATTTATGACTGAATGTAATACTATTTTTAACAAATTTTCCGAGTAGGTGTAAGATTGAAACTTGATAGGAATGTTTGATTCTTATGGCAAAAGCCATTTACGAAAAAAATTCCAAGAAAGATCCGGGTTCGATTCCAGTAGATGATTTCTGTTTCCCATAAGATAACACGTAAAAATCGACTTTTCGATTTACAGGCTTAAACTATTTTGCGAATTAAAATTAGAAATAATTACCCCACGATCTTCACACCTAAACCGTTTTAAAGAAAAATAAATAACGTTTCTTATTCTTATCGTCACATTTCGCCTACTATTCGAAACGCTCAAGTAATACGTTTAAATCATATTTATTGGAAAATTTTAAGTTTTTTAACGCTATGTTGCCTTGCCAACCGTATCATTGTCAAACCTCGAGATTTTATTGACGTCTCAATCCTTATACTATACAAGTAGTTGGTGCTTACATTCTGCAAGCATTTCATCTCACCTTGAAAAACATTAATTTTTCAGCGAGTTATTTCATTAATAGAAATATTTTTTTAATTCAAAAGTTTTCACCTCTATTTTCGGTAAATGGAGTGCAAAGTGCGTAGGGAATGTCGGATCTGGCCGAGGGTATTGAAAGAGCGCAATAAACCGATAATTATATTTTGTCCTTTATTTTTGGATCCCACGGCAGCTCAGTATGTGCCCTTAGGACAGTGACATAAGCGACATTGGAAAGCAAATTCTGAATGTTGTGTCCATTTGATATGTTAAGTACAGACTGTCTCTTCCGTTTTGGATGTTTTGTGGAATATATGTTAAGTTTGATTGCGGAAAACAAAATTTTAAAATCATGACGCATAAATTTCGTAGAAAATGTAGTGGTGAAAATCGACAATTCATTTTTGTTGAATTTAAAAGTTTTTAAAATTCTATGTTTACCGACATTTATCGATTTAAATCGAATCCTACCAAGCCTAATTGTAGCATTGGGGAGGTTGCGCAAAATAGTTATTTTAAGGTTTTGGAACCGATTTTAATTTATAACTTTTTCCAGGGGGAAATTAAAATTCGTTTGACGTTCTTTCGCTTAACGTCATGTTCTTCAAGAACGAATTAACAACATTTAGCTGGAATCTCCTAAATTAAAATTTCTCCTTAACTCACCAAACATTTCATCTTTCCTATTTTGTGATCACGGGTGATTATGATGGAAATTTAGATATTCGAATCTATCAAGACGGATAGAAGCAATTGTTAAGAGTAAATAAAAATTTAATATTGTATGATATTTGGAGTTTATTAGCATAAGGATTAGAAATCCAGTGTCATTTATAGGAATTCTAAATTTAGAACTTAATATTAAAGGAACCACCTATTAAATAATATAATGATTTATGACTAAAACCTCTTTCCTTCAAAATTTTTGTCGCACTTCATAAAACCTACATTTCAGCATAGAAAATCGACGGAATTTTGAGTAACTAAGCATAATTACTCTAAAAAAATAATAAATGTAAAGAGATAGCTGCAGGAAAATTTCACGTTTTTTAATACAGCAATGCTTCCGTCAAGTTCTTTCACAATAATCTCTTAGCCACTAACTTCCTTTTCCTTTATCCCATCGGAGCTCTTCCTCTTTGAAAGAACAATCGCCTCAGAGCAGTTAATTTTCATCTATATCATATTTATATATCTCAGAAAAACCATTGCTATTACTTACACGTATAACTTTGTGACGTTTTTTTTCGTCAAAAATAAAAAATTTATACCTCATCCAACCTTAGAATCTAAACTCGCAAAGACAATCTTTCTACAGCACCGCCACTTATTTTAATTCAGTTAAACCTTGAAAATCACCAAACTCTTCATCAATAAATTTACATAATCATCCTGCAATGCGTCTTGTATTTGGCAGGGCGTACCGTTGCACCGTATGTGCATTCTAATGGAAAATCTATTAATCCTTCAGAACAAAGGAGCAGGAGTATCCCGCTGATTAGTAAATTCTGGCCTGGGTCAATTTATTGCAGGCATAAATACACTTTATATTTATTGTGATTATTGCTGTTAAATTTAATTACAAATGTAAATATTTTGGTTTATTTACTGCTAATGTTGCTCTGAAGGAAATTTACACTACTAATATTCCATGACCTGATTTCGAATTTTTACAAAACAAATTCAGTTGCATATTATCGGATTGTTTCATAAAAGAATCGTTATTTACAAAACATGGCATATCAGTAAAACAAATTTGTCGGAAATAATAAATTTGTTAAAACTTACAATTGTATGCCTCATAAAAATTTTAAAAAATAATAATTATTTTTATAGATATTATTGTAATTAGCTAATCGATGCTGCAAATATTTTATTTCATCTGTTCTGTTCTGCTGTACTCCAATGCTTCCCAATCTATTTTAAATTGATTGTGGCTATCGAAAAACTATAATTTTCGTTGTACTAGCAGTCTTGTATTATATATTAAATTTATTAGAAAGATACATTGTTTATTTATAATTTATATTATAATGAACTTAAAAAATATAAAGCGAGTTTTGTTTATTATTTTTTTATTTAACGCCCTGCTGAGCCCCTCTTGTCTACGAGCAATGGGTATCTAAGATTGACTGAATGAATAGCTGGTCAGTTTCAACAGTTTAGGAAGAAAGGTGACTTCCTTATTTTATGATCAAGTCTGATGATAGTAATATTTTCCATTTTTTTATTGTAATGTCTCATACTAATGTATTCACCTCTTGCCTACGCGCAATGGGTATCTAAGAGGTAGTGCAATGAATAGCTGGATAGCAAGGGAGAAGAGAAACCCGGTGCTGGCATTAGCCTACTCTTAACGAAGAGCACCAAGGAAACGGTTTAACGTCCCTTCCGAAGGACGGAACGCTGAATTTGCGCGGTCTCCTCAAACCACACAAACAGGGGGCCGGGCGACCTTGGAAAAAATCCTACTTGCGCAGAATTCGTACCTGCTGCATTTTCAAGCAGCAGGTGAGTAGCAGTCAGCGTCCTAACCACTACACCACCGGCACCCCCTTTCCATTTTACTTTTAGAGCAAATGCTACTTTTTTTTCTGCGTACCGTTTTGTGACAGCGTCCGTACCAGTTGCGTTTGGTACGTATACGAAACCCCTGTCCCACGTAATATCTATCTTAGGTAAATTAAATCAACCAAAGATTTTCATTGGTTAATTTTATAAATAAGAATAAAAATTTTCGATATACAGTAGAGTCCCGATAACCCGACCTTCGATTGTCCGACATTCCACGTAATCCGGCATAGCCACAGGCACCTCAATATCTGTGGCGAAAAATTATCGGAAAATTCGGGCGAATTTTAGAAATTTAAAGCAAAATTTCGTTATCTCATTGACAAAAAAGGATTTTTAGGTGAGCAGATATAAAACTGCGATGAGACAGGCATAAACTATGAAATGCTGCCTTCAAAAGCTTTAGCTTCTCTGGCTGAAGCTTCAGCTCCTGGGTATAATCGAAGTAAAGAAAGAGTGACGATTCCAGCCTGTAGTATCGCTACTGGTAACCACAAATTAAAACTCGTACTTATTGAAAAGGCTAAAAACCACGATCTTTCAAAAACCTAGCTCCTACTGTTCTACCACTTTTGTATAAGTACTGCTACTGATGTCATATTATTGAGACGCTGGCGCGACCTCACCGCAAGGAAGAGAAGAAAAGCCTGGAAACAAACCTCAATCATTCAATTTTTTAAACAATAACTTTAACTTAAAATAATAGTTTGTACTCTATTATGTTAGTTGTACTGTAGAATAATGATTAATAAACGTGATTTCATACTCATGTTACACTTCAAATTTTTCTTTCGTTTCGCCCCGTTCTTTTCCGTAGAGTCCGATATTTTCGGTAATCCGACCACTCCTCGGTCCCGTTTAGGTCGGATTATCGAGACTCTACTGTACATATTTCTGCTGGAATCATTAGATACGACCGCTCTATCAAAACGATACCAATTTTTTTTAGAGTAATTAAACTTATTGACCGATTAATTTCAAAAATAATATTATTTTTAATTTTAAATGATTGCATAAACGGTAATAACCAAAAACTAACCTTTTATGACTTAAGCCGCCTTCACTCCACACCATCTCTACCACTTCCAACCAAACTTTAAGCCATAGAATGTGCCACATGTACCTTCCCGAGAAAGAAGGCTCTTATCTTTAAACAGATTTCATTCTTAGAAATATTGCAACATTGTGAATCGTTTTAATAAAATCCTTTCCTCCGTTTCCTATTACCTCATCCTTCTGCCCTCACTTCAAAGCGGAAGAGAAATAATTATAGCCCGTTATTCCTAAATAGTGGCTATCTTTAAAAGATAGGAGTTTATATAAAAATTTCTGAAATATACGATAACAACTCACATATTTATGCAGAAAATTAACAGTTTCGAAATTGTTTTAACTTGGTAAAGATAAACAGCCGCTGTTTCCATAGCATTTTGTACACGGAAGTCGAGCAATTAATCATTTTCCACCTTTATTTCGTAATTGTAAAAATCATAATTAAAAATCTTAATTACTGATAAGGAACTTGGCTTAAAATACGACAATTTTTCGTTTGTCTTTTGTACTCAAATGACAAACGAGAGTGGTTAACCGACAAAAATATTAATTTATTAGAATGAGAAGTAGAATAAAATAAACACCAGAAAAATACATAACAAAATTCTATAAAACTTATAGACTGAATCATATCTATTTTTTTAATTTCTTCATAATTCTTCACTAGTATATGAATTGCAAAATATGTTCCTCTATTCATGGACGTTCTCAGAATTTTTTATGGGGAGAGGTGGGGCACATATCCTTCACATACAGTTATTATAAGTTCAAAAATGCTTATATAGGTAATACAAATTGAATACGTAAAAAATCTTAAGATTATTTATTAGAAAATATCTATTCGTCAACACACATTTAACCATTATTTACTTAACATTATAAAGTAGAATTTGTATGTATAATCTCGTCTGAGAAGGCGGAGGAAGATAACAATCTCTTTAGTACGTCAATATCTATATTTATTAATTAGGTTTGGATTAAGAAATTATAGATTATTCACCCAAAATGATATTTCAACGTAAATACTTATGAATAAATTCTTCTTCTTGAGACTATCATAAATTTTCATAAATATTGTGTTAGTTTATATTTTAAATTGAATTTGCAAATTTTGGCTGCAAAATTTATTATGCGGGACAACATAAAAAAATCTGATGTGGCCACCACATGAATTTCTCCATATCTGTAATATTTCTAAAAATTCAAAATAGGTTACATAATAATAAATATTTTAAGAAACTGCGAGAATATTTTAACTTTACAAAGAACAGAAGTAAACTCAAACCATAGCCTTCTGTTTTTGGAAATAGCCAGAAAGCTCCAACAATTAGGAATAGAAAAAGGAGCGTTAGTAAGACGTAACTAAGGGTCAATTGTTAATAATAGTCGTCGGTAGGTGGCTTGGTGGTGACAGCTAAAAATATAAGATATCTCTTTAAAAATGCATTATACAGGAAAATGCTACAAACAAAGATTGCAGAAAATTAAATTACCTACAACTTTTATTCCAATACATTTTTACATTTATCGAATATTAAAGCAAATATTTCTAAATAAAGGATAAGTGACAAGTGTAAACACCCACTTATGGGTTGACCGATTTTTACCAAAAACTAATCAATTCTTGAGACTATCATAAAAATGTTAAATATAAAATTTCGCGTTGACCTAATTAATAGTTTTTGAGTTAGAGCACCCACAAAAAGCTATCACATACATACACATAGACATCGAGAAAATGGTCAAAACGTGTATTTCCGTTGAAATCTCGAAATCGATTTTTTCATGAAAACAATACTTCCCATAATGAAAGGATAACTTCGTAGTTTCCACAACTTTTAATATAACACGACCGGTTTCACTACGATCGTAGCATCATCAGGTCGTGTTATATTAAAAGTTGTGGAAACTACAAAGTTATCCTTTCATTATGAGTAAATTCCACATAGTTAAGCCTGACCTCATTAATTATAAACAATACTTCTCCTTTACTATGTATGGAGAAAGTAAAAAATCAACTATTAGTACTAACGAAAAGCATATCTTCTTCCTCAAATTACATTTTCTTGCATTAAATTTTCAGTCATTTTCGAACGGCGACCAGGAAAAATTTCGCGTTGACCTGATTAATAGTTTTTGAGTTAGAGCACCCGCAATAAAGCTATCACATACACACTTTCACACACTCACTCACACACCAAGAGACATACATCATCGAGAAAATGGTCAAAACGTGTTCAGGGGACCTCAAAACATGTATTTCCGTTGAAATCTCAAAGGAGATTTTTTTCATGAAAACTATGCTTGACCCTGTACTACGTATGGAGAAAGTAAAATGGCATTTTGAAAATTGAATCTTTTTAGGCGCGTTGCTTCGGTCTGTCCATCTGTCCGTCTTTTCATCCGTCCGTCCGTGTGTTCGTTTTCTGCTTCTACCAAACGGATTTTCATGAAGTTTGATATTAAGGTATCAATAATGAGGTCAGGCTCAACCCTGTGGAATTTAAAATTAAATTTGTGGAAGTGACTAAGTTCTTTCTTTTTCATGTTGATATTAAGGTGTTACAGTCAAAGAAAATAAGAAAATCATATAAATGAATCGCATAAACCAGTCAGGGATACCACTTTAATGGTGACAAGTAATGAACTTTCCATCATATCTCATCAAGTATTGGTCATATCAAAATAGTTTTCAAATAAAACTTGTAGAACTAGTGGAGTATTTCTTTTCCTATACATTTTCATCTTAGGAGTAGCTGTTATCAAGAAAATCAAACAAGAATGTCTTAATTCGAGTTGACCTTAGAAATTCATGCGTGAATACCGAATTGCTGCCAACGTAAACAATCTCATTGTTGGAACAATTTTTGAAACGAGAAAAAAAAACGAGAGATCATTCCATCAATCTCATTGTTAGTTGTGTTTGTAATGCTACGTTTCCATTAATTAAAAAGTAGCCGACAAGTTGGCCAACATGTTGTGGAGCCGACATGCTGGCTTAAATTGAAGTGTTTCCACTGAAACTTTCATTTTGGTTTTGTAGTGATCGAACTCTTGACGATGGACGAAGTGGCATTAGTTGCGTCTTCCGCGCTTGTAGTTTACGCTGGAAATTACCTATTTTTGAATCGGGAACGTAAACGGAAACGGTGGTGGATTCGAAGTTTTCTTGCGAAGCGTGAATTAGAAAGGGCATATCATCCGCTGATGAATGATCATCGTCTCCAAAGTGCTTACGAAAAATTCAATCGAATCACGGCAACAGATTTTGAATATACTACGAAAGTCTGTGTCCCCAGGAGAACAGTTGGCTGCAACGTTACGCTTTTTAGCTCTTGCTTTTCTTCACTTTTGTTAGCTTCTGAAAGTAATGTGATCTTAAGGTGGCAATTTTTTACTTTCTCCATACGTAGTTTAGGGGAAAGTATTGTTTTCATGGAAAAAATCGACTTCAAGATTTCAACGGAAATACGTTTTGAGGTCCCCCGAACACGTTTTGAACATTTTCTCGATGATATGTGTATGTATGTGATAGCTTTATTGTGGGTGCTCTAACTCAAAAACTATTAATTAGGTCAACGCGAAATTTTATATTTAACATTTTTATGAGTCTCAAGAATTGATTAGTTTTTGATAAAAATCGGTCAACCCATAAGTGGGTGTTTACACTTGTCACTTATCCGTTATTTAGAAATATTTGCTTTAATATTCGATAAATGTAAAAATGTATTGGAATAAAAGTTGTAGGTAATTTAATTTTCTGCAATCTTTGTTTGTAGCATTTTCCTATATAATGCATTTTTAAAGAGATATCTTATATTTTTAGCTGTCACCACCACGCCACCTACCGACGACTATTATTAACAATTGACGCTTAAGTTACGTCTTAATAACGCTCCTTTTTTTCCCTAATTGTTGGAGCTTTGTGGCTATATCCAATGTCAAAGTTTTGGTTTGAGTTTATTTCTGTTCTTTGTAAAGTTAAAATTTTCTCGCAGTTTCTTAAAATACTTATTATTATTATTTTTTAAACACGTGTAATTTATCTGTTGAAATTTGCCCTTGAGAAAATTAGCCATTAAAAATAAAAAGAATTTACGACGAAAATCAGGTGACGATTTTTATGGTTTTGAGTAATTTAATTTTAATGTATGCAATAAATATTTATAATTTTACTCATTTGGGTCAATTTTGTCTCATTTTACAATAGTACCCTTTATTTTAATCGAAGATTGCAAAATAATAATAATAATAAGCAATGTAAATCCATAACTTTGTCTCGATATCATACTGCAATTGTGTGAAGATGTCAAGTTTATCAGAAATGCATTCAGAATCGTTTCCATGAGTTTGAATGGCAAGAATATCATGAAAATTGATACGAAAATGCTCTTAGCCAGTCGTAAGGGGTAGACGAAAAAATCTCAAAAAAAGTCGGGAGATTGACTTCTAGGAAGATAACACGTAAAATTCGATTTTTCCAAGTGTAATCTTTCATTCGTTTTGATATAAAATTAAAAATAATTAACCAAAGACCTTAGGATTTGAATAATTTTAAAGAATTCAAAATAAAGTTTCTTATTCAATTCCTATTTTTATCCTACAATTCGAAAACGCTCATGTTAAACGCTTAATTCGCATATTTTGAGAAATATAACAATTTTAACGGGTTATTGCCTTGCCTACTAATTACGTTGTTAGACCTTAAAATCCTATTGTTATGTAATTCCCGTGGTTTTCGCCGAAGGAAAGGGAAATGAAATTTCGTTACTATAAAATTGATCATTGAAATAGTATTGTGCGAAACTCTATTTTCTCGATTCCTGTGTTTATTTTATTTTTTTATTTACTAAATGAGTTGCAATTTGGCTACATGCCAGATGGCAACATTACATGACTCATTGTCAATAAATTTCACATCATATAACTTACTGCGTGATCAAGGTCACTTGTCCAAAATTTAACAGAATAAAATTATTAATTTTATAAAAATAATACAATTTTGACTAAAATACTTATAATACAATTACTTTCTCCTTGGATTTAGCACTGGTTATATGCTAGTTGAAATATAAATACGAAATAATAAAATTCGACGTAGAAAATGTGGTTTCGGACTTCATTACCTGTATTCTAATAATTTTTTGTTAGGTATTAGGCTAGTTTTTGTCATTGGGACATAGAAATCAAAGATTCATAACAATAGCCGTTAATAAACCTTGAAAAGTCTCATTTTTCAAAATGTAATTCTTTCCCTTGTATAACGCGCAAGATAATTTTTACCCGATTTGGAATTTTTTGTATAGATAACGCGCGCGTTATCGATGGGAAAATCCGGTACTTAACTCAAGTGAGATAAGTTTTATATAATTTTCGGTTGTTTGATTAATTACAACTGATAATAAAATAAATCAGTAAAGCAAAATTTAATAATTCCCTGGCATAATTTCCGATATACCTACCGTTTTGCAGTATTTAGTCATTATTCTAAAATTACGGTAATACGTTTATTAATTCATTAATTTAAGCGAGGAAAAAGTCTTTAGCAGACAGTAAGACAACCGGGTCGTGGTGTATAGCTGTTTTATGGTGTGCGTTCGTTCAATGTATATCGTTTAGTTTAACCTCAATCGCACGAAACGCGCCTATTTGTGATACACTGTACACTTTCCTAACTTGTTATGATACTGCTTGGGGCCCACTGTGATCCTAAAATTTTTATCGACCGCAGTAATCAAAATGTTTTTTGTTGTTACTTCCGTGGAGCATAAAATGCATTTATGTACATTTTAGGAAAGACTTCATACTATTTAAATTTTTACGCGGAAGAATTATAATTCTGTAAAAGTTGGAACGCATTGTCTACTTAGATTAACAGAATCACTAATTTTGTAATAAGATAGTTTATGGTTTTACGCCTTTAAATATTGCTGAGTAGAAATTTTCCATTGATGACAAGATTATTTGTCAACTCGAGTTACAAAATTCTCATATGTGTTTTCGTCATTATCGGTTGTTTTTTGTTATCGGCTGTCAAACAGATAATGAAAACAAGTTATATATGTTTGATTTCGAAAGGAAAATTGTCATCATTGAATAAGACTTACGAAATGTTCTGCGTATGACAGTCACAATGAAGTATATCGAGTTTCAGCTAGTGCTAAAAATGTATTACCAGTCATTCACGTAATGAAGCAGATGAATTGCATATAAGCATCCCTTACCGATGTTTTCCTTTGACAACTGTTAAAAGATTTACCAAACAGAAAATTGTCACTGAGCTCAAGTGAAAATGTACTTATTTCTCATGAAAATAGATATTTCTAAATCGTAATAATGTCATAACTTGGTATTTAGGGAATATTACATCCGTTTTGCGGAAATGAATACCGTAGAACAAATTTCCCTTGATTTGGGGATTCCGAGTAAATATATTAATAGGTCTATGCACAATGATCTATTTATAGTAGCAATTCGTAAAAGCTGGTTGAGGTAAGTTGTTTTATTTAAATCTATGCATGTGTAATACAATAACGTACGCCACCCCCACACTTGTAAAAGATATATTGGATTGTATAGATCGTTACTGAAGAGAAAAGAGGTGCCTGCTTTTCGACGGCATGAACTTCTCATTGATGATGAAGTGGAAGCTTGGCTTCAGCAAGGCGAATCACTTGGCTCAGACTGGCAATTTATTTATATTAGGGTAAGTCATAAAATATTATTTACTGTTTTCTCATTTTAATCCTATCAAATGAGGCAGTATTTTAGCATAAAATGCATACTTTCAAGAGAGGGTGTATGTTTTTTATCTCTTATTTATGTATAGGTTCTCCCGAAGAAAAGGGAGAGAGTAATTCCACTTCCAAGGGCTCGCGCTGCATCATCAAAAGCAGAACCTCCACTAACATTCTCACAACTTCTCCACTATGTTTCACAAACAAATCATAAAAATTTATGGAAAGAGGCTTTCAAAAAATATTTAAGTGAGTTCATATATAATCAATTCTGCAGATCAGTTTGTGATTGTACTTCATAATAAAGCCATCGTTTATCATATTATTCTCATTACTGAAACTTTTTTGTATCTATTATATTGTAGGTTCTACAGTCCCATTGGATGGAAAAGAAACTACAAGCATAAGTTGTGTTGATTCAGAGTTAGTAATTGTAGATATGATAAATCGAGTATTTGGTTGTCCTGTTATCAAAGTAAATGGTCATACAGCTGATGAAGATTATATGAACAGCCTGTCTAGGTAAGGTGTTTGGCAGGGACGTAACTGTAGGGGGGACCAGTACGATTATCAAAAATATTTGGAGGGAAAACAATGATTGAACCGATTTAAATTGCATTAGTCATACAAGTGAAAGGTAATTTTGTATCAAGAACAAAAATGTACAATACTTTATATCTCTATTTTAGTAATAGGGCTGAGGACTAGTAAAAGAGGGCCAGAGTCCCCCTCCCTACTTGCTGCATCCATGTTTCTTGGGAAGCAAATTTTTATTTAGAGCTGATAACCGTGATTGAATAACTTATGCCTAAGTATTGTTTATTTGTATTTTAGTTCATTACTATAGCCTTTATATTTATTTTCTCAGTTATCTTTGACCTACAGGTTTTCAATTTTATTTAGAGAAAAAATTATTTATTTTTAGGCCCTAAATGAGCCACTTGCTGAATTGTTTTTGTAAAACTCGTGACATTTTTAATGTTGATGCCTCTCCTTATTGAAAGGGTTATCACTGAATGTTAATTTTGTATTCACAGGAGTAGAAGACATGAACCACATTTAAATGTCCTGCCTGCTATATGCGCCTTGGATGCCCCTCATCACTTTTACATTATGCATTCACCAGCTGAGCAATGCATGTATACTGTTCAGGACTGTGTTACATTCAGTCCCGCAGCACTAGGTGCTGCTCGCCCTCCTCCATGGGACTTGTCCTCCATAGCTTCTTCCTCATCAGCATCCTCCTTTTCTCTCCCTGCCACTGGATCCTCATCTGTTGCACGACCTCTCTTTGTGATTTACCAGCTTCTGCAACTAATGCAGGACACTCATGATAGGGGTCTTGCATTAGGAGACTTAACCCTTTCGCATCTCCTCTTGGCTGATGATGGTCTATGGATTAAAGTGTTACCTTGTTTGTTGGATAACATTCACACTGTTGGATCAGAAAATATAGGATCCAATGTTTCCAATGATTCAAAAACATCTCAATGGGCCATGAACCAGAACACCCCTCATAGGCATGGGAAATCAGTGGCTCTTAATGATAGCTCTTCCAGTATTTCATCTCCTCAATATTTTCATCACAGTGATACATCTTATCGATTTTGCCACAATGAGACTCCTGAGCCCATATTGGAGCAGTTGATGGAACAATGGGTCCGAGGTGCCCTCTCTAACTTTGATTATTTGATGGCCTTGAACCACCTGGTGGGCAGACGTTATGATAATCCATCCTATCATCCAGTTTTACCCTGGGTTATGGATTTTTCCGTACCAAATGGTGGTTGGCGAGATCTTACAAAATCAAAGTTTCGTCTGAATAAAGGTGACCGACAACTGGATCTCACTTTTGATGCTGTTCTTTCTCACCATTTGGAATCGCCAGGACGACCACTTCTTCAGGTCTGTATATTATTTTGTTTTTCCCCAATAGCTGATAGGAATGATGCAGTTAAATACTTTCTGGGTTAAACATAACTAAATTATTGCTAAAAATATAATATTTTTATCTACTTCATATTTGGAATAAATAATCGCTTAATTTAATGCATTAATTTTCAAGTTTTCATTCTAGACCCTGCATCATTTAATTTTTTAAGAAAGTTAATTTTGCATGGTCTGTGCATGGTAGGGGGTGGGTAGTGAGCCTACACCTAAGTACTAGGTTACCAGGTTCAAATTGTGTGGATTTGGAGGACTTGTGTTCATCTTTGTTACTGTTAGATCATCATGATGCTTATGAGCTAATGATAAATAATATTAATTTTGAATAATTCATTATTCCAGGTACCCCATCATGTATCTGATGTGCTCTCTGAAATTACTTATTATGTCTACATGGCAAGAAGGACTCCTCAATCCATACTTTGCAAGCACGTGAGATCAAAATGGGTTCCTGCTGAATATCCATCTTCAATTCAACGCATGCATGAGTGGACTCCTGATGAATGTATTCCAGAATTTTTCACAGATCCTAAAACATTTAAGGTTTGTAGCAAGATATATTTTATGGAAGGAAGTTTAATGGAAATAAAAATGTTAGCATCCATTATACTGAATCTAGTTTTATGGTTCTTGGACTATGTTCAAGTAGGTGTGAACACCAATTTAGTCTCCTGGGTTTGTAAAGATGTATGTCACTGGTGTGTCTGTTTTTCAAAGCTTTCACTGTGCAAGTTCATAGGCAGTGGACTTGGCCACAACTATGATCTCTGTATTTGGAAATAAACAAAAATCACTTTGTGCTATATCAGAGATAAAGGGTACTTGCAATTGATGATCTTCAAAGTCCTAATCAAGCTGTAAGTTAAAATTAGAGTGAAGCAAACGCTTTTCTTTAGACTGTTACATTCGTTAATTGGCAAGATTTTCCACTTTTTATGCATTTAAGTATCTTTTTTGATATGAAGATAAAATTCAAGCAAGAATTGCCATTGTAATGCACTGTGTACCTCACTTTCTTAGAAATCGTTACCCTCGCTGTTTGCCTGTTTGAATATCTAATGATCCTCAAGTATCATAATGTTTTTCTGTTGTTCTATTGTTGGTATAATTCTCTTGTATTGTTTTGCAAGTCTAATTGCTTGTTATAATTCAAACTAGGATTATTTTTGTGACAGTGAAAAACTTGATTTTTTAGTCCATCCATGAGGATTTGCCTGACCTAGAAGTGCCTCCCTGGGCTGCATCACCTGAGCATTTTATAGAGAAACACCGACAAGCTCTTGAAAGTATTCATGTCTCAGAAAGACTTCATCACTGGATAGATCTCACTTTTGGCTACAAGTAATTGAGTTTTTGATATTTCTCTCATATTTTTCATAATCTACAAATTTGTACCTTAGCCTTGATAATGAAACTGCCACAGTTAGCCTGTCAGCTAACATTTAGCTGTAATTGAATTATTCAGTATTAAGCTTGCATTTTTAAAGCGTGTAGTCATAATAGCAAATTTTTAGCTAGTATGATATCAGATGAACATGTATAGATTCATCTTAAAAGTTAATAATTAACTTCAGCAGTAGAGGTTAAAGGCAGTATAATATAGACAGAATGGCCTTTTTTTAATATAACAACTTCCAATTAGATAACATGATAAAATGAATGGTATGAGTGAAAGCCAAGTAAAACCTCTATCTTACAAACCTCCATATAGCGAAATCTCCGTACAACGAACTCTGAACTCGGTCCCGCCCCTCGAATATGTAAAATGCATACAAGAAGCCTTCCTATAATGAATGTCCATAACTACAAAACTCCCATGGAGTGAAGGCTGAACCTGGTCTCCAAAATTTAATCCACCTCCGAGCAACGAAATTTCGACGAAAACAAAATCGTAAACATTGGCTGTCGCTGTATCGTGTTGCTGCAAAAACAGCATCGCCATAACGCCACGCGATGCATGCCTAACTGTCTTCCCACTCCCTTCGGATGAGAGAATGGATCATGCTCGCTGGGTACTCTTTAAATTGGTGCCAGTGCAAAGTGCAACTGTTGGATTATTATCGTACTTAAAATGCTCATCCGAATCAGTCATTTACGTATAAAGTTCTTCTCGGCTGTTGTTACTGAAGTGAATAATAATTTTCTTGACTGGCCATATTAGAACGAGGTGTATGGACGTGATATTGTAAGAATAGATATGGGGAGTAAACGAAATTGATATCTCAGAACAAAGTGCTACATCGCTTCTGTGTTGCGGTATCTCAAAATTGACTATTTCTGACCTGTTGCGCTCACTATTTGTTATTTTATGATATATTGCGCTGTTGCAATTAAGATACAGAAATTTTTCAAACACATTGAACACCTACTGTGACATCATATTATATAACTAGGTTGGGAGGATAGGGGCCCAGCAGGGATTCTTAAGCGAATGTGTGCGTGGTAAGTTTGGAAACCGCTGACCTAGGGACTGCTCACAAATTTCGTGATACAAAGGGGAGGGTGTGAAGTCCGATCAAGTGTTACTTTTTGCTACAATAGGTAATCATTTAGGGATCGTTTCGTCACCTTCCCTTCTCCTTTCCCTCCCCACTCTTTGTATTTCATATTCATTCATGAATTATCAGTTCAAGAATTGTCATCAGTGCTAGCGGCAGCTCATGAATCTGGAAACTTGTGGATTTTCTTTGCAGAGTTTTTTGTTAAATTTTCCATCAAATTTATTAGCATAATTTGGTGTACATGAGTTTTAAAATCTTGAATTACAATGTAATTCTACTAGCAACTTTCAAATGAATTTTTCTATAACCTCGTCGTAGTTAATAATAATAAATTATATTTGTATTTTCAAGGGGAAATGGCAAATGTCATTGAAAGGCATCAGCAGATATCTACTGAGATGAAATTAACAAATTTTGCATGCAATTGACCAAGGAGATAAGAAGACAGAAGTAGCAAAGAGATTTGGGATTCCAGCTTCTATGCTATCAATGATTCTTGCATGTCTGAATCAAATTAAAAGTATATTGCAATTCGGTCTGAATAAAAAACGGCCTCGCATGTGCATCAATGATGATTTTGACAAAAGAGTGTTTCTATGGTTCATGAGAGCATGAGCTTCTAATATTCCCTTGTCCAGTCTGATTTTGCAGCAGCAGGCAAGTGATGAAGCTGTGAAATTGGGTATGGACAATTTCCAGGTGTCGAGTGGATAGTTGCAAAAATTTTAAGATCCAATGGAACTTAACCATGCTAAAAAGATCCAGAGAGGAAGCAGCAGTTGATCCCTTAGTCGAGGAGGATTGGAAGAGAAAATTGACTTCATTGACGGCAGGATACATCCCCGAAAACATTTTTAACATGGATGAATCGGGTTTCTTCTATAACAGTCCTACCTTTTCTACATGGCGGGCCGCATTGGTGGTTGCAAATCCTTCGGGGGACCACATTGGAAGTTGCCAATTCTTTGCCGGGCAGGATTAGAGTTTAAATCGGGTTCTGAGATGCCTTAGAAGTGAAAATCAAGTCTAAATATAGCTAACATTTCAACATTAAAAGCTTTAATTATCAAAGTTTTCATAATAATGTATGAATTTATGTGTTAAATTTTTCGCCTGCGGGCCATAAGTTGGACACCCCTGTTCTATAACCTTCTACCTGATAAAATGCTGGCACGGTGTCACGGCGACAAGCGAAGCAAAGAGTGATGGATGAACAACTCTCTCCTCCTTCCTCCGCCTTCCCACTGCTTTGTGGGGATTTTCCTGGTATCTCGATGAACCGGTATTTGCCGCATCTATGTTACGCTTTTTCTCTAGTGAAACTGGTCAGTGATCAACGGGTAACATTTTACCAGCCAGTTCAGCCCTGCATGACATGCATGTTTTGACTCGAACTGCTTAATCTTTTGCCTTGCCCTCTCGTTTTCTGTACCCACATGGAAAAACAATGGGATGCATAATAATGGTTTTCGCTATTTTCTACTAATCGGGTGTTCCCAGATTTATTTTAAGCTAACAGCAACCATGTTATGTCAGAGAGAATGCCTTCGAAATCGGCGATCATTTAAAGCTAAACAGAATGACTGTGTATTCCCAAGAATATAATACGCACTATAAATTTTTGGTCTATATTTTGCAAGAAATTGTAATATGTGGGATACATTTTATAGTGAATTAAGAACGTGAGATATTTTATGTGCTCTCGTTCACAAATACTCTGCCCTGTTATCAGATGGGGTGCATAAATGAATCGAATGCATATTAAGGTAAAGTCATTCATCTCATCTTGCACTATTATGATAATGAACGTATTAATGTTAGCATAGAATCTTTTCTTATTGTTACTCGTATATTCAATAATTTTTGCAGTGTGTCGCTTGATCAGATGAGCCCCATGATGAAGTCTGACGTACTCGCATGACTGGGCTGCCCCTGCGTTTATGCAACCCCCTCCCATTATCTCCCTACAACGAACGACCGTTTTTTCTGTCCCGCCAATTTCGTTATATGGAGGTTTTACTAGATTCACTTTTTTAAGAGCCATTACTTGTACATTGAATTTAAACTATAAAATCATGACTAAACTTATGACTCAATTTAAAAAAGGCTTTCTGGACCAGCTGCAATAAGAGCCAAGAACGTGTGCCTTCACCTTGTGGATGGGCACACACAGCTGACAAACTCTGGTGTGGTGCAACTTTTCTCCCACCCTCATCCTCATCGTGTCCTTCCATCTCCATACTTTGGAAAAACTCCTCCTAAGCTTTACTTTGCTCCCAGAGATAGACGAAGTGAGTTTTATTGTATTTTATATAAATTTGTTTGGTATTTATCTTAACTTTCTTCAGACCATTTGACAAAGAGCTATATAAAATTGAATTATCTTTTAATTGTCATATAGTTTACATATTTATTTTAACAAGTATATTTTTTCATTATACTATTTGTGCATGTTATTTTATTTTATTATAACCTTATTCTTCATTTGTTTGCTTGTAGAGCCTGAGAAACAGGAGAGATGTGAGGATGAAGACCATGGCATTGATGAGGATGATGCGTCATCCCGTTCTCTAGCTTTCACAAAATTGCTGAGCAGGTCAAGATCATCATTGATAGAAGACAAACAGCAGCAGCAACAAGAATCTGGAACCAAGAGTGGTGCAGGAAACTTGCCAATTTCCTTACCAAAAGACTATAATCCTGCTCAACCTCTCCTAGACGTTGAAACTCTTTATGGTTTTCTGTCAAAAACCCTCCATAAACCTCATGGAATATCTACCTCAGTAACAGCTGGCAGATCATCACGTTGGGGAGAGAGCATCAATCTCAAGCAGGCTGCTGCAGCCCGCCGCATCCGAGAGATGCAGGTTTTGGGATGTCTTGTTGTAGAACTTTTCTTAGCTCCATCTTTCAATGCCCTTCCACGCTTTGTATCTATATCTAAGCGCCTTGCTTTATGCCGTACTGCCTTCCTTGCTGAGCGCCATGCCTTACCTCCTTGCGTTCGGCATGCCACATCCTTCCTCCTTCATCTGTGTTCAGATGAAAGTGAAGGGAACCAAGACTTAAAAAGTGAAGAAAACTCAATAATCTCCTCGTCCCCTTTCCTTCCATTTCGTTACCCTACTATTATGCCCAGAGGCCTTCCTCCTCCATCAGCTCACCAACTTCTACAGCCATCCATTTCACTCTTCCCTTTTCCACCATATTTCTCTCGCCTTTACAGCCTCTTGAGGACATTGAGGGAATATATGACCATGAGAGAAGAGCTGGAATTTATGGATTCAGAATCGTGTGGGGAGGAAGATGATAACTTTAGGAAAGAAAGACGGGTGTTGATTGATAAAGTATCCGAGTGTATGGTTGCTGAATTCACTCGTGGTTTGGTACCAATTCTTCCAGATTTGGGAGAAGAGGGAGTGGCCTTGATATTGCCTCATGTCCGCCATTTATTGGAAGATCCTCAGACAGCAGTAGGGGCTGCATGGCATCTGTTTGAGCCTGTTGCTAGAGCACTTGGACCTCGAAGATCTTGTGTCCACCTGTTGGATCCAATTGCTCGACTCTTTGAAAGAGAAGGTCCAGGAGCAGTTGCTGTTGGGAGAATCAGCAAACTTTATCATAGGAGCTTTGTTTTGAAACTTTCGGTATGGCTTGGATTGGGTGTTTTCCTTGATCGTTTCGTTACTTCACTGGTAGAGGCGGTTGGTGGCTACAGAGATGGACCTGCTGGAGTCATTAAGAGAGAAACACAGGAAAAATATCACAGCAGTTCTATAGAGTCACATAGACCTGAACTAGGATCCAAGTAAGGATTGATTTTCATGTTATTGTATTTATAGAATGAACTGCCTCATTTGCCAATAACATTAATAGGAGGTGATAACTTGAACTGAATAAATAATTACTATCTAAAAAAAATTTTGCAAAGCCAACATATTTGTTTTACATTCTAAGCAAAATTTTTAAAAATTATTTATTTCTTTCTTAAGGTTTTATAATTAATGTAGCTGATAAGATTCTTTAAAAGCATTCATTTCAATTATAGATCATCAGAAATTGAGTTTCCAGCTGATGGGCAGGCTGTATTATCCCCTTTGGATGAAGATTCTTCAGCAGATTCTGATCGTAATGCATCACAAAAGTCTGGTGCTAGGGATGATATTGATGAAAAAGAAGATAGGACAGTTATAGATGAAGAAGGTGCAACAGATGCTGAAGTGGAACCAGGTAATCGTGACATCTTGTGCTTTTCAGTGGGTTTAAAAAAATCTGCTAATGTAATTGTTTTGTCCGTCAATCCATCTGTCCATCACACTTCTGCATCTAGTTAACTCCTACACCATTCAAGTAATTAGCAGAGACATTTAAGTATATAAGAAAAGAGGAAGAAAGCATTAGGAATCATTCATCCTGAATTATTACGCTATATGTCAGCAAAATAAGAATGCCAAATGGTTATAAATGTCAGAATCACATAACATCCAAAATTTTATTCCCCATCGATGATGACGTTTGTTTGGTATATATTGCAGTGATATGAGATGAATAGTCTGCTTTTTCATATCAAAAAACCACAGATCAGTCACAAAAAAACAAAAAGTTACAGCCAATTGAAATCACCTTCCAATGTGCACTCTTAAAACATACGACAAGCTACAGACTGTGAGCTGAAAAAAAATTACAACTCAAGCAATCCTTATAGGGTTCTTGATGATTCAAAAGCATAAACATCACAGATAACAGAGACTTGGTGGCTCAGACGATATTACTTTCATTAAGAAGCTTATCTCAGTGAAAAAAAATACAGGGCCAACAGATCGGCCGGTGGCAGTTTTCGCAAACACAGCGAGGGCTGATAGATCGGCCGGCTGACAGTAAAAGGGTTAAAACCTGATTTGTGGATATTAACATTTTTTTCTCCACATAACTAAGCTAAATATCTCATCCTTGAGATATTTTTAAATGTTAACGAAAAAGGTCTGCATGTCAAGAAATGACTTTTTGCATGTTTCATATATGCTTCGCAAATTTATAACTCCAGTAACTTATAAAGTACACTGCAAAAATAACTATAAATATTGTTAATTACAAAAAATGTCAATGTGAAGTTACCTAACTGAAAGGAAAGTTCTGGAAAACATAATTTTAATTATAAAAAATTCCTTTGCTGTCAGGATTGTACTCCAACCTTTGCCTTTGGGAGCCTTGGCACAAACATTCAAAGCATGCTTTCCTTACGCATATAGTATTAGGACAGCAAAACAATCTCTGGGTTTAACAATGACATGATAGGCAAGGCAAAATATCATTAAAAAGCTTAAATTTTTCCAATAATTGTGATTTAAACATATAACTTGAGCAATTTCGAATTGTGACAATAATAAGAATCATTATTTATTTTCTAAAAATGATTCAGGTCCAAAGACTGTAGGCCAATTTTTTCTAATTTTAATTTGCAAAAGAATAAATAGTAATCAAACATTCCTACTAAATTTCAATCTTCTACCTAGTCAGGAAAATTGTCAAAACACGCTAAAAAGATCGTGAATGAGCTTCAGATTTCACTCAATATGAATGAAAGCAGCTTTCTTGCGGGTGGACCGATGGAGGGACAGACAGAATAAGGATATTATGTATATAATATGGGTGTTACTATGGTCAATTTTTGTTTTATTTATGTTGCTGCAATAATTAAAGCAAAGCATTAAAATGTTCAATTTTCTTTTGAAAAACGATAAAGATAATATGGGGCAAGGTTTCCAAACTTTCTGAAGTCACGGAACCCTTGGACTCTTATTCTTATTATTTAACAGAACCTCACCATGCTTTCGCAGAACTCTTGGATTTCGCGGAACACAGTTTGGGAAACCCTTATAAAGGGTGTCCCAAAAGTCTCTTTACTCCCAGTTGTTAAGATTGAGTCGTAAAAATAAACAGATGCTATATTTGTTGCATTTATTGTTCTATTTGCTGTTATATTTAATACTAGCAGATGTACCCGGCTTCGCTCAGGATATTAAAGCGGCACAGTATTTATTTTGTTGAAGGTTAAAATAACATAACTGAAAAAGAAGTCCGAGAACGAAATGCATACTTTCATATTTTACAACTCCCTTATCGCAACAATTTCAACATGGCCACCATAAACTCCACAACAGCTCATGTATTGCACATATTCATTACTTGTTTTCCCATCCGCAAAGCTACCAAACCTGTCCCAGTTATTAGCAAAATAGTGCACTGCTTCTTTTCTTATTATTTTATCATCGTGTATATTATTTCTTAACAAATATGCAAAAGAATTAAACAAACAATTTCCAAACCCTGGCATGTGAACTACAGTGAATAATCTTTTATCACACATATTTACAAACATACAAATATTCTAACCTTTAAGTTTGCTATTAAGTAATGGTACTATTATTTAGGTTTAATAAAAATCTAACATGGATTTATTCCTCAACTTTGGCACAAATGTAACACTCAAAAGGACTGGTGCACTCTGGGGGTTACCACTTTTTAAAAAATCCAAAATTTTCTGCCTGCAATACACACGGGTGAACCATACAATCAAACTTATCTGCAATTAATTAAGTTGCAATCTATTACGTTTGATGTTGCTACAACAACAATTTTGATGCTTCATAAAAAGCATGAAGCGAATAACATAATTCTTTCGTCTATTTGAAGGTTTAATAGACGCTAATTCAATCGGAGGCAACAATGCGGGATGCCTTGGCAACACCCGGAAAGAGTACGAAAAAGCGATAAAATTTCGAAAAGAAATGCGTATTTCTGACAAATTTCTCCGTATAACATCTAAAAATCACAAGAATAGGATATTTTATAATTTTAGCAATTGAATAAAGCAAAAATGGGAAAATAGGTCGATATTTATGTACTTTGATGAATGAAAGAAAAAATCTTGCACCTTGGAAAATCGAAAATCCCGTGTAAACTTATGGGAAAATATAATTGTCTCCTGGAGTCAAATCTGGGACTTTTTCCGGGATGTTTGATTTTTCTAGGGACCACCTCATGGGGGTTTAATGATTGGGAAAATTTCAGCTCGTTAGGTTTAGTAGATCCGAAGATATTAAGCGAGAAATATTTGAAGGAAACGGCAGTCTCTCAGCCAGCCAGACAGGTTGAGTTTTATATAGATAGAGATTTCAATTGCCATCTTTATGATTTATTTAGTTGTCGTATTTATTTCTTTGTTGCATTTATTTCTAATAATCATGAACACCAGTACAGGTAGAGCAAAGAGAATGATGCAACGCATATTTTAATGATTCATATTTTGTAGCCTAGGATTCTTGACCCAAACACTCGTTATTAAACTCTCTGCTATTCTGAACAAACTCTAGTCACTCATCTTCTCCATGAAGAAAGCAAAAGTTTAAAAAAACAGCTTATCCCATTTGTAGCTCACAACAACCAATGATAAAGGAACTTATAACACCCATACTGATGATGTATTATCACAAATAATTGTGAAGACTGGGTAAACTATAAACATATCAATAAATATAGCAGGTATAAATATATGAGTTTTATTTTTACTTATCAATCTTAACACATGGGGCTAAAGGGACTTTTGGAACACTCTGGATTACAATTTCTTAACATTGGGTTTTATGTTTTGTTTTTAATGAAAATACAGTTTAACATTATAATATTGCAATTTGATTGCTAAATCTGGTCTGTTAAATCATGCATATATGTTAATTTTTTGTTTTGTGAAAATATTAATAATAGTTTTATTTATTTATGATGTTACATGTGTGTGTTTATTAAGTGCAGTGGTAATTCTTCATTAAAATACTTTGATAATTGAAAAAACTTGTCCTTAATAACTGATTCGTCAGTTCTTTCCTTACTTGTTACCTTATTTTATTGACTTTGCTGTCTTTATGTTTAATTTTTGTTATTCATTGTCATAAGACTTATTTTTTACCTTGAGTTATTATATTAACTTTCCATTATATTTTTTAATATATTGAGTAATGCACGGATTGGTCAAAGTGGTGTTCTAATTTGTAACATTTTAGAAAACAGTATAAATCTTGTGTTTCTCTTTTGTAGAGGTATTTGTATTTGAAGTGGGCCCCGAAGCGGAGGAAGAAGAAACAGATCCTGCTGTAGAAACAAGCAGGGGAGAAGGCCCCCTCATTGATCATCTAATGGACCAATTGGAACTCCATTCAGATGCTCTTAGTTCTGACCGCTTGTCGCTCAATGACTCATTAGGGAGGGAGGATGTGGAGGAAGAAGAAGAAGGTGATGCTGTAGATGATGAGGGTGAACAAGCAGTAGAGGAGGAAGCTAACCTGGACCTTTCATCTCAAAGACACCGTACCATAAGCTACACAAAGTGGGCTTCTCTTCAGCAAGGAGAAGGGAGCGAGGTGTCAAGTGTGAGTGCAGAGACAGTTTCATGGCTGGCTCATAGGCTTGGACCTGTACTCTCTGCTAGACATCTCTCTAGGAACCTTTTGCGAATGTTAACACTTTGCTTCCTTGGCGAGGAAAATCTTATGGCTGTCACTGGTGAAAATGGAAGAAAAACAACTCAAGTCCGTCATCCATGTTGCATCTCTGGGCGTAAATTGTTCGGAGATAACAATGCTTCTCAGGTCTTGGAGTGCCTATCTTCTGTTGCAGGTTATTATTTTTGTACTATTGTAATTGCCAGTCAAATATTAATTTAGTTAAATTCTACCTTTTCTTTTTCCTTCATAATCTATTCTCATTATGACTTCTATTCTCTCCATACTTCATTATTATGGTGGTGTCTTAAATAACATTGGAACAAAATCTACTATACACTCATCCTTTCATCATGCTAATGGTTCCAAATAATGTTGCTATAATTAAAAAAATGTTGATATTTGTTTTCTTTAAGGACACATCAGAGATGCTGGAAGAAAGGAAACTTCCAATACATGTTAAAAAATTAAGAAAATAAATTTATTCGGGTGAGAAAAGGTGAAATAATAAGATTTTAATTAATAATTGCAACTGAAGATATTTTTGGTAATCTCAGACATTGGTCTTCATATTTTTTTCTCAGGTATGCAACTAGAGGCTGTAGTTGTACAATTGTATTAGTAGGATTGGTCATTCTGGGATGGATTGACTTGGTTCGTGTTAAAATCGACAAGTAAAATAGTAAAAAAGAATGATACTGTAATTTGGTTATTTGAGAAAGGAGAATTATACTGGCTTAGTAACTTAGTTTAAAACCAGCTCAGATAGTTGAAGTCCTGGGTTTGATTCCCAGTCAAGATCAGACTTTTCTCCTTCTCTCAGTTTAAATTTTAATTACTTTGTTTTATTACTTGGGTCTATCATTATTCACTCTATTTGCCACATTTTAATGCAGACCATCTCAAATAACCACAACACAACTAACCCAACCTAACCAATACATACATTCAAATTTCTGCTATTCAAAGGTACCTTCCCTCCTGGAGGTTGCTGCGAAAAGTTTCTTTAATTGAAAATATTAAATTAAATTTTTATATTTCTCCTTTTCCTGTTCCTAGAAATTGTCTTAATTTTTTACATTACCTGGAAGAGTTTTTTTCTTCCAGAATGTATTTATATTTGAAAATGCTCATTATACAATATGTTTTTATCTCTAGCTTTATATGGAGAGCAGCTGATACTTCTTCAGTATCTGCCACATATGTGGGAGTTGGCTGCCCTTTGTCGGCGTAAATTAACTCCTACCTTGGAAGCTGGTCTTGTTGGTTGTTTAGCGCTATTGATACACATAGTACCATTTCTTTCTGATGCTACACTAATGGACCAGTTACAAGTAAGTATGACATTATTAGGAATTTTTTTTCCATTTTTGGATTTCTATTTTTTAGCTTGACATTGAGAATAGAAAAAAATAAATCGGTTCAAATCCAGAGAAATCTGTTGCACTTCATTGTGATAATATAAATATGAAAATAACATAATTCAATTTTGAATCAATTGATTTACAAAGTAATGAATTTTTTCCTGTGTAAAATCTGTAAATTCTAAAGACAGCTCCTCTATGGGATTGCAGGTTTGTGCTACTCCCAGCCATTTTGACAGATTATGAGTTTTGAAAGTCTCCAAAATCAATGCCAATCAGAAATAAAAATAATAATATGTCTACAATTATGATCACTTCATGGTTTTTCACAAGAAAATGCCAGCAATAGTTTTCTTTAGCAGGAAAAAAATCATAGATGTTTGTTCTCTATTATTTAAAGTCATATTTCGATGCGCGTATTTCTCTCTATATTGGCTCGTGTTCGCAGCTACCAGTCAACCTGAATTCCGGTGAGTTTCTAGATGTCAAAGGGGGTGTGATGGGTGCTGGAGGGAAAGGTGCAAATGCAGTTCCCTATGTGTAATACAGGTTGCCCAACTTCTCAACGTTGCCAGTTTTCGAGCAACTTAATTCACATTAGATTGTGACATAGTAGTGTTTGTTGAGCATTATTATTATGTTTATGTTTACTGGTAATATTAAACAATTATATTGTAAGGTAATTTAGTATTTTTTGCATTATATTTGTACGTAAAACGAAATAATTTGAGAGCTCCTTCTTTCTGGTGGGTCATGCTAACCTACAGCCATCTATTCACTTGTAGTCCATACTACAGCGAAGTGGGTAATTCGATCACTACCTGCAGCTGTAACTATCTGTGTCGGGTACTTATCATGAAAATGAATTCCATACCGTCTTTGTTATCACAACTGTTTTCATCTCAAAGTGTAGAAGAGAAATCAGATATTAAAGCATATCTCAAGTCGTAACAACTAAAACCAGACAGTTTAAGAGAAACTTGAACATTGGAATATAAAAAAGCATTTTCCATTTTTTCGCTGATATTTTTGCCGTAGTTCCAGAATAGGAGTAAATTGTGCACCACTTAATTTTCTGCTCACCAGCCGCCACTGAAAGACAGTATATTTCAATTAAGAGTTCTTCAAATATACTATAGGATTATCAGTTCTCAATAGTATTTTTGATCAAACTGGGTCCTAATCAAATGTTCTTCTTTCAGGATAACATTCTTGCCCAAGTACTCTTGCCATGCATCAGACTCATATCTTCTGCACGAGCACCATTCCCATCTGGCATTACTGGTCGTGCAGCTCTAACAGCTAAGGTTCTTGATGCCCTTCACCTTTTGTCCTTACGTGTTGGAGTTGAAATGGCCCGCAGGCATTTATCCCCTGCTTTACGTCGATTTTTCCTTGCTTTTGACAAAGCCCATGGATGCAGGAGAGAGAGAAATGGGAAGCATGCTGGAACAGAAAGTGCTTCAATAGGTACTTTATCAGATGGCACTCCTACCTCCTTGGGAGCGAGAATTGAGTCCATTAAGGATAGTCCATCAAAGTATGTAATTTTTTATTTATCCCTCATTTTCCTTGTTAGCAAATTCAAATGTCTTTACTAACTTGTAAGAATAAAGAGTGAAGCATCTTCACTAATTCCAGTGCTACTTTGAATCACAAGAGAATAATCTTGTCTCAGTATAAGCGACTATTAATATTTAACAGATGGCTGATTGCCAAAATTGTACTCACAAACTTGGCATCATTCTTTTCCTTGTTCAAAAGCCAGTTTTTTTCCTTATCCTTTTAAGACCTTTATTCCTTATCCTGAGAGGGTGCTTGTACTATGGGCACATTCAATTTGTCATGCTGTTATGGGTAAGTAGTGAAAAAAACCATCTGGCTAATAACGTAATCACTATAATTGCACTGGCCATGCATCAAATATCTTGCTTAATTATAGAAAGAAATTAATCATAATCATTGTCAATATAGTAATTTGCTTTAAACTGCCTAATAAAATTTGCAAAGGGAAAGATATTTTCAATGTACGTGTGAAGTATCTTCGTATTTGAAATGTTGAGTTGTCCATCATTGCAATGCAGCGATTCCCAAACTATGGTACATGTACCACCAGTGGTATGTGAAGATTCTGCCAGTGGTGCACGTGTTTAGTGTCAGAATTCACCCATGGAACTGCAGAACGAGTGACCACAGAGAGGGACAGACTATTGCCTGCACCGTCCGGATGCGTCCGCTGCACCGCTCATAGCCCACAATCAACTGCTGATGTATCGTTACTCATCTATTTTCGTTTTCACATTCCTATTTTAAACAAAATTATTCTGAACAGAATTAGGCGAAAAACTTGTTTGTTTCAATTAATTCCATTCCTGAAAATATGAACTTGAGAGAAAAAGACCAGCTGATTGATTTGGCTTGTGATGGAGGACTACAATTTGGATTTAGTATCTACAAACTCGAAGAATTTTGGTTAAGGAGATGAGCTTAATATCTCACTCTCTCTAACGTAGCGTTGAAAATTCTAATCCCATTCTGCGTGACTTATCTATGTGAAACAGGGTTTTCTACTCTGTTGGTAATTAATAACAAAAATCGAACAAGAATGAACCTCGATCCAGATCTTTGCTGGAAGTTAACTAACATTGAACCAAATATTAAAATTCTATCTACATATATCTAAGCTCATCCATCACATTGACTGATTTTCTTTGTATTTTAAGTACGATAAATGCGATAAAATAATTAATTTTTCAGTACTACCTATTTTATCTGCCTATCTTATATTATTTTGAAAATGCCTCTTTCGTTAGTAAAGAAAATTTTTTTAAGTTCATACTTACTATGTGGTACAAAGAAATTTTGCCACGTTTTTGGTGGTATGTGAAAAGAAAAGTTTGGGAACCACTGATTTAGAGTATTGGGGGTTTGATTCCCGGTCGAGGTCCATGATATTTTACGGCTAAAAATATGACAACATATCCTACTTGGGAAGGCTCAACTTTGTGGAAAAATAATGTAAATAAAATAGAATTTTGTAAATTTCCACTAGGCATTTATTGCAATAAATTTTTCAAGTGGAAATTTACAAAATTCTTTTTTATATGCATTAAAATATGACAAGTATTCCTTTGGAGAGAAAGTGAAGCCGTCAACCCTGTGTATTGTACAATGCCGGTGCACTTCAAAGAACTCCTTTTCACATGGAACATTGGGTAGTGGCAAAATTTTCAGGTGTAGGAGCTAAGCCCCTGGCATCTGTGATTAACACCTCTTGGTGGGGGGGGAAGGTCTAGGAAAAGCTGATGTTTGCTGACATGGGGGAGGGGTATAACCAATGTTTACGTAAGATTTTTTATTTAAGAAATTTTTTTCTTTTTACATGCAATTTACATGTCGCGACAGCTTGTCCACAGCAAGCTTCCACCTGCTCGATACCCGCGTTTCGCCCGACATTAGTATTCTTTTCACAGTATTTTACTAATTTTTCAGTAAACATAACTTTACCTTGTTTGCTCTGATAAATTTTTCCTCATTGTGCTTTAATGAGCATTAAAATGCATTGCAATGCTATAAGAAGACATCAGAAAGTATTGCCATGCATAAGTATGCATTTTATAATTATTATTGAAAAAGGGGAGTAAAACAAAATCTTGCATAAGACGAGGGAGGGGTGTCACCGAAATGCTGACAGTTGCTGACATGGAGAGACGGGGGGTCAAAAATAGCTAAACATTTGCAGTCGTAATACTTGTACAGGCCACTAGTGAATAAATACGATCTGTAAAATCTTATGTGCCATTAGGGGCGGCTCATGGTGTCGAAAAGAAAGGGGGTTGCACTTCAACCAAAATCTACCTATGTACCTATATATGAAAACAAAAACTTACTTCATGATGACATTGGAGGCCTAAAGTAGTGACTACCAGACCGACCGGTAATTGAAGTCTTGTCGTCATCCTTTATAGCGCTGAACAGTGTACGCAGAACTCATGCTTCACTTAAGAAGTAAATACACACAATATGCACAAATAAGCACAGTAATCTTCCCTAGGTATATGTAACACTCAAGAAGTTTTGACATGTAAGAAAATACATTGGCCTAAGAGTGAGAGATGTCAGAAGGCATATAATCGTAGCCTATATCTTGCACTGTTACCGAGAAGTGCCTCTTCCCAGCATTATAAAGCCTCACTATAGAAGTTGCAATTCCCTTTCCTGGGTTCTTAAAGTGGGCATCAGACGCCTTCGTCAGCATGGTTTAAATCAGGGATCCCCAAACTACGTCCCGCAAGCCACATCTGGCCCTCACAGTGATTTGATCCGGCCCACCTTATCAGCAAGAGTATTCATTAGATATCAGTTATTATATCTAAACGACATTTTTTGAGTATTTAGGTGAAATCTACTTTTAATATAAGCAAATTACATATTACAGAATCGAAAAATTGTCAACACTTGCTCTTTAAAATTTTCCCACGGCCTGATCAGTCATTTGAAATACCGTATGTGGCCCGCACAGTGGATCATGAAGCCTCATGTGGCCCTTTCAGTAAAAAGTTTGGTGACCCCTGGTTTAAATGATTGGGGGCCCCTTAAATCTCGGGGCCTATCAGTACGTCCCTGGTTGTAGATGTAAAAACCAAAAACAGTATCAAAACATAAGAAATATCATGATCACGGCGAATGTCAAATAGACCACAACCCGAGGAGGTGATCCTTGAGTTGTTTTATTGCTCTAACATAGTGACAAGACACTGCTGCCCCCACTTGGAGAGAAAATCAACTTTCGCTAATTCTACTTAATGTTTTTCGTCACTTTCACAGTTAAAGTTGCAGAAAGTATTATGAGAAGCTTTGTTTCAAATTTGCAGGTGCAAATTATAAATTAATGAATATTCTAATTATATTTATATATAAATAAAAATTTATATATCCACTGTGATATGACGATCTCTCTCACGCTCAAACACGTACCTTGCATTTTATTTGGTTTCTTGTGGTATTTATGCATTCGCTTAGCATGAATTTGCTTAAAATGACACTTTTTAGGAACGTATCTCTCATGTTAAGCGGAGACTACCTGTACTGCTAATTCTTTCATATCATAGTATTTCTGCATCGCTTTAACTACTCATTTCAGATGCTGCAAATATCTGTTTGAATCATGCTCTGGATGTAATCATGAAGCTGTTTAGTATTGGCTTTCTTGATATGAAATGGGTGATGAATCAGTTGATGCCTGTTTGACTTTGGTAGTTTCTTTCTCTCACAAAATGGGCAATTGCAATTAAGCAAAACTGTGAAGGGCATTTTAACTTTCTTATTCACTTACTGTTGTGATGGAAAGAGTATTAGTAATAGACAGAGGTAATGCACCACACAGTTTCAGTTATTTAGACCATTAAAGTAAAAATAAAAACATTATCATTCATGCTTATAATAAGTGATGATCTTCTAAAATTCAGATTTGTCTTCCTTTTAGTTAATTACAGTAGTAGCTTTGTTAAGTGTGTATACCTTTCTACAGTGAAGTAATTATTCCTTTTATTTAGTCTCTCAAAACCTATATGAGATTACATCTTTTAAATGCATTTAATTGTATTTAAGGTCATTGGATGATTGCAGCTTTTTAGAGATACGACGTGATGGCACTACAGCAGAATGGTCCATCCGTGGCGCGCATATATCACATGTTCGCAGCAGGGTAGAAAATGATTCAACAGATTCAGCATCAACACCACCCCTTGGTACAACTCCAGAAGGTTCATCATCCTTCAAGCCAGTGTCTGAATCAAGATGTCAGGTTGGTAAATTTAAAGAGTAAACTGTTTCAGGAATATGTTCCCTTGCATTAACTCATTCTTAAGACTGATAAGAAATAGTGAAAAATGTTTTCACCCATTATCTTTATGTAAAGGATGAGTTGATTGAATCCACATCATTCTCTCTTCTGAAAAATCACCTTGCTTTTCCTTTATCTGCATTGTATATCATTCCCTTTTTCTCTCACTCTACGCCAAATTAAATTTTTGTTTCATATTTTTCATACTTTTTCTTAGCTTTTGAGGACTATTTAATATTAATTTCTTTAAAGGCACTTGAAGAGCTCAAATCTGTATTTTCTGAAGAATTTGCCCACTTGGCATACATTCCATTCTTCAGATTCCTTGGAGAAAATGTGATGGAACAAGCATTACTAAATGAACAGCTCATAAGAGATTTATGCTTTATATATGAGCAAGAAATGCAACATTTTCAGCCTGAAGGAGGTAGGTTTCTGTTGTCATTACGTTGGCAGGAATAGTTAAAGAGCAATTTGATGTGGTATTTTTGCAGAACCTCATATTTGGTTTGATCACCTTGGTATTTCTACTAATAATAAAAGTTTACTTTAGAAGCAGTTGAACTTAAAAATTATCCTTTTATATCTTAAATATTTTACATCTTTGCCTAATTTTGCTCTACTAATTATTTTTCCTAAGCAATCATTTTTACTATAGACAGTGTATTACTAACTTGTAACTACTTGTTTGATGTTAAAGGTGGTTTCCAATTCAATATTTGCTTTCTTATTCTATAACTTTAGAACTGGCTGATCACATGTACTTATCTGACTATTTGGTACCTGTTGGGCCTCTCACTCATGACAAAGAAGCATCACAAAGTTTTGGAAGTAATGTTGCTGTTGTTGGTAACAGAATTGATCTACAGGTGTGTTATATAATTTTCAATGTTAACATGTTTGGGTGCTGTTTTCCTAAAATTTTCATGATTTATATTTAATAATTCAGTAAATGATAACTTATTCTTAATTCTTTCATCATTGGAAATAGACATGCTAAATTTGATTGACATGTATAATGTTAATGCTACTTTTGACAATGCCTTAAATGTTGATAATTTTATTTCTTGTTACTGACAATAAAATAGAAATTTTGTACAAATAGATATCGATCCAGAATAAACAGGTGATTCCATTAAAATACATCGACTCGTACTCCTTTAAATTGTTTGTGAACCATTTGTAGTCGGATATCAATACATAATGAACATCCCTGATATGAAATAAACTGAAGAGATTGTAACTTTGTATAACTCGGTAATAGGGATTATTCAAGTAGTAAAAAATATAACCTGGGTAGTTTAAAATTTTTTACTAATTTTACAGAAAGAGAAAATGTGTGACCAATTTGATGAAAATTTTTAAACTACCTTGTGTCTTATTTTATAAAACATGAATAAACCATGATATGCTGCCATAGTCTTTAATGGATATATGATTCTTTCTTTATTGGCCATAGCTTGTCATATGTCAAATTTAGGCCTAATGAGAACCTTTTTTCAATATGCACTAGTATCTGGTCAGGGCCGTGCAAATGGGGGGGGAGGGGGGGTGCATTGGATTCACCACACCAGGGCCCCCGATCTAGGGGGCCCCAATCGAGGGAGCATAGAATTTGAAATGTTTTTAAAAAATGGTTTGTTTTGACTATTTATCAAAATATAATAATATTAAAATACATAAAACATATTTGTGTAAATTCCCTCTGTGTGTCAAGTTGATGATAACATTTAATATGTCTATTATAGGTGATTGTTTTGTTTTGACTATTTATCAAAACATAACAATATTGTAATAATTATATTTTAATAATATTAAAATAATTGTAATAATTAATACTTAATAAATATATGCTCCATTTAATATTTTTTGTCTCAACATAAATAAACGAGGCCCCTTAACTCCTTTTGCATTCGGGCCCCCAAGTACCTTTGCACGGCCCTGTGTCTGGTATACCCTAATGGAACTTTTTACAGAAATAAATGGGTAAATTGTAATTTTTGAAAATGGCTATCTATCATGTTGTCTGATGATAGTATTTATTATTTTATGAATAAAAACAGGTACCACTATGTTTTGGATGATAGAGAATTATAACTTATAAATAATATTATAGATCAAAATATTAGTGATGATAGTGATATCTGCAACGTTAATTTCAAAGCATATCAATAGTTCCATTATTTGGCCAAGTTGCTTGCTTTGAAAGATACCACACATTAAAATATTTTTTGATTTTAACTATTTTTATTTAAAGATTAATTATCATGATTATCACTGTACTTAGCGTGCTGATATACCATCCACATTAGCTGTTTGTTCAAGCCCAGGTATTGCTCATGTACCTCAAGAATCTGACATGATGTCTTTCATTAGCAAGAAAATGGAAAACACTAGTAGGTGAGCATATGTTATCAATGTATGCTTTAGTTGCAGATGTTTATAATAAATTTCCTTTTTCACCATTAAAATCAATCTTACATTTAAATAATGATAAAAATGTCAAATTATAGGCACCTGCGAGGCAATTGGTTGGCATATTGGGAACATGAGATTGGTCGTTCAGAAAAGGATAACAGATTTAATTTCAAGCAAATCAAGCTCCAAAAATTTTCTGGCCATGGAAATAGTGTAAGAGCCGTGGTGGTATTGGATAATGAGAACAGCTTCCTCAGTGGCAGTAGAGATAAGACAGTGAAATTGTGGTCTCTACGAAGCCAGGTACTCACTCTATTGATTGATCTCTAGTTAGTAAATTCCTTTTTTCCTAACACTTTAATGATATCCTAAAAGTCAAATCTGTATATTACATAATCATTGTATTATAGCTGTTGCTGTATGTTTCTGTAAAGTAATGAGAAGAGATCTGACGATGGCATACTCCAGAAGCCCTTTACTGTATTCTTTTTATGGATGTGCTATAATGTTGGGCAATTAAGATTCTTTCTGTTACTGATTGAGAACTCTAATTTAAGGAATAATTCTTTTTTTAACCTTTGCTTTGAATATATAAAAATAAATTTTGACAAGAAAGAGCTTTAACTTAAGTTATTTCTTAATTTTCTATGTAATATTAGCCAATATCCTGCCAAAGTTGACGGGTAAACAAAAAGAAAATAGGTTTGATCATAATTTGCTTATATTTTCGATTGTAGTCTCTCATTTCATCCAACTGCTGTTGTGTTAATCTAGGTCTTCATCTTTGAGTTCGTTCCCTGGCCAATCGTCTTTGACGTTCTTCAGGTATCTCTTCAATATGATCATTTTAATGTCACTTGACTCTTTAACTGATAACTAATATTATTTGCTGCTGTCAACTTTCTATGACTCAAATCATAGGTGCTTGTTTATGCCAACAAAACTTATCTTTTTGCTGACAACCTAGACAGACAACGTAAATTATTAATCAATCAATCAATTAATTATTAATTAACTAATCAATCAATTAAGCTGTTTGAAAAATCGGTCTATTTTACTTGAATTCATACGTTTTATTTGTTAAAATAAAATAAGTTGTTTTTAATGTAAAATGTTTCTTATGGATCATATGTATTAGAGTAATTTGCAGCCTCACCTCCTGTGTCACCACAGTCAAGCGTGACAGGACAATTTAGCTCATTATTATTATTTAAATTTTCTTGGTGTCTCTTCAGGGAGATGGTTCTGCTGTATCTCATTGTCAGTGGACATATGTAGGCCACAGAAAGTCAGTATTGTCTGTGGTAATGGTTGAGCCTTTAAGGCTTGCTGCTTCATGTGACTCAGCCCTTCATCTTTGGGATCCTTTTGTTGGGTCACCGATCCGACGTCTTGAATCAACTCGATATCCTCCAGTATGCGTGCTTAGACCCTTGCCACCTCCAGCCTGTACGCTTCTTGCTGCCACCACTGATGCAACCTTGAGGCTTGTAGATCCAAGAGTTCCACAAGCCTATCTTAATGATCTCAAGGTTTGTTAGACTTGACATTTTTTTGATTGGATGCCTGAGAAAGGGTTACTGTGTTATTTAGCCATATTAGATCTTATTTCGATGGGATGATTAAAAATAAGATTTAAACAATGTCATTTATTTAAATTTCAATGTGAATGGTTTTAAATGTAATTAGAATAATGCCAGAATGTATTTTAGTATGCTATCACTCGGTAATTTATTTTACATAATATTTGTAATTTTATAGGTATCACCTAGCCCATGGGGTTTAATACGCTGTGTGACAGTGGCCCCTAATGGCCACTGGGTTGCTGTAGGTCAGTCTTCTGGTCACCTCTCCATTCTTGACATCCGTACGGGCTTGGTTCTTTCCTCTTGGAAAGGTCATGAGGGTGAGGTATGTATTGTCCAAAAATCTTATTTTTTGCTTTTGCTTGATTCTTTGGTAACTTTCCAATTAAATAAGACATTAGTTAAAAATCATCCTCCCTCAATGTATTTAGTTTGAGTTTTTCTTCAATAATGTATGCAAAAATGAATTTTTCATAGAACACAATGGAAAATTCTTTACATGTAAATGAAGGTGCTGCAGCTTGTTGTTGTGAACGAGAATACATTAGTCAGCTCATCTTTAGACCAAGCGGTTTCTGTGTGGAATGTTGATGATGGAAAACTAAAATTTAACATGAAGTAAGTGGTTCTTTTTTCCTTTTATTAAGAATTTTTCAAATCAGTCTCTGATGTTGAATAATTCATGATTATGGAATCTTTGTTCGTTGTTTATTTAATATTTCCATGAAATTTTAAATATCTCCCTTGTGTCTGTTAATTGATAGAGGCCCCACAGAACCTGCCCATTGCCTAGGTGCCTATGGCAGTGAACTCATCTCAGGCACCACAGCTAATCGCATTGGGGTTCATACAGGGCTAGATGAACAGGCCAGCTTCTCATCTACTCGCCTGCGTTCTGATGCATTCCGGGGAGTTTTGACTGCCATGGCTGTGCTTCCCCTCAATCGCCTATTACTTCTAGGAGCTGATAATGGATCTCTCACATTGCTGTGTTGATTATCAGCTCTTAGGTGATTTCATATTTTCATGACATATAAGTATGTAACTTGATCTCAAAAATGTTGCTTACACTGTATTTGGGCTTTGCTTTCTCTTGCATCGTGAACACAGTGGTTTTGTTTAATTTATTCAATCAAATGTTTACCTTTGAAGATGTAGCTAGTGAGTAATTTATATATAATTAAGGTATAGGTTTTACAAAAACTCAGATGGTATTGCTTTATATATAAGGAAGTTGGTGTAGGCTTCACTGCGTGAACTAGGGTTGCGCACAACTTGAAGGTTATGCATCATTGGGTTGAAAACTAGTCTTTTTACAGATGCAATCAAGGATGTCAGATTTCCCCTTGTTAAGAATCTATTAACACATCCAGAGATTTAGATGGTGGGACATTAATGTCTCACCTTATTTTGATCATAATTCTGCATCATAAATTGACATGCAAATGATTTCTAATGATACACCTACATTCCTAAAAACAATTTTTTTGATAAAACATAATTTCCACATATGCCTTTTTATTCAAATGGGAATTGTTGCACATTTATATTTATCTTATTTTGTAAAATGTTTTGCTCTCTTCAGAAACTTAATTTGTTCATACTCTCTATCATTTCTTGTACTTAATTAGTAAATATTGCCAGAGGTGTTGCACTGCATAAATTTTAAACTTTTTTCAATTAAATTACCTAACTTGTTGTGATACGTTTGTTTTGGTCTAAAATGAAGGGGAATAGAATATTTTCTTTGTTTATACATAATTGAAAAAGCTAGCTATTAAATCGTGTTACATCCAAAGTTGCCGAAAATATATTTTGTTATTTGTTTTTCTTTTATCACTGTAATTGTGTATGTAAAATTTAATATATTTTATCAACTTTCTCCATTTTTGTCCACTACTCTTTGGTGGTCCATTGTAAATATACAATCAAATGTTAATTTGTTAGAATATAAATATAATATGCTTTCATGAAACATGTGAATCATAAGCCATTTTTGTATTGATGTTGGGGTCCAATATCCCAACTTGTGATAGAATAGACTGAGTGATAGAGTAAACACTGCATTCATCATGGAAGCTTAAATCAGAAACAAAGTGATTACATGTTTATCACTACTATTTTACTTGTTATTTTGTTCAAACTCAATCCATGATTGTTGAGTATAATTTCAAGGAAGAATATTGATATAACTGTGGCTAAGCTAATTTGCAAAATAAGTTTAATATGAATATTTAAAATATTTAACCTCTCTGTGTTTTAATTCCCTATTCTATAGTGAGAATTAATGTGTATAAGTTACCTATTAATTTTCAGCATTGGTGAAGAGTGAATTTATTCTCTAATATCTAGAATCATGATTTGATTGAATATACAATGAGGTATGTACATTTTCTATTCTTGAAACAAAGTTGTCTTATTATCTGTATGGAAACTGAAATCAAAGTTTCAGCCATGTAACATATCTTCATAAAAAACAAGCTATTTTGTAGAATGGAAATTATTTCTGGTGTTTTATTTACAATGAAAGATCTGTGATTGCAAAGTTTGACTGAGAACTAAAGATATATAATCCTTTAAAAAATAATTATCAAGCTCACCATATGGTTAAAATCAAAATTACATACTATATCACTACAATGGCCATAAAAAGTTTAGGAAGACAAGCTGCACATTTTGGCTACAAAGCAGCTATAATCACTGATAATGTAACAACTGCTGATATCTTTGTAATGCATTAAGTTTTCCCAAACTTTTAATGGCTGCTGGAGAGAGATGATCAGTATATAAATGCATGGCAGAATTTGTTTTAAAATGGTGAAAATTTCAAATCAATGAATTGTTAGCTTATTCCCAAAGTTTTATTCATATTAAATAAGGTGAACCCAACAGCATAGATATAATATATAATGCATGCAGTGAATTTTAACTCCTTTATCCTATGATATAACTTAGTAAAATTTGATAATTAGAAAATGTTGAAAATATGATATAATACAGAATTTGAATCTTAAAGCATTCTCAGGACAGCCATTTTGAAACAAAAATAGAGATTTTATGCTATGCTTCTTGTGCAGATTATTCCTTGTTTTATTTTTGTTCATGGACCAGCGAAATACTATCGTTGAGAAGCCTGGTGTTAGCATCATAACCACGAATTCTTTAGTTCGAAGAAGGATTATAATGATTTACCAAAGTAACTACGAAACTTTGTTACCCGAGGCAATGTTGTATCAAAAGAATGTAAAATCAGGTGCTGATTAAGTTGAAAAACAATATTTTAAATAACTTTAAAAATTGAGTTATGACTAAATTAGAGATGCTCCACAGTCCAAAAACTAAATCCTGCGACTTAGAGGAACCCGGTTTTTTAAATTTTTTTTCAGATTTTTTGATATATTACATCGGTATGGTAAATATCTGTTCACAGAAAATATCCAAATATTTCCCAATACATGGTATAACACCATGCAGGCCCAAACAGCAGATTCACGAAGAAAACTTGGCAGTGTGACTTGGAAACAGAGCGGTTAGCAATAGAACGACCATCGCTGAATTTAAGTGACTGTTTGCTACAGCTCACAAGAAATTTTTTTAAATGTTCAGTTTTTGAATAATTCCAGTTTTTCGACTTTGTACTGCATTTGTATTCACCAAATTAGGATCTATGTAACTGAGTTTTGTTTCAATGCATCTAAAGATGTGAGCTTAAGCTTCACAAGCACGAAAATGGTCTAAAAATTTCTCCATTAATAGAAATATAACCTAAATACACATTTTGATAGCTGAAATTCTCCAGAAACAGCTAACGAGAGAGCTGAAGAAGGTATCATTCCGAAAGCTTCTACGTTAGTTATGTTGGTGTGTTGTTTTTAGTGTTGTTTTACGTGTGTCGCTTCGACATCCCCAGGGCCTCGCCAACTTGAAGTCGACCGATTGGTGAGTGTCTACTGGGCTTCCTCATCCCAACATCTTGTTGCCATCCATATATCCCTTTTACCTTTCCTTTTCTGTAAGCTATTATATATATATATATTTATATAAACACACACACGTGCTAAAGACATGGATGATAATGTCACAATCTTAACACAAAATATTATTATTTTTCCATAAATTTAATGTATAGGGTGTCTTAATGATGATTATTCTTATGGCTCATGCAGGGCGATCTGAGTCACGAAACTTGAAATAAGAAAACTTTGACACGAGCATATTGCCAGAGAATTTGGAAATTACGGATAGTTGCCTTAATTTCACGGAAAATTATAAATATACTGCTATTACTCATGGAATTTATTATCTAATACATATAGGCTCTGCATGGCTGAAGTGTTGTTGCCCTGGAGATCGCGTTGGTTTATTTACAAGTTTAGATCTTGGTATATGGTGATTTTTTAGCCCTTGTAGTATGCAAGCACAGACAACTCTTAAAGTATAATTCTTCCAGTAAAAAAAATCAAAATTGCATAAGATATATGACTGCATTTACTATTAAAACTAAGCAAATAAATACAACTCTAAGAATGATATAGACAAAACTTTTTTATTATAATATTAAATTTATATTATAATGCATTGACCCATGATTCGGCCACCTGCGATCAGATAGTGATTGAAAACTTGCCATACATCGCAGCATTACATACCTTCTTGGTCTATCCTCGTACATGAATTTAACACATTTTTAACACTTTTTAACCCAAAGTATGAATTTGAACATTAATATTAGAAGTATGGGTCCCTGAGACCATGTAAACAAGTAGTGCTGTTTAAACATAAGTATTGTGTCATCAACCTTAACTGCTATGAAGATACTAAACAGAATGGGATTGTTTATTAACAGTGTTCGCAATGTGACAAATAACAAATATCGTATTGGTACCTAGTACCCATACTTTGGATCAAGAGTTGACATGCATATATACTTACACATGTACAAAATTTAAAAAAATGGAGGATGTGGGTGTCCTATTAATTTTGGTATGTGGCTTATGGTGTCGCCATCAGAAATAGCTTGGAAAACACTGATATAGGTATTTCAGAGCTAAGAGCAGGAAATACAACTATGTATTGTAACACTATACGCCACAGTACAATTGGCGAGTATATTGTGTTCATGAAACGTCTCATTTTGACCTTGCAGTTAGTAAAGTCTCGGACCCGGAAGCTATGTTCCTTCTAATTCTTTAAAGTTATGCGCGGCCGGCTAAACTTAGTGTGCAGCAGTGGTAAGTCGGTGCGCAAAACAAAATTGTGAACCCAAAAGTCAAGGATTCCATGGGCTCCCCTTGAGGTGGAAGAAGAATTTTCTGAGTGATGTCACGGAAACTATAAATATTTTTCTTTTTAGAAAAGGAACGCCTTGTGTAATGTTCAAGTGATATTTTCTGACTTGTGCGCGGCAAAGAAGTGGTTGTGCGCGGAGAGAAAATAACTGCGCAGCCACGCAGCTTGGAGGGAACACTGCTCGGAAGGTTGGGTGGTAAACTTGGGGTGACCAGATTCTTAGGACGAAAAACCGGGACATAATGAGTTACAAAGAAGAAAATCCGGGACAAAAACGGGACTTGAATTTTCGTATATTTTTAATTGCATGTATGTAATTTTAAAAATAAGTAAGCTTCGCAAATAGCGAGTGCAAATTTGTTTAATATATTAACAAATAATTTCAAATTAATGAATACGAATGAAATCTTACAACAAAATATATCACGATTCAAAGGTAGCAATTATTTTAAGAACAAATAATAAAGTTAAATATACGTTCAAATAGCATGGGAGGTACACGTATGTATATAACAGTTAAAAATATATTAAAATTACAATATATAGTTTTAATATGATTTCATATCAATTTATATATTTTTTTATTAATATTTTATACTACACCTGCTTGTCTCATTTAGATTTTTATTTTATTTTTTCATCGGAAAGTTCTTGAAAAAACACATTTACTTTAAACACACATGGCATAATGGTATCGAGTATTTTAACATCAAGGTTGTTTCGCTGGTCAGCCCAAACAAAGTTTATTTTCGAAACATTCATTCCAGTGACGGTCATAAGGGTTTTTATAGGGATGTGCGAAGGAAAATTTGGCTGCCCCTATTTAAAGCTTAACCAGATATCTCTCGATTTACGCGTGTTCGGTTTATTCTATCTACGCCTGATGCAGTTTATTCTATATTATTTAGCTTTAAAGCACAAATTTAAACACGTTTATAAGTGGAATTCATCTAATAGCGACCCGAAAGCCGCCCCTCGGAAGCCTCCGCCCGAGTGCGCTAGCACACGTCGCGCACGCCTAGGATCGACTCTGATTCATTCTACGAGTACATGTGCATTATATGCCAGAAGCACGAACAAAAAGCTACACAATTTCTCAATCTCTGTGGTACGTTCTTGAAATACATATGTAGAAAAATAAGAAGCCCACCTATCGTAGAAAGATTTACTCTGCCAGTAAACACTCCTTTCTTTAATCTTTCGAAATTGCATTTTATCGCCATTTCAAATTGATCTATATGAGATCCTATGTTTATAATTATTTGCGCGCAGTTTGTACTTCCTCCCGAAATGCTTTTTATCAGCATCCATTTCATGTGCTTGAATAAGTTTTAAGGGTTCAGCCCATTTTTCCAGATAGGCCAGGGTTGTTTGATACTAAGTAATGGGAACCTTTTTTTCATTGGAAGGCCCAATGTTACTTAACGGAGACCTCATCAGGCCGCACATTGCGATGCACGTTGCATACATTCACATTTATCAAAATTTAAATAATAAATAGGCAAACACAATTTAATGGCTTTTTAATTTAACGAATACAGATTTCAATTTTTCTTATTTACTAATATTTTTTTAAACTTTGAAGGTTAGCACAATATGGCTTTTTAAACTAATGCAAAAAAATGTAATTTTTTCATATTTGCTAGTATATTAATAAACTTTAAAGAAGTTAAAACAAATTAAGGACATGTAAATAAAATGTTGCATTCAATCACATTCATCAAAATAAGAAGGCAAACACAATTTAATGACTTTTTTGTGAATTGGTCTTCCAGGTGAGTGTTTGTCATCTGTGATCGCAGACGTCTTGATTTGAGCCATATGTGAAAATGCTGATTCACAAAAATAGGTTGTGCCAAAACAAGAGAGTCAACGACGAGCATGTTGTCGCAGTCGTGGGTATTCAACAGCATTCTTCCATATTTCAATTGGATCCTTATTATTGTCGAATAGAGGCTTCAGAATGTTATATTCTGAAAGCTCAATCAACTCCATCTGCAAATCCTCAGGTGCGTTCGAGACATCAACCAGATGTGACTGAAAAGCTAACCTCAATGCGGCATCATGTTTCTCAAAATCTGTTATTGTATTCTTCAATCAAGGAGTCTAAAACACCTATATATTCATTCATATTCCAATTTTGGAAGTTTTTATTCATATCTTGTTTATCAATTACCTTTGCCAGTTCAGGAAAATGTTCGGCTAAAACAACTGATCTGATAAGGCCAATTTTAAAAAAATTCAACTTCTTCCAAAATAATTGTTGGTAGCTCAATAACTTGGGCTCAGATTATTAAAGGTAAAGTACTCCTTTAGCCAAACAATTAGAGGGTTACAACACCCAATGCATTTCGCCCACAAGGTGGGCATCTTCAGGGACAAAACCTGTCTCAACAGTGACTGGGAGTCGACTGCCGACCCACCTTGTGAGCGAAATGCATTGGGTGTTGTAACCCTCTAATTGTTTGGCTAAAGGAGTACTTTACCTTTAATAATGCTTCCAAAATGACTGAATTTGCTGCAACATTTCATATATGCATTAAGTTTTACCTTGTAGAGAAGTATTCGAATGATTTTGTTTTGACATTAAATCACACAATTATGTAACATTTCTGCAGAAATCTTTTTTCAAAATTTCACAAGGTTCATTCTGTTCTTTGAAAAAGCTCGTGACATGTTTTTGCAAAGCTAAAAGATTTTCTAGTACTTGACCTTGTGACAACCAGCTTACTTAATGGTTTGGATGATGTACACTAAATGTTTCATCGTCATATTGAAGGATGGTGCGAAACTGGCGATGCCGTGAAGCATTTGCTCGAATGTAGTTCACAATACCAATAACTATACCTAATGTGTCATTTGAAACAAGATTTGGCGCAAAGATTCTGTTGATGCAAAATACTTATCTTTTGTTTGTTCTTTCTGTAACTTTCATGCTAAAATCATATATGAGTTTGAGTATGTTTAAACAAGTATGCAAAAGGCTGCACTGAGTATCACAAAAGGCCGCCGGTTCCCCACCCCTGGCATAGGCTGGACGGATTTAAAAGAAATTTCGTTTTTAAGGCGGGTATAGAAAGGGACAACGAGATGAATATGTTTAGAACGGATAAAAAAAGCAGAGCTACCACAATATAAGGAAAAATAACTCTCTGATTTCAAAGCAAATACATTAGTATACGGTTATACTACGGCGAATTGGACGAAAAGCATTTCTGCACCACGGGAAACCCGTTTACACTCATACTTGTTCTGCAAACTGTAATCGTTTTTTGCGTAGTTTATTAGTAAGTTGCAATATTTCAGTATCAGGCTTCTCAGTAACAATGAACCTTTTGATTTTTTGGCTGGGGGTTGAACCTTAGAAACTGCACCGAATTTCTGTTTTTATTCCATCATAAATGATCATTAATATCTATCCGATCGTACTCCATGCCCAATTGAAAATACAGCACCACTCACGCAGCACTCAACTTTCTTATCATGCTTCCTTTTCTTTATAAAAGGACATTCTTTTTGTAAATTGTCACTGAAAATACACTACCTTTTACCCATGATAAAAATTTAAAATTTCTTCTTCTAATTAATATAACTCGTGCCGTGGTTGTCACTGCCAGCAATAATTCATTACTTGTTCACTAAAGGGCACCGATATGCATTACACGATTGATACTGGTGTATTAGTGACCAGTATCCGCTACAGATCGCGGAATTATGAGTCATTGTGTGCAATCCCAGACAAGTTGTAAGTAATGGGAGCAGCAACGAGATAGAAAAATTTGATAGATATTGCGCGGAAGAGAGATAAAAGCGCAACGGAGAGTCGAGCAAAGACATCGTCGTCGGAGGCGAGTATTTTGCGGATAAGAACACCAGTCACAATTGATTTTATTACAAAGTTCATTAAAGACGCAGAGTCACGTCATATTTGGCATTTTCCAATGTTCCAATTGAACACATTTATTTTTTAAGGCAGAAACAAATAATCCGGGACAAATGGGTGTCCCGATGAATTTTCTCGGGACGCCTGGACGTAATGTCAAAATCCGGGACTGTCCCGGAGTAACTCTAGCACCCCGATTTTTATTTAAAATTTTCCTCCAAACCAACACGTTTGTTTACATTTGAAAAAAAAAATCCGTTATATTAATCTTAGTTGTAAACTGAGGTATTGCTGGAATTGTTGTTTATTTCTGTATCACGGAAAATTTATTTTTTAAGACATTTATGAAATTCCGGATATTACTCGCGGACCCCGATTAGAGATACGCAGTACTACAGCACAAACGGAAGATACTGTAGCCTCGCACTAATTGGAATATCTGCACAATCGACATTTAGCACACAAATAAATACATGCGAGGAATCACACAATGAAATCAACAGGAATATCTAGAAGACACTCACCTAGTGGATACGGATTTCCCCATAAAGATAGGATGGAAGGGCTAAGCAGGTATTTTCCGTCTCGTGCCTTAGATCCCACTAGACTGAAGGGTCGAAGTGCGCATAATGGTAATAAGTGGCGTCAAGTTCAGGATTTAGGCGTAAGAAAGGGATTAGCGTAAGATGTATCCGAATCCGTCACCTTGACGTCATTAACCTCCCGCCCGCCAAGCATACGATCAAACTATCCCAAGATATATCGCTTAATCACAGCTATTCCGTCAAACTACAGTTCACATACGCTAAACGCTGCCACGGACTGCGTCATAAGGGAATAAGAGTGAGCAAAACCTCTCTCTGCTTCTACTTGATCGTCGAACGATCGTTTTATAACGCCTTTGTACTTTTGAGCCATTCACTGCTATTAACCAAGCATGTTGCCGGCTTCCCTCTTTTAAATGTGTAGTTAGCGGTGCTAGGGTATCGTGAAGGTGGCATTTGCCATAGGTGCCGCTTGCAAAAGGTGCCAAACGTTCCCACAACAAATGCCAAAAGTTTATTTTCCCATAAATAAGTATTTATTTAATGCTCAAATGTTGAAGTTATTTTAGTAAATATGCTATTATTCTCCATTTAAAAGGCATGAAAAATAATATTCTATATCATTTAGATGTTTTATAAAATGTTGCCATAGGCGCCATAAATCTCAGCTACATCTCTGGTAATTAGACTCGTCATAAAATAAGCATATACGATTCCTTCGACGGAAATCACTCTTTAACAGTTTTTAAAGAAAATTGGAACTTGTATTGGCCAATTCAATATCGCAAGGTGTCCTTCCAAAATGACTGGCAGTTAGCGTGCGTTATAACCATCCACAAAGGTGGCGACAAAGAGAGCCCTGAAAACCGCAGGCAGATCATTATGACGTTTTTGTCTTTTAAAATATTTGCGTATAATATTTTGAGCTTTCTAATATGCTCTTAAGATAGTCCTTATATTTAAATATCTGATGTGGCCACCACATGACTTTCTCCATATCTGTAATATTTCTAAAAATTCCAAATATCTTACATAATAATAAATAATTTAAGAAACTGCGAGAAAATTTTAGACTTTGCATAGTACAGAAATAAACTCAAACCATAGCCTTCTGATGTTGGATATAGCCACAAAGCTCTAACAATTAAGAAAAGAAAAAGGAGCGTTACTAAGACGTAACTAAGCGTCAATTATTAACAATAGTCGTTGGTAGGTGGCGTGGTGGTGGCAGCTAAAAATATAGATATCTCTTAAACAATGCATTATATGGAGAAATGCTTCAAACAAAGGTTGTATAAAATTAGATGTCCTAAAACTTTTATTCCAGTACATTTTTACATCTATCAAATATTAAAGCAAATATTTTAAAATAACGAATGTGACAAGAGTAAACACCAACTTACGGTTGACCGATATTTACCAAAAACTAATCGGTTCTTGTGACTTTTATAAAAATCTTAAATATAAAATTATTTTTTCCTTAAATTGTGGTAGCCCTGCTTTTTAGATCCATCCTAAACATGTTCATTTCGTTTTGTCATTATATACTCGCCCTACAAACGAAAATTCTTCTTGACTCGCGACACTGGCCACTCGAGACAATATGTGTACATTATATATATTAAATTTGGTTACAATTGATGTGATTTTTTTTATTATTTGTATTATGGCAGCCCTGATTTCTATATCTATTGTAAAACATCTTGATTTCGTTTTATTATGTTGCACACCTCCTGCATACAAAATTTCGTTGAAATCGGTTAAGCCAGCTCCTTCCAAATTCATTATTACCGAAACGTTTTATTTTGCAATTGTGGCACCCCTGCTCAGTCGATTCGGTCTAAATATTCCATTTTGGTCATTAATTGATGTGAGTATTCTATGTACCAAATTTGGTTGAAATCGGTTTAGCCAATTCTTCCCTGATATATGCGTACGGACGGACGGACATCACGAAGATAATAGTGCTTTTCAGTAATGACGAAAAGCACTAAACAAGTAGGGATGCACACGGGTTTCCCGTGGTACAGAAGTGCTTTTCGTGAAATTCGCCGTATTATAATCATCTACTAATGCATTTGCTTTGAAATCAGAATTTTTTTCCCTTATATTGTGGTAGCCCTGCTTTAAATCCGTTCTAAACATGTTCATTTCGTTTTGCCATTCTATACTCTCTCTACAAACGAAATTTCTTTGAAATCGGTTCAGCCAATACCTTCGAAGTTTGTAGTTACAGAAAAATTCTAACCTTGATATTGTGGTAGCCCTGTCTAGTCGACACGGTTTAAATATGCTGTTTTGGTTATTTATTTATATGAAGATTAAACATAGTATATTTGGTGAAAATCCATGCTGTCACTTCCCTAGAAATACGCGTAAAAGAATTATTATTTTACTTTTTATTATGGTGGCCCTGGTCGTTAGCTCCGATTTATACATCTTGATTTCATTGTGGTATGTTATACAAATCATTAATACAATATATGTTGGAAATCCGTTCAGCCAATTCATTCCAAATCCATAATTAGAGAAAGAGTTTTAATTTGTAAGTGTGATACCCTTGTTTGTTTGATCCGTTCCAAATATGCTGTATTTATCCTTTATTTATTTCCTCCTCCATTTCCTTGGCTCGACCCTCTATATATTACAATATAATAATTATTTTTTAAAACTAATTTATATAGTTTCCTTAAAAGATATTCTAACAAGTGGGGGCCAATAAATTTATGTTTGCCTAGGGGCCCAGGAGAGGCTTAAGACGACCCTGATGAGTTGAATAAAAGTTTCCTCTTTTTCTTGTTTTTCTCCCCCTCATCTCAGACTTGTTTTTTCAACATAAATCTCTCTTTTCCTCTGTTCCTGGAAATCAACGCGAATTTAAAAGCCGCGAATGTTAAAAGTTATTGAAGAAGGTGGGTTTGTGTTGACAGTAACGCAGATGAAGGTCCACGACTGATAAAAATAAGTGTATAAAGTGCAATTCGCAATAAATATTGATATAATAGTTAATGAGGTTAATTATAAAAATACAATCGGTTTCATATATATATATATATATATATATATATATATATATATAAACTTAAGGAAAAGAAAAGGTAGTGATGAGGGTGGCAACAAGGTATTGAGGGAAGCCCAGCGGACACTTCAAGTTGGGGACCAAGTTGGCAGGCTGCTGGGGGCGTCGGAGAGACACGTAAAACACACATACACATCACTATTTATATATATATATATATATATATATATATATATATATATATATATATATATATATAACAACTTACGGAAAAGGAAAGGTAAAATAGATATATGGATGTCAACAAGGTGTTGGGATGAGGAAACCCAGTGAGCACTCACCAATCAGACGACTTCAGGTTGGCGAGGCCCCGGGGATTTCGAAGCGACACACGTAAAATAACACAAAAACACAGAAACATCACAAACGTAGAAGCTTTCGGAACTACTCCTTCCTCATCCCAACACCTTGTTGACATCCATATATATATATATATATATATATATATATATATATATATATATATATATATATGCAAACATGAATATCTTGAGATAATAAAACAACCAAAATGCTTAAGTATTCAAAGCAACAACTTACGCATAACGTAGCGAATGAAACCCACGAACAGCCAAGTTGATATGTCGCAAATCTCAAGCCGCTATCCAAACAAACCACCCGCGAATTTTGAGGATTTACTGTATTTTCTGTCGCCGATAGCCAGGGACGGCCAAAGGGATGTGCGGCGAATTCGAGGAATATGGAAGTTTTGAGATCTCAATTATTGTTTTATCATGTGTAAATTTTGCATACACATTTAATAAAAAAATCACTTGCCAAACTGATTTCCAATAAAAGCATCCAGAAAAAGTTATAATTTTAATGCTTTGGGCCCCATAAATCGTTCGTAATTATTATACATATATTACTGTTGTTGGGCCCCCATGAATATACTCATTGGGTGCCCGACCAGCTGACGGAATAAATTGCTTAATGTTATTTGTTTCATTTCTGTTTAAGTTGTGGGGTATAGGTCTATCAAACAACGTGAACAAGACTGAAAACATACGATATTTTGGCAACAACTAATGAGGCAATGCCAGTAAATGAGAAAAGGTCCATCATTATAATACCACGAATTCCCGGTTTTGCTTTTTGCTTCTATACGTTCGCAGCACCCCTGGTAGCAGGAATTCCAAACAGGTATATTGTTGTCAAGCCTGACTACAAAACCTCGAAAATGCGTTTGGATGTGATGCTTTATACTCCGTATAGGAAGGAGGAAAACTAATAGGGAATACCAGATGGAAGGAAAATGATTACAAAAGACATTGCAACAGAGACTGTCCAAACCTATTGATGCTATCTGTGACGAGCATCGTTTGGTATAAAACTAAGCCATCCAACTTTAAGTTCATTTTGTTCCTTGTTGTTGGAGGGAAAAGTTAAGCTTCTGCCGATCTTTAAATCACAAGTAACTCGTAAGGTATAACAATTACTATCGCGGTGGCAAAATAAAATACCACCGATATATTTGTATTTAAACATCTTTCGAAGTAATTTTACTGCCGTTACACTAATTTTAAAAGAAAATGATAATGGGTTATTTATGTTATGTATTAATGATTTCTTAAAATAATTTCAACAGCATTATTCTTAAATGGATCCTCATATTGAAACTGTCGAAGGTGGAACTTCAGTGAACGACTTACTCTTGAGAACCTTCAAGAATAATGGATACGTAAGAGTTTTATCGAAGAAGAAAGAAAATGTGGCTGGTAGTTTGAAAGGCAGCTTACTTCCCAAACGTTTTCTTGATATCGAGAAACAAATCCGAGAGATGGAAGTAAACGAAAGCGACATCTGGGTAACATCCTTTCCCAAGGCGGGTAAGTTACATTCTGCGCCTTATCTACTATTCCCTGATAAGATACTCGAGGCAAGCAAACGTAGAACCTGTGGGCTATTGAAATGTCAGTTGACATACATACATACAAAATATCAAAGTTGTCCTATGTGGCCGGACTTCAGGGACAGTCACTTAACCATTGATGAGCCAAGAGAGTAGCGGTCGAACGGAAGGCCCTAGACAAAAATATCAACATTTCCCCCAAAAAATAGTCTATTGCAAACAACTTTGATCTCTTATAATTTTTAGATATTCTGCAAAATAGCAAAGTTGTCCTATGTGGCCGGACTTCTGGGACACCCTGTATATTCTATTAGAATAAGCATTTGTTTTACAGAGATTTTAGCAAAAAAGTAAAATAATGGTAATGTTAAGAGGAGGGGAGGAACGATCGCCCCGTCACCCCAGTGGTTCCGCCGATGACTGCAGCTCTCCTTAATGTTGCGTTTTACATAATTTGAAGAAATGCTTCTTCTTGTGAAAAAGGTTGCTGACCCTTGGTATAGGTGGATCTATAGGAAATCACCCCCAAGTTATTGGCATCTCGGGAAGGCTCTCCGCTCGCCCGTACCTCGGGCTGACCCTGGATATCGCTATTATAATTAGTGGATGATTTTACTCAGTTTTCATGGGACCACAAGAATATCTAAATTGATTATGAAAGAGATTTTCAAAATATGGGCAGCAGACTAGAGAACGGCTGTGGAATGTTAGAAGTGAGCTTAATGTAAACCAGGTGTCTTTCTGCTAAGAATAAAATGCTGTAGAATTAACCAAATTTATCAATTTACATTTTAATGAATAGCACTAAGGCAGTATAATTCAAATTTAAAATAGGCTAAAATACTATCTCTGATAAGTGATGTCATATATTTAAATTTAATATGAAAACTTTTGGTAATTAGAAAATGTAAGATTTCCACTTCCTGTCCTTAGTTTTATTTCATAAAATCTACTCATACATGTCATTCTTCAAGCTTAATTTAATATTCCAGTCATGGTCTATTCTTAGCATCATTTTTAAAACTAGATAAATGCAATTGGTGATATGACATTGGGCACTATTCTTTAGTGAACCCCTTAAATTTTTTTAAACAATGAGTTTTCTATTTTTAATGGTTAAAGCTATTAAAAGTCAGCACCAGTTATTTGTCATCCAGTATCATATAGATTATCCATATTTGAGCACCACCTAGTTTTCACTTATGTTGATGAACGATGAAGTTCAGAATTCCTACTGAATCTATTGGACCTCCGAGCCTAAAATCTATTATATTCTTTTTCCAATATTATGTTTTTTAAGCTTCTACTCCAGCTGCTTTTATTTTTATCTGAATACTTTGACCAAGAAATAATAATGCTGTGTCAAAAGTACCATTTATTATTTATCCCTCATTCTCAGACAAACCAAAAAGAGCCATATATTAATTCTATCTCATAATTATTCATGTCATTGCATTTTGTTTCCAAGCTTTTGACATGATTTATATTCTTTAGGAAATTCAGTATATCAATCCATCTTCACATAAACTATTTTAATAAGAACAAATGAAAAATCTGGTTAAAATTCAGGCAACATTTTAAAAACAATTTTTACATTCCAGGAACAACATGGATGCAAGAAATGGTGTGGTGCATTTCCAATGATATGGACTTTGAAGGAGCTAAGTCGACCATACTACCCGAGAGGTTTCCTTTTCTTGAGTGAGTTGAACAATTGAATTGTCTACAAATACCAAATTTTTCTTGTTAAATGTACAGTGGTCTATGTTTCAACGTAATTTATTTTTATGGGTCAAGAAAATAAATACAAAAATTATAAATTTCTTGTCAAGTTTAAGGAATGAAATGTTTTCATAATTATGAAATATTTTTAAACATTACTATTATTTTGAATAAAAATATTTGCTGTTCGGTTGATTAAATATTTATGATCATTTATCAACCATGCAAAGATATAAATTAAATTTAAGTTAATTAGTAATTTGTTGTAATTTAAATTACCGTACTGTCCCGAATATAACGTAGTTTTTTTTTTTCCAAAAAATGAAATTTTAAAAGTAGCCCCTGCGTTGTATTCGAGTATGATTTTAAAAGATCGTAAAATCGTGTTTCGAAAAATCACTGAACATTCCGCACGTCTGTTAAGAAATACAAGATACTTGTTACATTGTAGATACCTAAGGCATACATGTTACGATGTACTTGAAAAGCGTCTGAGGCGAGAATAGATTGAGTTCAGTCAGCAACTGAACTCCTCATTATTCATTGAATTGAAGCTATCATTGCATCGGCATATTCTTTGTGCCTATCTTAGCTAGTTTTTACCCATCCATTATTTTAACAATGGGTGAAAAAAAGGATGCTGATCATATTGAGAAAAAAGATTCTTCCAAATCCCAGGTTAACAGAGGAATCCGATGAAGTTATGACATGAATTTTAAAATAGTCGTAGCTCAAAGGCAGAAAAAATGAACACTATTCAAGCTTCGAAAAAGTATGATGTTCCTGAAGTAAATATACTTATGTCTATGTACAATTTTCCAGACAAATGTAATATGGGGTATGTAATGGAAACCCAAGCATACTATACATACTAGTATTTTAATTGTGCACATATTTTAATATTATTATTATTAAAAAGTGTGCTGGTTAAGTAAATAAATAGATATACTCTTTATAAACTTAGCTCTTTTAGCAATGATTTAATTGTTAGTCTTACTGTAACAAATGAGCAAGTTAAAAAGTAAAATCAGCTATTTTTCCTTTTCCCTCAATTTGCACTTTTCCACAATTTACACTTGATTTACACTTTTTTTCCCAGGTCCCTAGAAAAGTGCAAATAAGGGATTTTACAGTATAATTAGAACAAGAGGTGCATTTAAAACCATTTTTATAGCTCACGTTGAAATTAGATTGTGAATTCTTGAGCTACAGCTATGTTGTGATATTTCTATTCCCGAATTTTTTCTTTCTAGAAATATCTTCCTCAGTAATTATTGTTGTACTATCTTTTATAAGTAAAAATAGGCATAACCAAACTATGTTGTTTACAATTGTAGATTAAATTTTTGAGGAAAGCATAAGTTTCTTTGTGATTAATATTGAATAGAAATATTTTCTAGATTATTATCTTCAACACATATGATACTTAAGGTGTAAAGTAAAATAGATAAATTGATTATTGCCATGGGAAACTCTTTTAATGATCATAGAATGTTCCTATATAAATCACACTACATTTTTATGAGAAGTTTTATTATTGCTAAAAATCAGTCAAATGTTTATCATATTCTCCATTTTTAGGTTTTATACTTTCATTCATCCCGAGGACAAAGTTCCTGAAATTTTGAAAGATTCTGTTGGGTATGCTATTAGTATTAAAAGTCCAAGGTTCATAAAATGTCATCTTCCATGGGAGCTCCTTCCACAGCAAATTCAAACCAAAAAACCTAAGGTAAATTTTCAGAGTAAGCTTGAATGGAATTACATTTCAGTTACAAAAATAAAACTATAAGTTTGATTAATCTTAAATGAAAACTATGTTAGCACCTTATTGAAAATAAACATGCTTGATGAAATTTTTAAGTTTTAAAATTCAATTTCTACACATAATTTACTTCCATCTTTTATACATAGATATTTCTTTTTGAAATGCAGATATATACTGTAATGTTGTGTTATTGTTAAAATCTACTCTCATGATAATTGCTGCAGTCAGTTAACCCATTGACTCACAGGTTGAAACTAGCCCTTTTCATAGTGTTTTTTATGTGTATACAACATGGATGGAGCAGGTTAGAATAGGTGAACCAAGTTTACTTAGAATAAATGAATTCATTTCTATTTCATTAGGATAGGCCAACTAAACATAGTTGTGACAGGAAACAAGTATAATTTCCAGTATTACAATAACATATAATTACAGGAGAGCTCATGAAAGCATTTGTAAATAAATCATATTCTAATAGCGACAATAAAATAAAAATGACAAATTGGTTTATTTTAAGAAATGTACTCTTCGAGATTTAATAATTGCAATTTCATTCACAATGTCATCAAAATTTTGTTCATCGAATATTTCATTTTCCTTGCTTAGCCTATCTTGCCACATTGATGAATGTAAATTGTTTTTATCAATTGAATTTTTGAGAAAGATCTTTCTCCAGCAGCAACTGTTACAGGAAGTGTTTATAAAACACACAAAGCAATACAGACATTTGAAAACCTCTTATTAAATCCTTGTGAAGATATATTCTAAAATTTTAAAAGGGCTCATGCTTGGTTTCATATAATCTTGAATAGCTTCTATTCGTCATAGAGATCCATAGCACTAATGTTACCTTTCTTCTCTGGCATTGTCCGTTAGTTTTTTGTAAGTCTATGCAGAATTTAATTTTTGTTTCATATTTCGTCCTAGATAAGCTATGTGGATCATAGAGGAAACTGAAATCAGCATTATGTATTTTTAGCTGTTCAAATCTTTTAATAACAGAAATTATCATAGTATCCAAAATATAGTCAAAGAAATTAATCTTAAAGCTAGTCTCAGGGTATTGAACTTTTTCATCTTTGTGTTTGTAATAGGATTTTACTTTTTTCTTACGTGGTCGGACAGATAGCAATGGAGGAAATTCTACATCAGCATTTAAAGCTAATTCCTTTGCATCAATCAAAAGACGTTTAAATCCTTATTCGGTTCTGTTGCTTTTCAAATATCCAATCAAATTTTCTTGAACTTCTATTGAAACTGAAATGTTTACGTCTGATTTTTGTCAAGTTTTACTCACAACATTTACCCGTGATAAAATGTTATACCCGAGCACAATTTTATTTTCAGTGCCAGTGAATTTGCTTGGTGTCTAGTATTTACATATCCATATCGCTTGCTCTTTACTCTTGGCGGATGTGCACAAAGGAATTTTTCAGTTTCTCGGTTTTTCCGCATCCTTTATTTTGCATATGTGAAAAGATTCCATAGAAGAAAGTTTAAAAATTAACCATCATATCATTTAAGTAGCTTACCTATGATGTATTGAACCAAACTAAAAATCGGTAAACTGTCCTCAATCTTCTACGCACCCCTGATTTTCGACGCCCTTCAGAATTTGGCACACACTCTGGGAAGGTGCCTGAGGTGGTCACATCGTCGCCTCACCAATCACCACGGTTCTGGTTGCGAACGTATTTAGGTCTATAAACTCGCCCTTCCTCCAAAAGAAGAGCTTGCCAGCAAACTGTTGCCGGCCTTGAGCCAGTTATTTTTTTTGGATGTGTATGAAGAAAATAATCTGATCAATAAGTATAAATGATAAATGATTTTTTAATATCATGTATTACTCAGGTACATGCGTTCAAATCTGCGAGACGGAAAAGCACAAAATTAAGAAATATTATTGCCCGTCCGCAAATGCCGCCCCTCATATGTTGCCGCCCAGGTACAATGCACCCGTAGGGCAGTGCGGCTCTGTCCTAATACATTAATCAAATGCAGGTACACCCCAAGTTACGTCATGGATGCGTGCCTGAAAATTGCATCGTAAATGGAATCAGCATAAATCGAAGAAGTTTTCCAATAAGAATCAATGGTATTAGGGAAGATGTGTGCAGAGTTCAGGGGATTTCAGCAAAACCGATTGTAGAAACCCCATAATATTGGCACTAGATATTCGACAAACTGAGTTCAGGAAATAAATGCAAGTAATGGTTCCAATGAAACAGTATTAGATGGGCATGCGGAGGAGAATTCTCTGTGTGAACAGTAGTGCTACATCTTAGGGTCACCCACAATAGGATCGCAGCACTGCTGTGTTTCTAATCCGAATTTTCAGCATGAAATTTACTACAATTGAGCGGCATCATTTCAAATACCGTATTTCCCATAGATAATGTGTGCGTTTGAAATCTAGAAAGAAAGGCTGTGCACATTATATATAGGAAAAAAGTGAATACTTAAAAGATTTAAAAATATTATTTATGCCTAGTATTATGATTTGTCGATTCCTACGTGATATGGACTATACATGCCCATAATGCGTTCTGCTACTACCGCGTTGCTGTAGAGAATGCCTAAAAGATCAGCATTTGGCAAAAGAAAGTTTAATCCTTTAGGCAGCCTTTCATGTAAGTCCCGAGGAATGAAACACTTTTTTACTTGAACCCAGTCAATTTCTGCGCACAGTAATTAATTAAAAGCCTCTTTAGGCATAGATCTCTAAAGGTGAAATAATGGTTAAAATAAATTACACCATTCTCTAGTTAATCAACATTCTTTGGGAGTTGATACATTTACATAATGGTCTTTAATAATCAATACATAATTTTCGACTGCACGTTATATATACATTTTAATGAGCTTTGAAAATATTAAGATGTGCATTATTGATGGGAAAATTCGGTAAATGATATATTCACCATACCCACAACAAATTCTAGAGGTGAAAGCTAATAGTCGGACGTTGTGTGACTCGGTCATCTTGGACATGGAAAAATCACCCGTGCCAGAGTGTGATGAGCATTTCACATCCAAATTCACCAATTTTTTTTATCACTAGGTTCCCTCATTACAAAACCCTTCAAAGGCAACATATTAAGTAAGCACTTAGAGAGCATTGGCCTGAGTTTGGAGTGATGCAATATATTTAAGATTGTTGTTTATTTAGATGTTATATTACAGAGAGTAGATATTTAGATTGCAGTATGTGATTTTTATTTACCATTTTAATCAAATAATAGCTTCAGGAAAGTGATAATGAAAATTTTAAAGAACCTTAAACCTCTATCAACGTAATCCTGAGTCAAAACGATGTAAATCAACACAGAGGTATTAATTTATCGGTGATGTAACTTTGAATCGATGCAAATCAGGGCAACGTAAACCAGGGTATACCTGTATATGCTTTACATTTCATGCATTTTCTTACACAGGCACATCCCGGATTTAGTAAGTAATGTATTCTGGCACCCATTGCATAACTCAAAATTTGCATAGGTCGAAATTTACTATGGAAAGTACAGCAGAGGTGGAGAAACTATGGCCCACGGGTTGGATCCAATCCCCGAAGGCATTTATTCAGCATGCGAAGCTGTTTTAGAATATAGTTAACAGAAAACAGAGCCAAAAAAGAAAATTAAGACTAATGGTGTGTTAATTGAAAAAGAAATAAATGAATTCTCGATGTAAATCACTAATATATTACGCAAGGTGAAACGTCAATTTTTACTATATGCAGTTTGCTTATATAAAGTCTTAAAGATTGAAACTAACATTAAAACTTGCTCAAAATGACTGAATATATGAATTAAATGCAAATAAATCGGCCACAGTATTCATGTTATTTATATTTTTTATCTTTATTACTAAAATCCTATTTCTGATTGTCTCTCTCTTTAACGCTCTATACCTCTGCCATTTTTAATCTCTGGGATTTTCAGCTCTCTTTTTTATTGAGTTATTAAACTAATTTTCTTAATTTTTTATTTACAACCAAACATATACCCCTAAAAAATATATTCATTAAACACACGTCACGTTAGGGTGTAAAAATAAAAATAACTGGAAATGATGATAGAGCAGAAAATCAAATAATTAAAGAAGTTGTTTATAGTGAGTACTGAATTAATTGTCATTTAAAATTATCATTTTTGTTAATTTGTTATTAGAAACAAAATGAACATTCCCTATAAAATACCCATAATAAATTAATCCCATATTCAAAACATATTCACTTGAAACTAATCTAAATCCAATAGGTATATGGTAGGAACAAAGAAACAGCGAGCAAAGGGGGGGGGGGGTTGGTGAGCATCAGCAAGCAGGGGGCTTGCCCCCTAATATAATATATATAGGAACATTAAGTTAATAATTTTAATAATGGTTACTTCGTCCACCTTCACCACTATTCCTGAATAAGAACATTCTAATTCTATTCAACAAAAACTACCATGAAACAATCTCTTAATTATAAAATTGCTATTGTTAATTAAGCTTATGAGCAGTTGTTTGATTTTTAGAATATGTGTCCAAAACTTTGTGGCATCATTATTATATAAGGATTATCTCTTTAAGGTTATCTATGTGGCTAGAAATCCAAAAGATTTAATTTTATCATATTATTACCAAAGTCTTCGCCGAGAAACATACAAAGGAAGTCTTGAAGAAATGGTAGAGTTATTCCTAGGAGATTGCAGTGAGTATTCATGCCTTTCTGACTTTTTAGTACACTAAAATGCTAAAATCTCGAGAAATTTTTGTTTGCAAGAATCCAGTTAAGAAGGGGAAACAGTTTCTAACAACCAAACTACTTCTTCCTCCACCCCTCTTCTCCTAAACAAGAAGAAAAATAAATTATATAACTATTAAATAATAAATTGGTCTATGTTGCTTGTGTGAATAAAGATTAAAGAGGTTGAAGTAAATTCAAAATTATTATTGGTTTTTTTAAAGTGGCAACCATCCAACCCACTATGGGTTAAATTATCTCATTGGATCAAACCAGAGGAGCTTCATATCAAATTGTTAATACTCGACCCTCGACTATATTTCTAAAATTTCAATTTTAGCTATTTGGTGGTTACAGTACTCCTTTTAATGGTAGTCTAATTTTTCAATTAATTTTATTTAGCTATGCAAGAATTTTGCAGTATTTAATCCAAATTTAGGCAATACAACATGACTAAATGCTATTTTTATTTCCAGTCTCATACTGTCCATTTTGGGATCATGTGCTGACTTTCTGGAATCACCGGAATGATTCAAATATTCTTTTTCTTACTTATGAAGAAATGAAAAAAGTAAGAATTTTACATTATTTATAATAAATTAGAAAACACTTTATTAATTTGTTTACATATATTTTATTATGACAACATATCAAAACTAGTTACTCTTATTTATCATTTTTCATTATCTAAATTTTAAAAAACAATAATCGTGAAAAAGTTCCACAAAATTCCAGCCTTTTTTAAAATTTTCTTATCCTTTTCGATCTTGAAACTGACATAAGGTCAAATATGTACTTGGGTAACAGTGAGAGTCCATGTTTGATAAATATTCGTTAACAGTTTGCTACTGACAAAAGTAATGGTATTATCAATTTATGTATTTTGTTTTTGTTTTACAACAGGATCTGCCATCCGTAGTTTCAAAAGTGAATTTATTCTTGGATAGAAAACCACTTTCTGAAGAAGATTTATCAAACCTCTGCTCACATCTAAGTTTTGATTCTATGAAGTCTAATATTTCTGTGAACTATAAATTTTGGGAAAAAACTGAAGTAATCTCAAAACTCGAGGGGACAAATCAAAACTTCATGCGCAAAGGAAAAGTTGGTAGCTGGAAAGAAGAAATGAGTCCTGAAATTGCAAAGCGTATTGATGATTGGACTGAAGAAAACCTAAAGGGAACAGGTTTATCTTTCATCTCCTGAACCCTTTTACTATTATTTTATATAATAAAAGTAAAAAATTAATCCTGTTATGCTTCTAAAATTGTTTTTTCAATTTTACATTAACCCTTAACAGGTCATGTGTTGTCTTTTAGACCAACCAACCTTTTTTTCACTTAGTCACACCTCCGACATCATGGATAAAAGCTGGTTACCGTTCTCCAGGAAATGATGTGAACCCGATATTTTTTCATTCGACATTTGTTCAAGACTTGGAATGATTAAAAAACGACTTTTATTTTTAAATGAACATAAACAAGTTTTTACACCCAAAACATTGAACATTTGCAACAGAAAAAATAATTATAAATATAAACGTTAACACTAAAATTACACAAATCTATCAATTTCAATTAAATTAATGTGATTTCTGCTGCTGAATTTCCTTCTCAAGAACATCAAATTTGGGTTGAACAGTTATTGATGCAGCCAACCGTACCCTTGCTTGAAGAAAGCTAGGAGTTAGTTTTGAACACTTTTTATTTTTTATGTTTACGAAATCAGAGAAGGCTCGCTCAGAAAGTTAGGTGCTGTGAGAGCTCACAATAACTCTGATTGCCAATGAGGCCAAGCTATGATAATACTCTTGTTTGTAAACTGTGGCCCAAAAGTCTGAACATGAGTTGATTTGGAATAAAGAATTTAAGTTTGAATCTCAATGAACTTCACGGTGAATCTGTAAAAGAAAATGCCGGAAAGTCTTAATTCTTTATACTAATTACTTTTAAAATTGGTTAATATCTACAGACCGTGCAATTTCAAGGGAATAAAAAGATAAAAATTTAGTTTGTATTTTCTTTTCTTCAGTAAAATATCGTAATAATGAAGAAAACCCTCAGATATTTTCTTTGTTGCTAGCATCCATACTTATAGACAAGTTCTTTTAAAATAAAGTTTTTTGACTTGGGACCAAGTACTTTTGTAATTATTTTTGTAACTTTTATTCTACCACTACTGTATTTGTCTGCAACAACTGAATCTGGAAAAAACTACAGAATAATGATCCTACATAATCGATTGATAAGTAGCTATGGAAGTGCATTGTTGTATAACTAAACACTTTCTGCTGCAAGAATTAGGTCTTTTTTGTTAAGAAAAAAGTTATTTTTGTGAATGTCGATGAGGAACTGATGTTTGCCTTGAGACTACTGGATTTCATATGTCATTTCACGTAATTTTTGCCACCATGTCCAATAGAAAATTTACTGTTCTTGCAGATAGTGCAAATAGCTACATCAGCTCTCTTGCAACGAATCATACTTTTTTCCCATTCAGCACTGAACTTAACTAATCTTTTCATTTTTTGGGGGTTTAGTTAATTCAGACTTTTCCAAGTCTGAATTATCCATTTCATCTAAAAAATAAACATGAACTCGATTACGAGGTGCCTACATATTAACGCATGCAATAGTAAAGTGTCTAGCAGAAATACATCATATATATCCTAGCAAATATTTCACCTTATTTAACAGGACTGGATTGTGCCCCTGATGGCTAGCGTGTATATTCTGTGTACGATCTTCGGACCTAAACCATTTGAAAGAAAAATGAATAAAGTTACTTATTCTTATCGCCACATTTCACCTACGATTCAAAATCACTCAAGTAATATGTTTAAATTATATTTATTGGAAAAATTTAAGCTTTTTAATGATATGTTGCCTTGCTGACCATGTCATTGTTAAACCTTGAGATTTTATTGTCGTCTCAATCCTTATACTACCTAGGTATATACATAAGGACTCGTCCACACTATGTAACAAATGTTACATATCAGTGTAACCTGTTACAGTAACAAGTTACCGTAACCAGTAATCTTGTTACGTAGCATTGTTATGTAACACTTCCTGTCCGCACTAGCAACTGCATTTAGTTGGTGTTATGACTTGGGAGGAGACACTCATATTTTTTTATGTATTAATATGCCAGATGAAGAATTGCTTCTTGCAAGTGCTTGCTGTATGGTTATCCAAACATTACCTAGAACAGCGGTGCCCAAACTTTTCTAATGGCGGGCCACATCAATGGTTGCGAATCCCTTGGCGGGCTGCATTAGAGTTTAAATCGGAAAATTTTATATATTCTGAGGTGCCATTAAGTGAAAATCATGTCTAAATAAGGTTTTCATGGCTAAAATTTCAATATTTAAAGTTTTATTATGAAAATTTTCAAAACGTATGAAATTGTGTGTTAAATTTTTCGAATTGATTTTTCGCTTTAGCTTCGCGGGCCGAACAAAAACCCTTCGCGGGCTGCATTTGGCCCGCGGGCCGTAGTTTGGGCACCGCTGACCTAGAAGAAGGAAGAAGAAATCTCGAAGTGTCTGGACGCGAGAGTTAATGCAAGGGAGGCAGGAATATGGCGGGTTATCAATTGTAAGAAACTTATCCAACGATTCAACAAGGTTCAGAAATTTTACAAGGCAAGGGAGGCAGGAATATGGCGGGTTGTCAATTGTAAGAAACTTATCCAACGATTCAACAAGATTTAGAAATTTTACAACTTGTTGGGGAGAAAATTTCCAGAAGAGATACTAATTTTTCATGATGCAATATCCCTTACTGAACGGCTGTTAATAACATTGAGATATCATCGAACGCCTAAACGATGAACAATGAGCTGCCGTTACGATAAATATTTATTCGAGTTAGTGTAAATGGTCGCGTACAGACATTTGCATTTGTGGGAGGCGCTGCAGAGGAAAGGAGAGTAATAAGGAGGAAGCGATATCTTCGTGACCGGCCAAAACGCATTCCATTCGCCTGAGAAAGATTTTCTTTTAATATTTAGGCTTAATCAAGAAGCTGCTATGTATCCTTGTGATGTATAAACGCTACGAGGAAATCATCGCTGTCTGTAGAACTAAAATTATAACTATAGTGGTTATTGATAATATTTGTGGTTATAAAGCATATTCTTTATGACTGGTTAATAGAACCTGCTATTTAAACATTTTTTATCTTAATAATATCGAGTAAACCAAATAAATAAACAAGGCAGCATTTCGTGGACTCAACAATTTAATTGGCTTTAAGTAATTGTTATCTCTGAATCGACTCGGAAGAAATTGAGCTGCTGCTCATGTGCGTGTTGTGTGTTATTGCTAGTAGCCAGCGATATTCGGGACATGGTTACGGAACACAAAAATGGTTCCAGTAACACTCAGGATGTTACGTAACAAGAGGTGACATGTTACGTAACAAGATGTAACGTGTTACTGTAACCTTGTTACGTAACATTTGTTACAATATAGTGGACACACCCTAAGAAATACATGATTTGAATGTTTTAATAGGAATGAGAGAAGGATAGAGAGGAAGAAAAAAGGAGAGGGAGACAAGAGAGGGAGGGAGTGTAATGGTTTCTCGAGAAATAATGGCTTTCTCTTAATAACGCTAACTGCAGACACCATTCCATGGTTGATTTTTCATCTTTTATTCATCAACAATGAAAATATATGGAAATGTAACTGTGGAGAATAACGTTTTGAACTAAGCTGATTCAAAGAATGGACTTTTCCAGACCCCACATGTGGCAGAGTGCAAGGTTCGTTTTTTATTCGTTCTTTGCACGAAATGAACGCATATAGGGGAGGTCGATTCCGACCATCCATCCGTCTGCATGTTAACACTCGGAAACCGCTGGAAGTATTATAATGGAATTCGGTATTGGGGAGTTTTGCTAAAATTTATTGACCGATTTCAATTTTGGTCAAAATCGATCAACAATGATGACCACTTTACATGAAGACCTACAATGTTCCTTTTTTCGACTCAGGAACCGTCTGATGTATTTTGATGAAAGTTGGTATTGGGGAGTTTTGCTAAAATCGGTCGACCAATTTCAAATTTGTTTAAAATAGGACCACCACGTTACATGAATACCTACATGTAGTTTACAATGTTCCTTTGTTTCAACTCGAGAATCGCTTTATCTATTGTGATGAAATTTGGTAGTTTTGTTAAAATTAATTGAACGATTCCAATTTTGGTTAAAATTGGACAATAATTTCGACTTCTTTACATGAAGACCTATATGTATTTTACAACGTACCTCGCTTGCTTCTCGTTAAATTCTCATCTGAGCGAAAAATATTGAGAACATTGTAAAATCTCAAAGAACGCATTTGGAAATTCTGTGTACTCCCGCATGGAGTACACCTTTCCAATCTTGTTTAATGTGGTATCCCCAGTAGTCCATATCACAATATTTGTTTTGTCGTTTATTATTTACAAACCGGGTTTTATGACAGCTTGACTAATGCTTGGCATAGCATCTGAGTAGCAATGACTTTCCGTTATTTCTTTTGTTTCTTCTTGTGATGAGCCAATACCTGGGTCGTGTTCATTTAAAAGGGCAAAATCAGGATTGCCATGATCGGGGTTTAAATTTTCTTCACCATTGTCGACATCATCGTTTTCGTTGAGGACCCGTTTGTCGGCTTGTGTTTGGAATACGTCCTCAAAATATCTTCTTCGTTGAAACATAACGCATCAAATGATGGCACAAAGTGAGATAAAGTAAATCATGGTTATGTGGTTGTTTACCTGGCAGATTAATTGGGTTTAGAAAAAGTATGAAATTCACTAAGCAGCTCCACCTTACTCATTAACACACACAACATTTTAACACATTTGTGACCAAAGCGAGAAAGGTAGCATTATTCGTTTATCACCGGAAATACATGTAACTGCGTTTCAATAAATAATAAACAAAATAACGCCAAGGAATAAGGACATCAAATAAAAATATTACATAAATAACACGGCTTACACATCTGAGTTGAGCGAACGGTAGCATATAAACTGCTTGAAACCACACAAAGTAACCAAAATCGCAAACAAAATTTGAACGACAAACAAAATAGTTTCATACTGACTCAAAACCACTGAAAACCGTCAAAGAAATTCGGTAAATCCCGGGGACAAAGTGCAAACATCGAGAAAATATAGCGAGTGTAGGAGAATAGTACAATTTAAACAAAGCCGATCATACATTTCTCTCTCCAACCGCAACCGTTTTAAATTTAAAAGAAGAAGAGGAATTGGTTGAAATAAAAAATAACAGAAGTCTCCAAATTTATTTTGGAAAAAATAGCCTTTCACGATTTTAGGTAAGTTTAGCAAAAGATATCCTAACATTTCTCAAAGGACTATTGAGGTATTACTTCCGTTTTCAGCTTCGTATTTGTGTGAATTGGGCTTTTTAGCCCTAAATGAAATAAAACAAAAAAGAGAGAAAGACTATTATCCGTAGAACAAGAATTACGAGTTTGTTTGTCAGCAGTGAGGCCAAGGATTAAACAAATTTGTTCAAAGCAACAATCCAACATCTCGCACTGAGTTCTGATTAGTATTATTAGTTGAGTGATAATTTGTTTGTATTATTATTAAGAATTATTGTTTTCTGTTCTGCATTATATATTTTTATTTTATGAAATTTATATAAAGCTTTTTTTTGCTTTTTCATTTTCTACTGAAAATCAAGAACGGAACATTACCTTTTGTTTAATTTGAACTTTAGAAGAGAGCTACTCATTAAAATGGGACATTTGGGAAAATGGGAATTTCTGCAGTATTCAGGAAATATATTGCCTTCTCATTTTATGCAGGAAGTAGGTTTTTTATTGATTTTCACAGATAAGCAGATAATTATATTTCTACATTTTATTCAAAAATCCTTCTCAGAATATCTTTCCCTTTTTCTTGATGAAAATCAACAAAAGCTTTGCTATAAATACTTGACTGAAAATAGAACAAATATTCCTTGGGCTCCTGGCCACCATTCAGTATCTGAGTCCATGAAACAGCCTTTTTTCCTTTCTATCTTGGCCTTTTCGATGTTATTTTTGTGAAAACTATGAAACCTTATGTCTGAACGATTTGACGCCAATTTATATGATGCATAATTTATGTTTCACATCGTCTTTTACACAAACTGAAAGCAGTAGCATAATTGAAGCCCCCGTAGATGGGAGGCCCAATCCAAGGAGGGGCCCAGGTGCCTTTTTAACTGAATTAAAGGAAAAAAAAGGAAAAATATTTTTGGTAAAAAACTACAAAATTGTCTTAAAATGTGATACTTTCTTTACTTATCTTAAAAAATTTCTCCACCAGACCTCTCCTCCCCCCCCCCCCCAGATTTAATGAATATCATGTGTCTCCTATATGTGGAAATTATAATTTGATATGGTATCTACTTGATATAAATTATAGAACGTCCAAGGTAGCCCTTTAGAAACATTTTCGGGGGAGGGGGGGCACGGATTATCAGTAACGTCACTGATTTAAGGATTGCCGTAGCAAAATTTGAATTGCTTAAGTGTGCCACGATCAAAAAAGTTTGGGAGACATGTATACATAGTATAGAGGAAGTATTGCTTTCGTGAAAAAATCGAGTTCGAGATTTGAACGGAAATACTCGGTCCCTTGAACACGTTTTGATTATTTTCTCAATGATGTCGGTGTGTATATGTGTGCTTAGTTTTAGTTTTTTTCTGAGCGCTCTAACTCTTACTAATGCTCAGAAAAACACTAAATATTATATTTGTAATTTTTATTATAATTTTTGGCTGAAATCGGTTAACGGGAATTGGATGTTTACTATTGTCATTGTTTCGTTTTTGGCAAATAACTATTTCATATCTTCATAAATATATATGATAGTTATAACAAACGTTATATAAAATGTTATTCTCTAAAATTTTTGTATTTAACAAATTTTCGTAAAACGTATTGTTGAGACGATAATAAATTTTTACGTAATTTCCTAATGAACAGTGTAACACGTCGGGGAAATAATATATAACAGAATTTAACGGAAAAGTAATGGGCGCAGCATTATTTATTAGTATTAAAAAATAATATACAATAATAGTAAGAATTTGCCGCTTGAAACATAGGACACATGAATCAGTGATATTTCACTTTCCTATAATCGATTATTGAATCCGTTTCGGTTCTTGCTACAAATTCGTTTTGAACGCTGAAATTCGACGTTATTTTTTGGTGAAATTTTTTGTTCGTCACGATGAATTGCATTGTTGCGGATTTCTTTTTTTTCTTAATTCTCTTATGTCTGATTCCCCTAAGAGAATATCCTTTATACACTAATTAATATTAATTATAGTAGTACTATAATTAAATAATATATTAAATAGTACGGTGTACTTATGGAGAAAGTCAGATTTTTATAGTACTGTATAGACGATAGCCAACCGTCCATATACAATATAAATATAAAGGCGCATGAGACTCACCCGGACGGCCCCTTGGTAATGTTGCAAACTCTTCAACAGCATGGTTACGGTCAAATATGCAACCCGCATGGCGATCACCTTGTTAAGAGAAAACGGGAGAAAAAGGTCTCAATCCGGGAGTCGGGAGAATTTCTGCCCTATTCGGGGAGACTCGGCGAATCCGGGAGGGTTGGCAACCCTAGTTGCAAGCTAAATATAATGATATAGGTTTATGTATTAAAAATATCGATGTATTTTCAAATGTGATAGATAGAAAAAGAGATGATTTTGAAGTTGTTTGGGAAAAGACGGTGAATTTGGCTGAAGATTTACAACCACAGAGAAAAAGGATACGAATTGACAATGTTGGTGACAAAAAAACTTCATACTGAAGAATTTTTATAGAGGTTATAGACAACATTCTTCAACAGTTAAATTCCAGATTCAACAACTTTGGCAATTAAAAATTCATTGAATTTACCAATTTTAAAGAGTTTTCAATAAGACTTTTCCTCAACATGCGTTCGAATCCCTCAAGAACAGTTACGGAAATCATTTCGACATAGCTGCTTTGCGTTCTGAACTTTAGGTTATACATCAAATAGAAGATATTGATAAAAACAGCATTAGCGATTTATATCATTTCATTCAAGGAAACGGTTTAGACAAAGCTTACTCTCAAGTGCTAAATTATGTGAATTAGTATTACCAATACCAATACCAGTGCCTCAACTGAGCGGAGTTTTTCGGCTCTCAAACGTATCAAAACATTCGTGAGGAATTTCATAAGTCACGAAAGACTCTCAAAATTAGCAATTCTATCAATCTCAAAAGCACGTTCTATGATGACGTCATTGCAGAATTAGCAAAGAAGGAAAGAAGAATTCCTTTGCATTTCAAATAACAAGGTAAGGTCTGATTTTCATAATTAATTGCTTCCGTATCGAAAAAATCTCAGGATTCGCCACAAATTATTATATTGATAATGTTTGTGATTAATTTCTTTCGATAATTAAGCAAGATATTTGACACGTGGCCGGCGCATTTATAGTGATTACTTAATATTAAACAAACCACAGAACATATGATTTACTGTACCATCAGAAATTGTGAACAAAACAAAAAATGTTGTGTACCGTTAAGTGTTAGTCTAAATCATATAGGTGTTTTTGGTTATGAAAATGGTGTAAGCTATATGATTATTTTGAGAGGCAATAAAAGTGGATCAACTAATAACACCCTGCGTAACAATTTTTTGTCATAGGAATTATCGCATTGGTCCACTTCACCCAAGGTTCCCTAAATGCTTGCAGGAAGTACTGCAACGGGTCCCTAATAAACATTAAATATGTAGAACATATTGATTTTACTTACAAAAAGGCAATATTCCAGTACTAAAATAAAGATTTTTTTCTTTTAGCCGATCGTTAAATACGCCCACAGTCCACACGCAGTTTACTGAATATAATCTATATGTACATATCTACATGTAAAACTTGCTCCGTCACGTAACGCTTTAAAATACAGGATTAAACCTAAAAAATGTACTTCTAGAACTGCTACAGAGCTGAAATTTGGATGGAAGATAGGTCATGGGATACAACCTCTGAAAGAAATCCTAAACTCCAGAAAAATTTATATTTAAGGGGTGTTTTTGACCCCAATGTCCAATTTAGACACCCAAAGGAAGGCATTGAAAATGACACGGCTTTATAAATTTGTTTTAAATTAGTCACAACTAAGATACGAAGTCGGGACGTAAACCGTTCTCTGGATGAAAGAATGTAGTTTGATTTTTTGGAGAGATTCGAATCCAAGGCGAATCGGCGTAAAAATGTGTTAATAATGGTATTTTTTTCAGTTTTCTAACAATGAAAAATATTAACTACCATGGCAACGAGCCCAATACTTTTCAATTGCTTTAATTCCACGTATCACTCTTCAACCTACCGACACCGATTTTCCTTTTGATTTGCAGAGACGTTTTCAGTGAGAGCAGCGTTTGGGATCACCATGAATAAGTCTCATGGTTAAACTCTGGAAAGAGTTTGAATTTACTTAAAAGAAATTTTTTTTTTCATGGATATGTCGCCGCGTCCAGGGTTACTAAACGAGATAATCTACGTTTTGCTCTTGCAAACTACCCTGACACGACTGCCAACATTGTATTTAAAGAGGCTTTATCTTAATTTAAGCTATTGAATATTTAAATCAAACATTTCTTATCTAATTCTATCAATAAAAATTTCGAAAATAATTTTTTTATTTGTCAAAACAATATACTTTGAAACAGAAAAAATTCTGCTATGACCGGGAATCGAACCCGGGTCTTCCACTTGCCGGGCGGATATTCTACCACTGAACTACCTTAGCAGATAATTTTTCCCGTTTCTGAACGCGGGTGTTTTTCTCTTGGAGGACGTCCATTGGGGCTGGTTGATACTAGCTTGGCTAGCCCGGACCCAACTAAGAAAAACACCCGCGTTCAGAAACGGGAAAGATTATCTGCTAAGGTAGTTCAGTGGTAGAATATCCGCCCGGCAAGTGAAAGACCCGGGTTCGATTCCCGGTCATAGCAGAATTTTTTCTGTTTCAAAGTTATTCCCAAAATTACAGCTTATGCCTTTCTGCATAGTTTCTATTATTCCATCAATTTCCAAAACAATATACGTAAAGTATAAATACGATTATGTAAAGTGGAAATTTTAATTTACGATTTCAGTTCAAAATCACAATTGGGCGTTAAATTTTAATAACAACCACTAGTATTTGATTTAGTAAAAATCCATCCAGCGGTTTAGGAGATAAAAGTTACGACAGACGGACAATACGTCCCAATAAGGCGTTCCGCTAATACCGCTTCGCTGGTAAAGAACGCCTAAAAATGAATAACATTATAATACAAAATGTATATACATATAACGTATCTACGCACGTATGTATTTATGTCAAAGCAAGTATCGCAGCTTATTTAAGTAAAGTCTTAAATTAATCTCATAATTTAATTTTGATTTATTGTTAAACGGAAATTTAGATATTTTCTAAACATTGTATTTTTTGGTTTTATAGAAAAAGGTTTTTAAGGGTAAAATTAGTTTTCCTACTAACAATATTTAAAATAGATTATAAATATACATATTGCTACTGACAGAGCGGGGGGGAGGGGGAGGAATGGCGCCCGCCGCTTTCGCTTTTAAGTCAAAGGCGCCCTTGCCAACATAAAGGTTGGGAACTCCTGTCATAGACAAAACCCATACATAACTCGATGACAATATTTTTTATGCAACAATACTTCATTACTAACTATATGAATAGCAATGCGTGCCCTGCACTTAAATTCCATCGCAGTTGCGCAAATGTACAGTCTAATGTGCGTAGACTAAGGTGATCAACTTTTCAGGAAGCTAAAGGGACATTTTAAAACATTTACGGGCTGTAAGGAGGGACATATAACAGTAGCGTGTTTATGGTGCATTTATTGATGGATCAGCTTTGGATAAATAGATGTGATTGATATAAGACAGCTTGCTGTGGCCATTTACGATGTTTCGGGGCGATTTATGTGACGGTTTGGGATATAAATCATGGTTTTTCCAAAGCGGGACATTTGACAAAGTGGGAGGAGTGATGAAAAGGAGGGACCGTCTCTCCAAATTTGGTACGGTTGGGCACACTAGCGTAGATTTAGGGCCGTCCTATTCTATACTGCCGAAAGGGGACCCGCGGCCAAGGGGATGGGAACACTTCAAATAAACCCAATTGCTTAAAAAAGTGAACCTTTTGGCGTTCATACATACATACATACCCATTATATAATATATAGGACACTCTGCAAAACTATTGGGAAAGTTGTCCGGAACCCCACGATTTCAATGAAAACACAGAAATAGACCCTAAAATAAGTATTCTGGGCACAAGAAAAAAACACTCCCCTTAATTGTTTTACAATCAACTAATTTATTTCTACTTAGTTTATAAAGTGTTTCTTATTTTATTTTTGTTAATTAATATGGGAGGTACAGATGTTCATTTTTAACTCTCAGGTACTCACGCTGGGCAGATTACTACCTCACCCCTCACATTTTATGATAGTTTCCCTCCTGTTCGTTTTTCGCTGTCTCCTCCTCAGTAGCTGGAATAACACGTGTGGAAGGTATTTAGGCAAAAATTTCTAGTATTGTGTCGACCGTTTTTGAGTAAGGATGCTTTTTCTTAGACGGCGCACGGCGATCTGAGACGAACATCTATGACATATTGCCTTGTGTGAAAAATATTGTTGCTGTTTTGGTGAATTAGTTTTTAATGCAACAATTGAGTTTTTACTTTCTCCATACGTAGTATAGGGAAAAGTATTGTTTTCATGAAAAAAATCGATTTCGAGATTTCAACGGAAATACACGTTTTGAGGTCACCTGAACACGTTTTGACTATTTTCTCGATGATGTGTGTGTATGTGTCAGTTTTTTGTGAGTGTTCTAACTCAAAAACTATTAATCAGATCAACGCGAAATTTAGTATTTAACATTTTTATGACAGTCATAAGAAACGATTAGTTTTTGATAAAGATCGATCAACCGGAAGTGCGTGTTTACTCTTGTCACATCCATTTTTTCAAATATTTCCTTTAATATTTGATTAATGTAAAAAAGTATTGTAATAAATGTTGTAGAAAATTTAGTTTTATACAACCTTTGCTTGAAACATTTTCCCATGTACTGCATTGTTTAAGAGATATTTTTAAAACTAATCTTTTAGCTGCCACTGCGACTATTGTTAACTATTGACGCTTAGTTACATCTTAGTAACGCTCCTTTTTATTTTCTTAATTGTTGGAGATTCCTGAAAATATCTAATATCAGAGGGCTACGGTATGAATCTATTTCTGTTCTTTGTAAAGTCTAAATTATTCTCGCAGTTCCTTAAAATATTCATTGTCATTTAACCTATTTGGAATTTTTAGAAATATTACAGGTATGGAGAAAGTCATGTGTTGGCCATATCAAATTTTTTCATGTTTCTGTTCCTCACTCAACAAATTTTAACCGATACCTATAATTTCTAAAGTGAAGAAAAAAACTTATGATCTTTTCACTTTCTCTCTATATACACAATATTATTGATATTAAATACTTCATTTTTTATAGACTAATTGTCTCACATTAATTAATTTACACTTTGTGGTTGTGTATGATACATCTGAGAAAAATAGATGTGTGTGAATCATCTGACAAAATGACTTTTGAAAAATACTCAAATTATTACAATTGTACTTTTATAAAATTTTATGTATTTATTATATATTTATATTATAAAGTAATTGTAATTTAACCTTTTTCACCAAATTTCATTTTTTATTTTGTTTTCACATGCCAAAAATATATTCTTTTAGTTCGTTGTTTGGTGGTTTCAATTGAGCATTTTGATCTTTTTCTTAGAGCTTAATCTAAAGGTGCGTTTACACTATGCGAGCATTAATGCGAACGAATTCCCTCACTTGATAATTCACTGGTTTGCGCCCTGCTAGCGAATATCGGCGAGAGCGAACGAACTCGTTCGTTCGCTCTTAATCACCGTTGACATTACAGCGGATCCATTCGTTCGCTTGTGTTCGTTCTCTCGTGTTCGCATAGTGAAAACGCACCTTAATGTTGAAAGGCTATTTCATAATCAGAGTAAAATTCAATGTAAACAACAATACATACGGTCAACAATACAACGAATAGCAAATAAATACTGAAACCAACGCAATAATGAAATTCTTATTTTATATGGTTTGTTTAATTTTATAATTATTAACATTATTACGTAATTATATATCTGCTGATGTTATTCCCCATCAAAATTATGGGAATGAATACATTATCGATACTTTTTTACAATCATATCATTCGAATTTATTTATTTCATTTAACAAAAAGATATTTTTACTGACAAAACAATAGACCCGTTTAACATGTAATATGATAGATAAAATTAGCTGACCTTGTTAAATTCTTTTAAAATACTTTCTTCGTAAAACTAACATAAGAAAGCAAACAAACAAAATGACGTAATATCGTCAAGGGGCTCGCGAGTACACAACAGAAGTATTCTGTATTTTTACAAATTATGGATAACAAATATAGTCCAAAGAGTGGTAGAGATATGTTTCTCAAACTTCTGTACAAACCTATAAACTAATATGAATGTATTGTTTTATTTATCTTTCGAAAAAGACCACGTAGAACTAATCGTTATTTTTTGGTAAACATATAATATAACCAAGATATATGAACAATAACGTCGCGATCTCTGATTGGCTGGCCAGTAAACCAATAAAAACCAGCCAAAAAGTTCGCTGACGATTACGGTAATAACATTTAGGAATAGACGCTCATTGAATTGAAGGCAACAATGCGGGTCGCCTTAGCACGAAAAAACCATAAAATTTCGATAAGAAACGCGTATTTCTGCCAAATTCTTCCGTGTAGCATCTCAACATTGCAATAATATTTAACCGAAAATCGAAACTCCTGTGTAAACATATGGGAAAATGTAATCCTCCTCCTGGAGTCGAACCTTGGGCACTTCTGTAAACGAAAATAGTTTTCTCGAGGTCTCCTAGTAGGCAAAAAATTGCGTTTACAGCATTTCTCTATGACAAACTGTTCAAGAGATAAAAGGTGGGACGGACAGACAGACGGACGGACAGATATTGAGTAATTATATATAAAAGAAGATTAATATTTCATTTTAGATGAAGTGCCACTCCGCTTTTTCACGTGGCGAGCTACCATTGCTCCATAAGTGGAATAAACAGAGATTTCAAAGGCGTTATGGGAAATACGTGTTAAAACGCCATCGAAAGATTGGGCGGTTCTTGAATTTATATCTCCGAAACTATAAGTCGTAATTATATGGTCCCGCGGACTTTTTTGTGGCAAATGTTAACCTCTATTCGAGTAAATTTTTTAGTCAATACCTCATAGATCATATAAGAGCTTGGGAGAGAAAAATATCGATTTTTAATTGTTTTTTTGTCGATAGAATCGTCGTACCGACCGATGTAAACAATGCGATGTTATGCCCGAGATTTTCTCCAATTTTTATCTCACGAACTTTTTTGTGGTAAAACTGAATAAAATTTTTGATCTATACCCTAGAGATCACATAAGAGCTAAGGAGAAAACCATATGGTATTTAAGTATTGCGTGGCGGATGCCATTTAAGAGAGATATGAGAATAAGTTTATTAATGTAATTACGTAAAGAGGAAGTTATAATTGACGGATTCAGTTCAAAATCACAATAGGACTATAAATTTTAATAACGATCACTCCTAATTAATTAAATCAAAATCCGTCCAGCAGTTTAGGAGATGAAAGTTACGACTGGCGGACGGGCTGACGAGACATGCTCATAAGGTGTTCCGCCACTACTGCTTTACTGTTAAAGAACGCCTAAAAACACTATCGAACTGAAAACTAAAAAAGTCATCACCTCATTTATTCATATGAAATTGAACTATTCATTAATTTTGCTTTGTTATGAGACGGTCTTGTATTTATCTGATACAAACTCATTTACCCAGTGCTTTAACCACACTCTCATCTACATCACAGCAGGGTCGGCCCGACAGTTTTCTCAAGTGTGTTTTTCTTTGGCTAATCAACCTATTGGATTATTATCGAGTTTTCTCATGTGTGGACAAGAATGATTTTGGCTGCCCTTAATACAAGTCACTTCATAACCATCAGCACACGAAGGGAAGCATTCAAAATCACACGATTTTGCTCCATGAAGTTAATGCCAGTAGTTTTATTAGCAGTTATTACAGAAAAAATCTTGTACTTATAAATTCACCAGAAATATAATTAAAAATACATTTACACAATTAAAAGGAATTCTTTGAAGTATTTACACACGAAAATGTACAGGGAAATAAAAAAACAAGAAGTCCAAACCAGGACTAATGCAGGCTGGTTTCCTAAAGTTGACGTCTCGAATTGATTACTTATGTTGACAGGAAATGTTTCAGTATGTGTTAGTCATTCCAAGGAATTCTCATACCATAAATACCAATTGTAATCAATGATAGAGAAAAATTGGAAAACATTAATAGAGCATTATCAGGTTCAAAATACTAAAAACAATGTTAAAATCTCTTTCTGACATATTTTGCATGTATTTTTTTTAAAATAAACGGATGTAATAAATGTTTCTGTTTATACGCTAATATGTCTGGATCAACTGTCCATTGCTGAAGAGTAGCCGAGCGGAAAAGAAAATAATCCATTTGTTAACTCGTCTATGCTATCTGTTAAAGTGGCTTCCAATTTCATGCAACATTTCCTAAAATAATCATCTAAATTGAACAAAAAGCCAAAAACGCAATCATATTCTTCTAACTGCTGAAATCTTTCAGAGACGAATGAAATTGCTATATCGAGAATGGCGTTAAAGAAGTTAACTCTAAATTGCTTCTCATAATCGTTGATTGGGCCATCGGGTGTTTCATACACGAACTGTGCTTTTGTACTACGGTTTCTTTTATTTCCTTCTTGGAAAAATACCACTGCTAAACGCAAATCTTCAACAGATTTATCAGCCGTTTCTTCTACTTAGAAGAAATTTTAATCCGTTCTATATGACTCTATCAAAGACTTATTGTTAGTCTGATTTAATGAATTTAGAGCTGCAACTATATCTATTGAAATCCCTTGCAGGAACTTACGTACTAGAAACATTAATTTCGTACAAAATATCGTACCAAACCACAATGCTGCAGATAAATTTAAAGAAACACATTTTTTTAGCGATCCCTTTTGCCTCAACCCTGGTTTTGGTGCCGTGTTGTCCCACCAGTGTATCATCTTCAGAAATTGACGTCAGGGCTTCAAAAATCCCAACAATTTGATACCTAACCGCTGTCACAGCGTCTACACGACTTTTCCAGCTTGTTACACTTAAAGGTTTTAGAGTAAAATCAGAAACGTTTCAAAAGAATGTTCCAGCGGTGGGTAGCCTAAGAAAAAAATTATAAATGCATTGGATTTTATCAAAACACTCCACAGCTTCCATGTTACAATTAGCGGCATCATTAAGAACTAAATTTAAGGAATGGTTGCTACAAGGTACAAAAAAATGCTCGTGGGTATTGACTCCTAATCAAAGTTTGAACTCCACACTTTTTCCCTCTCATATTGGCCCATTATCATACCCCTGTCCACGCATAAAATTCAAATTTAAATTTAGTTCTTCAAGCTTTCTCAGAATTATTGTTGCGATTCCTGCACCACTGGAATTTTGGATGTTCACAAAACTAATAAATCATTCTTCTATTTTTATTATGTCACACAGCACCGTAACTAGAAATTTTAGCGCCCGGGACAAGCTACTAAATATGCGCCCCCCCCATTCAATAAATTATCATTTGTTTAGTTACTATTTGGATTTTTTGCGCCCCTTACTTATTGTTAGTTGCGCCCGGGGCAGATGCCCCGCCCTAGTTCCAGCACTGATGTCACATAATCCAGTATTTCTTTATTGTATGTTTACATATCTTATAATTAAAGCCATTTGTTCTAAATTAGAGATATCTAGTGTACAATCTATTATAATCGAAAAATATGTATCATTTTTTATTTCATTTAAAATTACATCTTTAACTTTATTTCCTAATACGACTATAAATTCGTTTTGAACTGTTTTTCCTAAGTAAGATAACAATAATAATTTTATTAACTTTGTAGGTCACAAATAGACATAGAGCAGGTCATAACAGCAATAGTACATTGTTACAAAATAAATACAATTCATGAACTTAGGAATTCCTGAATACTATAAAAATTCTTATTTAATAAAAAACACTTTAATCGTTTTATAAAGATAAGAATACTTGAAGAGTATTTAACATTACAAGGTTACTCGATATAAACCACTGAGGCGGCATTGTGTGCACCTTTCTAACAAGATGATAGCTTATAGTCCTTGAGATGAACATCACCTTTGTGTCTTGTACTATAATTATAAAGTTTCTGATTAGATTGGAACAGTGCAGAGTTTTGTTTTACGTACATAGAACAATTATATATATATAGTAAGTACGCCTAAAGAAATATACAATGGTTTACCAGGAGAGCGATATGGCACTCCACCAGTGGCCGATCCAAAAAATTCAACAGGGGAGGCACGTAATAGAAAAAATGTATAAGTAGTTTAATATGTTCCGGTAAATTTATACCTAGTAACATACGCCATTCTAGCAGATCTTAAAGGGTGTTAATTAAATCTCAACGCATTCATATATTTCATTGTAAGCATAATTTAAAATCTCGTTCTTCTCGGACAAAACACTTAATGAGTCCAATGATCGAACTCTTGAGAGAGCAGCATATACTTTCCCGTGACTGAATACTGGTTTCGGAAGGTATAAGCAGATTCTCTCAAAAACCTGCCCGTGACTTGTTGATGGTCATTGAAAAGGCTAAACGTACAGAAAACCGTCTTCTTTTGAATTTGAAAGGCATTTGTATTTGCATCAGATGGAATGGGAGGTATGCGCGGTATGAGAACAGTATCTAACAATAAGTTCAATCCATCTATTACACGGGCCTCTACAATGTGTCTTTGTAGACGCGTAATTGTCAATCTTGTTCCATTGCAGAGTCCCTGTGATTGCGTAAGATTCCGTAGTAACATGTTTACAGCACCTACTTTCAGTTTTAGCTCGTGAGGGGGCATTCCTGTTGGTATTAAGCTGTTGATAAATCTGATATATTTCCTATATTTTAATAAAACTACCAATAACTTTTTTGTTTGAATAATCACAACTCGAAAGTTAAACTTTAATATTTATTTGTCTAGTAAAAATATAAATATTATAATCTGTGGAATCAAACTTGTTGACTAAAGGGTATCAATATGCATTACACGATTGATACTGGTGTATTAGTGACCAGTATCCGCTACAGATCGCGGAATTATGAGTCATTGTGTGCAATCCCAGACAAGTTGTAAGTAATGGGAGCAGCAACGAGATAGAAAAATTTGATAGATATTGCGCGGAAGAGAGATAAAAGCGCAACGGAGAGTCGAGCAAAGACATCGTCGTCGGAGGCGAGTATTTTGCGGATAAGAACACCAGTCACAATTGATTTTATTACAAAGTTCATTAAAGACGCAGAGTCACGTCATATTTGGCATTTTCCAATGTTCCGATTGAACACATTTATTTTTTAAGGCAGAAACAAATAATCCGGGACAAATGGGTGTCCCGATGAATTTTCTCGGGACGCCTGGACGTAATGTCAAAATCCGGGACTGTCCCGGAGTAACTCTAGCACCCCGATTTTTATTTAAAATTTTCCTCCAAACCAACACGTTTGTTTACATTTGAAAAAAAATCCGTTATATTAATCTTAGTTGTAAACTAAGGTATTGCTGGAATTGTTGTTTATTTCTGTATTACGGAAAATTTATTTTTAAAGACATTTATGAAATTCCGGATATTACTCGCGGACCCCGATTAGAGATACGCAGTAATACAGCACAAACGGAAGATACTGTAGCCTCGCACTAATTGGAATATCTGCACAATCGACATTTAGCACACAAATAAATACATGCGAGGAATCACACAATGAAATCAACAGGAATATCTAGAAGACACTCACCTAGTGGATACGGATTTCCCCATAAAGATAGGATGGAAGGGCTAAGCAGGTATTTTCCGTCTCGTGCCTTAGATCCCACTAGACTGAAGGGTCGAAGTGCGCATAATGGTAATAAGTGGCGTCAAGTTCAGGATTTAGGCGTAAGAAAGGGATTAGCGTAAGATGTATCCGAATCCGTCACCTTGACGTCATTAACCTCCCGCCCGCCAAGCATACGATCAAACTATCCCAAGATATATCGCTTAATCACAGCTATTCCGTCAAACTACAGTTCACATACGCTAAACGCTGCCACGGACTGCGTCATAAGGGAATAAGAGTGAGCAAAACCTCTCTCTGCTTCTACTTGATCGTCGAACGATCGTTTTATAACGCCTTTGTACTTTTGAGCCATTCACTGCTATTAACCAAGCATGTTGCCGGCTTCCCTCTTTTAAATGTGTAGTTAGCGGTGCTAGGGTATCGTGAAGGTGGCATTTGCCATAGGTGCCGCTTGCAAAAGGTGCCAAACGTTCCCACAACAAATGCCAAAAGTTTATTTTCCCATAAATAAGTATTTATTTAATGCTCAAATGTTGAAGTTATTTTAGTAAATATGCTATTATTCTCCATTAAAAGGCATGAAAAATAATATTCTATATCATTAAGATATTTTATAAAATTTTTCCATAGGCGCCATAAATCTCAACTACATCTCTGGTAATTAGACTCTTCATAAAATAAGCATATACGATTCCTTCGGCGGAAATCACTCTTTAACAGTTTTTAAAGAAAATTGGAACTTGTATTGGCCAATTCAATATCGCAAGGTGTCCTTCCAAAAAGACTGGCAGTTAGCGTGCGTTATAACCATCCACAAAGGTGGCGACAAAGAGAGCCCTGAAAACCGCAGGCAGATCATTATGACGTTTTTGTCTTTCAAAATATTTGAGTATAATATTTTGAGCTTTCTAATATGCTCTTAAGATAGTTCTTATATTTAAATATCTGATGTGGCCACCACATGACTTTCTCCATATCTGTAATATTTCTAAAAATTCCAAATATCTTACATAATAATAAATAATTTAAGAAACTGCGAGAAAATTTTAGACTTTACATAGAACAGAAATAAACTCAAACCATAGCCTTCTGATGTTGGATATAGCCACAAAGCTCTAACAATTAAGAAAAGAAAAAGGAGCGTTACTAAGACGTAACTAAGCGTCAATTATTAACAATAGTCGTTGGTAGGTGGCGTGGTGGTGGCAGCTAAAAATATAGATATCTCTTAAACAATGCATTATATGGAGAAATGCTTCAAACAAAGGTTGTATAAAATTAGATGTCCTAAAACTTTTATTCCAGTACATTTTTACATCTATCAAATATTAAAGCAAATATTTTAAAATAACGAATGTGACAAGAGTAAACACCAACTTACGGTTGACCGATATTTACCAAAAACTAATCGGTTCTTGTGACTTTTATAAAAATCTTAAATATAAAATTATTTTTTTCCTTAAATTGTGGTAGCCCTGCTTTTTAGATCCATCCTAAACATGTTCATTTCGTTTTGTCATTATATACTCGCCCTACAAACGAAAATTCTTCTTGACTCGCGACACTGGCCACTCGAGACAATATGTGTACATTATATATATTAAATTTGGTTACAATTGATGTGATTTTTTTTATTATTTGTATTATGGCAGCCCTGATTTCTATATCTATTGTAAAACATCTTGATTTCGTTGAAATCGGTTAAGCCAGTTCCTTCCAAATTCATTATTACCGAGATGTTTTATTTTGCAATTGTGGCACCCCTGCTCAGTCGATTCGGTCTAAATATGCCATTTTGGTCATTAATTGATGTGAGTATTCTATGTACCAAATTTGGTTGAAATCGGTTAAGCCAATTCTTCCCTGATATATGCGTACGGACGGACGGACATCACGAAGATAATAGTGCTTTTCAGTAATGACGAAAAGCACTAAACAAGTAGGGATGCACACGGGTTTCCCGTGGTACAGAAGTGCTTTTCATGAAATTCGCCGTATTATAATCGTCTACTAATGCATTTGCTTTGAAATCAGAAAATTATTTTTACTTTTATTGTGGTAGCCCTGCTTTTAAAATCCGTTCTAAACATGTGCATTTCGTTTTGCTATTCTATATTCTCCCTGCAAACGAAATTTCTTTGAAATCGGTTTAGCCAATACCTTCGAAGTTTGTAGTTACAGAAAAATTCTAACCTTGATATTGTGGTAGCCCTGTCTAGTCGACACGGTTTAAATATGCTGTTTTGGTTATTTATTTATATGAAGATTAAACATAGTATATTTGGTGGGAATCCATGCTGTCACTTCCCTAGAAATAAGCGTAAAAGAATTATTATTTTACTTTTTATTAAGGTGGTCCTGCTCGTTAGCTCCGATTTCATTGTGGTATGTTATACAAATCATTAATACAAAATTTGTTGGAATTCGTTCAGCCAATTCATTCCAAATCCATAATTACAGAAAGAGTTTTATTTGTAAGTGTGGCACCCCTGTTTGTTTGATCCGTTCCAAATATGCTATTATGGTTTTGTATATATGTGTACATTATCAATATTATATTTGGTTAAAATTGATGTGCACAGTTCAACACAAATACTTGTAAAAAGAAATGTTTTATTCCTTGTATTGTGGCAGTCCAGCTTTATACAAAAAATCTTGATTTTTATTATTTTATGAGGCACGCCTCTTTTCATACAAAATTGTGTTGAAATTGGTTCAGCCAATTCCATCAAAATTCATAATTATTTAAAAGTTAAAGTTTGCGATTGTGGTACCCCTGCTTAGTTGATCTGATCGAAATATGTCATTTTGGTCATGAATTTATGTGATTATTCAAGGTACCAAATTTAGTTGAAATCGGTTTAGCCATTTCTTCTCAGATATATGCGTACGGTTGGACGGACGGACATCACGAAGATAGCATTGACGAAAAGCACTATAAAACGGTCCACTGGCTGCGTGATCGTCCGAATTGTGATTCGTCCGAAAACGCGCGAAAATATGTTTATTGAAAGTTTACCTTGACAGCTTGCGCAACACAATGGCCGAAAATAACACTATTAGCCTACTAGGAAGCAAGAATATTATTGCGTACACGTCGATGAGCCATTCGCTGTAGTACACGGTCGGAGACTAGGCGTTTGCTGGAATTATTTTACAGTTTCATTAAGTCGCAATTTTGACGTTTCACATGAACCTCCACGCTTATAGAAGTGTTTGTGTTACAGTAGTGCATTAAAAGATATTATTTCCAAAAATTTGGTTCAGATAGGAGGAATTCTGCTAAGTAGGACGAAACTTGAGGTAACTATTTGGAACATTCCACAGTGTTTCGCGGCACGTTCAGTGCAATACAGAATGATTTAATTTCCTGTGTTGCCCAAATCGCACTGCAAAAAATTAAACAAGATGCATTCGACTCCCTTAAGAAGAGTTACGAGAATTATTTCGACATAGCTGCTTTGAGTTCTGAACTTTCGGTTATATATCAAATAGAAGATGTTGATAAAAACAGCCTTAGCAATTTATATAATTTGATTAAAGAAAAAGCTTTAGAGAAAGCTTACTGTCAAGTGGCAAAGTTATGTGAATTAGTTTTGACAATACCTGCGACCAGTGCTTCAACGGAACGGAGTTTTTCAGCACTCAAACATTCCACAAATCAAGAAAGACTCTCTAAGTTATCAATTCTACCAATCGAAAAAGCCCTCATCAAAGAACTTTATCAAAAACCCGTGTTCTATGATGACGTCATTGCAGAATTAGCAAAGAAGGAAAGAGGAATTCCTCTGTAAGATCTGATTTTCATAATTAATTGCTTCCGTATCAAAAAATCTCTGGATTCGCCACTGGTACGCAGTCAGTTGTAAATTCTGGAAAGGCGGGAATCAAGCAATAAATTTCACTAATAAAATTTATGGATTAGGTAAATATCTTGGCGCCACCACTTGTCTCGATCTCTTATGAGATACGCTTTCTTGTCGTCTGGTGGTGATGAAGACAGGAAGATATTGGTTATCATAAGAAGAACGTTTCAAGATAGAATAGAAAATTTTGATCTTCATTTGTTGACGAAATATGAAAAAGTTAATTTTATTTATTGAGATTTATTTAGAATTTTAAACTTAAAATTCTTTGTAAATTTAGTAATATAATTATATGACAAAGTAATTTATTCTATAATTAATTAAAATTTTTTAACTTTCTATCTATAAGCATTTGCTCAGAATCTTAATTTGAAAATTTTGAAGGCACCCCATGTACTAAGCTCACCGATTTTTCCAAAAACATTCTTAGGCAGCGTAATAAATGCCATCATAGATCACATACACCCCACAAATTTACATTTTCTATCTCTTACCGTTTACTTGCTATTTTAATTTAATTTATTGAATACATGGACAGACAGAGCGAAAGCTAAAAATGCTTATAGTATATCTATTTATATCCTAAGACACCACATTTAACAGTGAAGGCGTTATCAAAAAAACTTTAAGATGGTAAATGAACCAAAGAATAAAAAAGAGGGTGGTATTCATGGAATCCGTCAACTTCAAGAGAAGCATAGACTGTGGTAGAAACTGAAAAAATCAAAAAAGACAAAGTGTGCAACTTCAGATCAAAGCAATGCCAAAGCCATCCTCTTCTTCTTCCCCTTTTTCAAACATCTCCATCTCTAACACATTTAAGTATGACTCCTATCTCATTCATAATGAGTTGCGGGGCCGTTTTTTCGCCTATGCATGGTAGGCAAATGTTGGGGGCCCGAGTTTTCGGGGGCCCATTCATGAGCATTTATTAATATTATATTTTCAATATAATGTAATGTGGAGACTGTTACAAAACTTGTTAGTGTGCCTACTGTGTGTACATACCTATTTACATATTAGGTAGATGCGCCCGGGCCTGACATCCGGCATAGAAATATTTCAATCACTCGTGCACTCGCGCATCACGATGATATACGAATATATGCGATCGAGATCTACGTCCGAAGCGTACCTGTCAAGGCCTGGCGGCAGTGGAGTCTGAACGGCGCTGAGTTGGGAGTTTAAATGTGAAAATTGCAATGCATAAAGAGTTGCAAGTTGTAAAAATAATGTTTCTAATATTGTAACGTTTTTTGAACCTTGATAGCAATTTAGTTTTGACGGATTTAGAAATAAAAAAGGTTATCTTATGATAATAATAATAATATTTATTGATTCCGAAGGCACAACAAAGTGTGCATGGAACAAGTCAAAGGTGATAATATATATATATATATATATATATATATATATATAAGCAATATACACAAGGACAGAGATAATAAATTTCATATACATAAGTACAAAGGTATAATTAAAATTTATCATCTAGGTACTCATCTAAACTATAATAACATTTTTCCAAGAGAAAGATTTTTAGATGTTTGCGGAAAACAGTATTTGAGGAAAGGGTTTTAATAGCAGTTGGTAGTTTATTAAAGATAGTTGATGCAGAGTGGTAACAGCCTTTTAGACAGAATAATTGTTGTGATTGTAATGAATGCCATCTTTTTACGGGTGTGATCAGTAGCGAATTTACGCCTCCTGGGGCCCCTGGCGCTAAATATTTGGGGGCCCCTGGCGCCAAGCATTTGGGGGCCCCTGGCGCCAAGCATTTGGGGGCCCCTGGCGCTAAGCAGTCGGGGGCTCCGCAATCTAAATATATAGCGAAAACGCTCCTAACGACTACCCTCTTTTGCGACACCTCTTAACAATCGTTTTTCTATGGAATCATAGAGAGGTTCCGCCATGTCATTAGAAGAAAATGTAAAGTTGGGGTTTTGCGGGGCCCAGGGCGCGCGCCCGCCGTTAAATTCGCCTCTGGGTGTGATAGTTATGGAGATCAGAATTAGTCGGAAATTTATAATTATATTTTTTTACAAAGGAGGCACACGTAAGGATGTAAAGGGATGGAAGGGTTAGTATCTTAAGAAATTGAAAAAGGGGTTTGCCAGGTGTGCGCATGGGAACACGAAATATTGCTTTAACTGATCTTTTTTGCATTGAGAACACACTAATAGCAGCTTTGGAATTTCCCCAAAACATAACACCAAAGGAAATAAGGGCATGCACTTTCGCAAAATATAACATTTTAAAAACATAAATAGACACAATTGGTGAACCTTCTAATCATAAAGACACCTACTGCTATTTTTTTAATAAGTACATCAGTGTGAGCTGACCAGCTTAAATCTTCGGTTATGCAAAGGCCAAGGAACTTAGTGACTGACGAATGGCAAATAATAAGATAAGATAATAAGATAAGAGAGAATAATAAATTGATGTGTTTGTATTTGTATAATATTATAAAGAAATTAGAACTTTATTATTTACTGTTACGTACAGCGACGCTTGGCGCATGTATCGCATTCTATATTTTTCAAGATTGTTTATTTATCCATTATCACCTAGAGTAGGGTGACCAGCCGTCCCGGTTTCCTGGGATTTGTCCCGGTTTTCAGAGTTTTGTCCCCGTGTCCCAAATTTTTTTTTCGGGATGCATAAATGTCCCGGAGGTGCGGCGAATTCGAGGAATATGGAAGTTTTGAGATCTCAATTATTGTAGTATCATGTGTAAATTTTGCATACACATTTACTAAAAAATCACTTGCCAAACTGATTTCCAATAAAAGCATCCAGAAAAAGTTATAATTTTAATACTGTGGTCCCCATAAATCGTTCGTAATTATTATACATATATTACTGTTGTTGAGCCCCCATGGATATACTCATTGGGTGCCTGACCAGCTGACGGAATAAATTGCTTAATGTTATTTGTTTCATTTCTGTTTAAGTTGTGGGGTATAGGTCTATCAAACAACGTGAACAAGACTGAAAACATACGATATTTTGGCAACAACTAATGAGGCAATGCCAGTAAATGAGAAAAGGTCCATCATTATAATACCACGAATTCCCGGTTTTGCTTTTTGCTTCTATACGTTCGCAGCACCCCTGGTAGCAGGAATTCCAAACAGGTATATTGTTGTCAAGCCTGACTACAAAACCTCGAAAATGCGTTTGGATGTGATGCTTTATACTCCGTATAGGAAGGAGGAAAACTAATAGGGAATACCAGATGGAAGGAAAATGATTACAAAAGACATTGCAACAGAGACTGTCCAAACCTATTGATGCTATCTGTGACGAGCATCGTTTGGTATAAAACTAAGCCATCCAACTTTAAGTTCATTTTGTTCCTTGTTGTTGGAGGGAAAAGTTAAGCTTCTGCCGATCTTTAAATCACAAGTAACTCGTAAGGTATAACAATTACTATCGCGGTGGCAAAATAAAATACCACCGATATATTTGTATTTAAACATCTTTCGAAGTAATTTTACTGCCGTTACACTAATTTTAAAAGAAAATGATAATGGGTTATTTATGTTATGTATTAATGATTTCTTAAAATAATTTCAACAGCATTATTCTTAAATGGATCCTCATATTGAAACTGTCGAAGGTGGAACTTCAGTGAACGACTTACTCTTGAGAACCTTCAAGAATAATGGATACGTAAGAGTTTTATCGAAGAAGAAAGAAAATGTGGCTGGTAGTTTGAAAGGCAGCTTACTTCCCAAACGTTTTCTTGATATCGAGAAACAAATCCGAGAGATGGAAGTAAACGAAAGCGACATCTGGGTAACATCCTTTCCCAAGGCGGGTAAGTTATATTCTGCGCCTTATCTACTATTCCCTGATAAGATACTCGAGGCAAGTGAACGTAGAACCTGTGAACTATTGAAACGTCAGTTGACATATGCATAGAGCTTAAAAAACGTAGTATTTTCTCCGGACAAATCTCCTTTCAGATGGGAAAGTTTTGTTTCGTCATTAAAAGCTACCGCTAAATCTATCGTAAAAGAAAATTAATAATTCTCAAGTTTTGTGAGCTCATTTAAAAAAAACTTGCTCACTGAAATTGCCTGTTAAAACCAGGTGGGGTTCAATTATCTTTTGTGTGAAGAACTTATTGGAATCTAAGCATGTCTTAAGACTGCTTGCTGTGCAAGAAGAATTAGAAAATACTTTGAGCAAACGCACTAGAACATCAATACTAAATGAAGATGTATTTTGGGTACAAATTCTAAAATTACGTGACCTGATTAAACCAATCGTTAAATGGATTACAATTCTAGAATCTGACCAGCCTAAAATAAATATGGTTACTAAATGTTTCTGAGAAATATGCTATCGTTTAGAGAAACTTCTTCCTGAGAGTTCACAGACTTAACTGGAGGAAAGAGATGTTAAAATATTTTGAGAAAAGAAAAAGTATGGCTTTAAAAAAATTCACTTTGCTGCAAACATCTTTGATCCAAGGTACAATGGTGAATGTCTTGCTAGGGATGAACAAGTACATGGAACTGAATTAATTGACGATTGAGTGACAAGGATATATGGGAAAGATTTCTCTGCAGAAGTCATTGCAGAACTGACTAAGTACAGAGCTAAAGAAGAATTTTTTGGAAAACCTTAAGTAACAAAATCGGCTCTGAGTGTAGGCCCTGTAGTATGGTGGAAATGTATGTACTTGTTTGGCCTCCAAATTTGGTCAAGTAGCAGTGAACATATGAAATATACCACCAACTACAGCAGCAATGAAGAGAAGTTTTAGTACTTAATAGTGTAATGCATACGGCAAAAAGAAACAAGTTAACTGTGGAATGAGCAGGCAAACTGACAAATGTGTCACATAATCTAAAACTCATGAATAGAATGGCCCTTGATAACTCATCTGTCTTCCAAGCAGAAAATTGGGTAGTGGAAACAAGAAATAGAGGATGAAGATGTACAAGAGCATGAAATATTCGAGTTAGACACAGAAGTTTCAGACTCTGATTAAGCTTAATTTTGATTTGGACTATAGAAAATATAAGATCAAGATAATAATTACTTTGTAATATTTTTTTACAAAATTAACTTGTGAGTGAAAAATTACTGTGAACCTTTTTAAAATCTGGATTTATTTTATTTTATTAAAAACTTTCAAGGTGAAAGTAATTACCTTGCCTACAGTATGTATTTTTTATTCATAAGTAATATGAATAAAACTTATTGCAATTATATTAGTAATCTAGTATAATTTTAATTACTAAAAACAACTTGTATCATCAGTATTTTGTATTTTTTCAAAACTAAAATATTGCAACCTACCTAAATTTTCTGTGCCATTTTATATTAAAACACTTGAAATATATAATGTAAAAGTTACTGTTAATGACATTAATAGTTAAAAATTAAATTTGAATATAATGGTTATTGTGTAGGAAGAAAAATTCTCTTACAAGAGAATATTCTCCAAAAGATTATTCTCGAGAATTTTACACTAGCTGAAATAATTATTGTTATTTTTATTTTCTAATATATGAAGTATGCAGAGAAAGTATTGTATTCATGAAAAAAATCGACTGAGATTTTGATGGAAAAACAATCAAACCACATTTTAGCGACACCATTTATCCATCATTGACTTTGGCGCTAAAGCAGGGGTGGCAGTATATGCCTGCTTTTTGTAATCATAAAGTGGAAGTTCTGAAAATACATTGCGATTTCCATGCAATATATCATTAACGAAAACTGTTGCATGTTTTCCTGATATCTAAATCCAATATGTAGGCCTATATGATGCCACTTTGATACAATTGTATCAAATATGATACTTTTCAATTTCAAATTTTCAAAATGATACTTGGCTACTTTTTTCTTATGCGCTTCAGATAATACGGAACCTCGGATAATTGGAACTCTATCCCATATAGCGTCCAATGACATAATACAATCAGACCCCAATTTAGCCCCCCCATATTGTGCCACCCCCACATACTGCCCATGAATTGTTGCAAACAGGATTTCCACCTTATTATTACAAAAAGCAAGCATATACCTCGATTAAATCAGAGTCTGACTTTATATCGTTTTGTACGTCCAGCTATCACCCATCTCTCCCCAGTTCTTTCAATGAACTTCGTCCAGCAATCCAATCCACATGTTACTTTATATTTATGTTTGGTATCGCTATTTATCAAGATTGATTTTGACATCTATGAGGTGACTGATATATTAATTCCATTTATGCTCAGAAAATATTTACTGCAGTTTTGTTTTTGTAGCAGTAGGTGCTCCCTTCAGTCAGGAAAGAGTGCAGTGAGACCTTATGCATACATATATGAGAGATTTTGCACAATGTATATTGTATTGATTTTTTAAAAACAATTTTGTATTCTTTTAGTTCTTTTTTTTCATCCTATTCATGGAATGTCATCAACTATTGGCCGTTTTGGAATATAATATTATTTTCTATGCAGGACAACTTTTGTCATCTTTGTTTTTCAGAAAAAAGTGCATTTTATTGGCTTGAAAATAGTATTTATTCATTTATTATATGACCCTCTTGTATGTGAATTACTTCAAGAAACATATTGTCAATCAGTAACCATGATTTTCATGGTTTTTGTTCGTAAATACAATTCACCATGCAAAGGGAAAAAGTACTTGTCAGGAGACAGTTCCGACACAAAACTAGAAAAAAAGAAAGGCATCTCAACTTTTAAAATATCTTTATACAAATTTTTAAATGGAGAAAAAATGAAGCCACCTGACACAAATTTGAGATCTTTCAAAAATTAACGGATTTCAGATAGCTCCTAAAGCTATATATATATTCTATTAGAAGAAGCATTTGTTTTACAGAGATTTTAGCAAAAAGTAAAATAATGGTAATGTTAAGGGGAGGGGAGGAACGATCGTCCCGTCACCCCAGTGGATCCACCAATGACTGCAGCTCTCCTTTATGTTGTGTTTTACTTAATTTGAAGAAATGTCTCTTGTGAAAAAGGTTGCTGACCCTTGGTATTGGTAGATCTGTAGGAAATCACTCCCAAGTTATTGGCATCTCAGGAAGGCTCTCTGCTCGCCCGTATCTCAGGCTGACCCTGGATATCCCTTGTAGGCATTATAATTAGCAGATGATTTTATTCAGTTTTCATGTGGCCACACGACTATCTAAATTGATGATGAAAGGGATTTTCAAAATGTGGGCAGCAGACTAGAGAACGGCTGTGGAATGTTAGAAGTGAGCTTAATGTAAACCAGGTGTCTTTCTCCTAAGAATAAAATGCTGTAGAATTAACCAAATTTATCAATTTGATTTACATTTTAATGAATAGCACTTCGGCAGTATAATTCAAATTTAAAATAGGCTAAAATACTATCTCAGATAAGTGATGTCATATATTTAAATTTAATATGAAAACTTTTGGTAATTAGGAAATGTAAGATTTCCACTTCCTGTCCTTAGTTTTATTTCATAAAATCTACTCATACATGTCATTCTTCAAGCTTAATTTAATATTCTAGTCATGGTCTATTCTTAGCATCATTTTTGAAACTAGATAAATGCAATTGGTGATATGACATTGGGCACTATTCTTTAGTGAACCCATTAAATTTTTTTAAACAATGAGTTTTCTATTTTTAATGGTTATAGCTATTAAAAGTCAACATCAGTTATTTGTCATCCAGTATCATATAGATTATCCATATTTGAGCACCACCTAGTTTTCACTTATGTTGATGAACGATGAAGTTCAGAATTCCTACTGAATCTATTGGACCTCCGAACCTAAAATCTATTATATTCTTTTTCCAATATTATGTTTTTTAAGCTTCTACTCCAGCTGCTTTTATTTTTATCTGAATACTTTGATCAAGAAATAATAATGCTGAGTCAAAATTGGAACTTAAAGCAAAAGTAGCATTTATTATTTATCCCTCATTCTCAGACAAACCAAAAAGAGCCATGTATTAATTCTATCTCATAATTATTCATGTCATTGCATTTTGTTTCCAAGCTTTTGACATGATTTATTTTCTTTAGGAAATTCAGTATATCAATCCATCTTCACATGAACTTTTTTAAGAACAACAAATGAAAAAGCTGGTTAAAATTCAGGCAACATTTTAAAAACAATTTTTACATTTCAGGAACAACATGGATGCAAGAAATGGTGTGGTGCATTTCCAATGATATGGACTTTGAAGGAGCTAAGTCTACCATACTACCCGAGAGGTTTCCTTTTCTTGAGTGAGTTGAACAATTAAATTGTCTACAAATACCAAATTTTTCTTGTTAAATGTACAGTGGTCTATGTTTCAACGTAATTTATTTTTATGGGTCAAGAAAATAAATACAAAAATAATAAATTTCTTATGTCAAGTTTAAGGAATAAAATATATTCATAATTATGAAATACTTTTAAACTTTACTATTATTTTGAATAAAAATATTTGCTCTTTAGTTGATTAAATATTTATGATCATTTATCAATCATGCAAAGATATGAATGCCGGAAAGATAAAATACTTATTCCATCAAATACCATACTTTCTTGCATAGTCCTTGCTCTTTCATTCTCAAAAATTTGCCACAAAAAATAGTTTTGGGATTAAGCCAGGACTAACCAGGCCTGAAATTTTCTCCAAGCTATTACCACATCTATTCACAATATTGTTTAGGCCTCTTATCAGAAAAAACTTGTATATGGGATAGAGATATTTTGTATCAGTGACATTAACTCCAATTATAAAAATACAATATGTACAGTAAAATGGTAAGATCAAGGAAGACATAAAACAATGCTTCATTTTCATGTTAAAGTTTTTGTGATATTGTGATACCTTACAGTAAACATCTGCTGAATTGTAGAGAAGTATTTTCAGCCTTTGGAATCTCCTAATACAGTAAAACCCCATATTTACGTTATCGGAATGTACGTTTTCCCGCTATTCACAACATTTTATATGGGTCCCAGCAATTTTCCTATGATTCCAATGTAAGTAAAATCCTGTATTTACATTATTACATTTGAAGTTTTCCCAGTATTCGCATCATTTTATGTTAGAATTTCCAATTTTCTATTAACTATGTAGCATGCGATTCCCAACAGTTTTTAACGTTTTTCGACTTTGTGTTGCAAAAAAATCCCAACTCTTGGGTGAAGATTTCGAAAATGGTGGCAGAGTAGGAACAGCGCCCCTAGAGGCAGAAATATGAACTTTCCTTTCAAAACAGCACTCGCTTTAACCCTTTAACAGATGCTACTCCGGAACAGCATACTTAGGGACGAAAATATCTATGAACTCTTTTGGGTGAAAACTTCAAAACCTCATACGTAAATCACACTAGCAGAGCATAAACAGCGCACCTAGATACAAAAATTCTATTTATGCTATTTACTCTTTGAACCAAGTATGAATTCTATGGAAAAGTTTGGCGCTATCATGTTTGAACCCTTTCTACTAAAATTCTGCCCCTTGGCTCCCATGGTTTATAATTAAATTTAAGTTAATTTGTAATTTGTTGTAATTTAAATTACCATATTGTCCCGAATATAACGTGGTTTTTTTCCAAAAAATGAAATTTTAAAAGTAGCCCCTGCGTTGTATTCGAGTATGATTGTAAAAGATCGTAAAATTGTGTTTTGAAAAATCACTGTACATTCCGCACATCTGTTAAGTAATACAAGATACTTGTTACATTGTAGATACATTAGGCATACATGTAACGATGTACTTGAAAAGCATCTGAGGCGAGAATAGATTGAGTTCAGTCGGCGACTGAACTCCTCATTATTCATTGAATTGAAGCTATCATTGCATCAGCATATTCTTTGTGCCTATCTTAGCTAGTTTTTACCCATCCGTTATTTTAACAATGAGTGAAAAAAAGGATGCTTATCATATTGAGAAAAAAGATTCTTCCAAATCCCAGGTTAACAGAGGAATCCGATGAAGTTATGACATGAATTTTAAAATAGTCGTTGCTCAAGAGGCAGAAAAAATGAACACTATTCAAGCTTCGAAAAAGTATGATGTTCCTGAAGTAAATATACCTACGTGTATGTACAATTTTCTAGACAAATGTAATGTGGGGTATGTAATGGAAACCCAAGCATACTATACATACTAGCATTTTAATTGTGCACATATTTTAATATTATTATTATTAAAAAAGTGCACTGGTTAAGTAAATAAATAAATAAATAGATATACTCTTTATAAACATCTCTTTTAGCAATGATTTAATTGTTAGTCTTACTGTAACAAATGAGCAAGTTAAAAAGTAAAATCAGCTATTTTTCCTTTTCCCTCAATTTACATTTTCCCATGATTTACACTTTTTTCCAGGTCCTAGAAAAGCGCAAATAAGGGGTTTTACTGTATAATTAGGACAAGAGATGCATTTAAAACCATTTTTATAGCTCATGTTGAAATTAGACTGTGAATTCCTGAGCTACAGCAATGTTGTGATATTTCTATTCCCGAACTTTTTCTTTCTAGAAATATCTTCCTCAGTAATTAATGTTGTACTATCTTTTACAAGGAAAAAATAGGTTATGAGGATAATGTCTAGATAATAATTTTCTACTTTTCTAATTTACAAATTATTATGTGAGAATTTTGTAAGTAGGCCAATAAATACATTACTTTTTGCTTCCTTCTAGTGATTTTAGTGATGATTGTTTTATATGGCATTACCCAACTATATTGTTTACAATTGTAGATTAAATTTTTGAGGAAAGCATAAGTTTCTTTGTGATTAATATTGGATAGAAATATTTTCTAGATTATTATCTTCAACACATATGATACTTAAGGTGTAAAGTAAAATAGATAAATTGATTATTGCAATGGGAAACTCTTTTAATGATCATAGAATGTTCCTATATAAATCACACTACATTTTTATGAGAAGTTTTGTTATTGCTAAAAATCAGTCAAATATTTATGATATTCTCCATTTATAGGTTTTATATGTGCATTCATCCCGAGGACAAAATTCCTGAAATTTTTAAAGATTCTGTTGGGTATGCTATTAGTATTAAAAGTCCAAGGTTCATAAAATGTCATCTTCCATGGGAGCTCCTTCCACAGCAAATTCAAACCAAAAAACCTAAGGTAAATTTTCAGAGTAAGCTTGAATGGAATTACATTTCAGTTACAAAAATAAAACTATAAGTTTGATTAATCTTAAATGAAAACTATGTTAGCACCTTATTGAAAATAAACAAGCTTGATGAAATTTTTAAGTTTTAAAATTCAATTTCTACACATAATTTACTTCCATCTTTTATACATAGATATTTCTTTTTGAAATGCAGATATATACTGTAATGTTGTGTTATTGTTAAAATCTACTCTCATGATAATTGCTGCAGTCAGTTAACCCATTGACTCACAGGTTGAAACTAGCCCTTTTCATAGTGTTTTTTATGTGTATACAACATGGATGGAGCAGGTTAGAATAGGTGAACCAAGTTTACTTAGAATAAATGAATTCATTTCTATTTCATTAGGATAGGCCAACTAAACATAGTTGTGACAGGAAACAAGTATAATTTCCAGTATTACAATAACATATAATTACAGGAGAGCTCATGAAAGCATTTGTAAATAAATCATATTCTAATAGCGACAATAAAATAAAAATGACAAATTGGTTTATTTTAAGAAATGTACTCTTCGAGATTTAATAATTGCAATTTCATTCACAATGTCATCAAAATTTTGTTCATCGAATATTTCATTTTCCTTGCTAATAAGAGCCAGACTGCTTAGCCTATCTTGCCACATTGATGAATGTAAATTGTTTTTATCAATTGAATTTTTGAGAAAGATCTTTCTCCAGCAGCAACTGTTACAGGAAGTGTTTATAAAACACACAAAGCAATACAGATATTTGAAAACCTCTTATTAAATCCTTGTGAAGATATATTCTAAAATTTTAAAAGGGCTCATGCTTGGTTTCATATAATCTTGAATAGCTTCTATTCGTCATAGAGATCCATAGCACTAATGTTACCTTTCTTCTCTGGCCTTGTCCGTTAGTTTTTTGTAAGTTTATGCAGAATTTAATTTTTGTTTCATATTTCGTCCTAGATAAGCTATGTAGATCATAGAGGAAACTGAAATCAACATTATGTATTTTTAGCTGTTCAAATCTTTTACTAACAGAGGTTACCATAATATCCAAAATACAGTAAAAGAAATTAATCTTAAAGCTAGTCTCATGGTATTGAACTTTTTCATCCTTGTGTTTGTAATCGGATTTTACTTTTTTCTTAGGTGGTCGGAGAGATAGCAATGGAGGAAATTCTACATCAGCATCTAAAGCTAATTCCTTTGCATCATTCAAAAGGCATTTAAATCCTTCCTCGGTTCTGTTGCTTTTCAAATATTCAATCAAATTTTCTTGAACTTCTATTGAAACTGAAATGTTTATGTCTGATTTTTGTCAAGTTTTACTCACAACATTTACCCGTGGTAAAATGTTATACTGGAGCACAATGGAGCAAATGAATCTAAATTATTTTATTTTCAGTGCCAGTGAATTTGCTTGATGTTTAGTATTTATATAACTGTTTACATATCCATATCGCTTATTCTTAACTCTTGGCGGATGTGCACAAAGGAATTTTTGAGTTTCTCGGTTTTTCTGCATCCTTTATTTTGCATATGTGAAAAGATTCCCTAGAAGAAAGTTTTAAAATTAACCATCATATCATTTAAGCAGCCTACCTATGATGTATTAAACCAAACTAAAAATCGGTAAACTGTCCTCAATCTTCTACGCACCCCTGATTTTCGACGCCCTTCAGAATTTGGCACACACTCTGGGAAGGTGCCTGAGGTGGTCACATCGTCGCCTCACCAATCACCACGGTTCTGGTTGCGAACGTATTTAGGTCTAAAAACTCGCCCTTCCTCCAAAAGAAGAGCTTGCTAGCAAACTGTTGCCGGCCTTGAGCCAGTTATTTTTTTTGGATGTGTATGAAGAAAATAATCTGATCAATAAGTATAAATGATAAATGATTTTTTAATATCAAGTATTACTCAAGTACATGCGTTCAAATCTGCGAGATGGAAAAGCACAAAATTAAGAAATATTATTGCCCGTCCGCAAATGCCGCCCCTCATATGTTGCCGCCCAGGTACGATGCACCCGTAGGGCAGCGCGGCTCTGTCCTAATACATTAATCAAATGCAGGTACACCCCAAGTTACGTCAAGGATGCATGCCTGAAAATTGCATCGTAAATCGAATCTGCATAAATCGAAGAAGTTTTTCCATAAGAATCAATGGTATTAGGGATGATGTGTGCAGAGTTCAGGGGATTTCAGCAAAACCGACTGTAGAAACCCCTAGATACTCGACAAACTGACAGAAAATTTTCAGAATTCCTCTATCATTTTTCCACACTGACGAGTTTCTTTTTAAAGTTGTAACCCAATGAAAACCATTGTAATTAACATAGAGCTTAGAAAATTATTGCATTACCTCTATTTTATCTTAGTTCATCACTGTTTTAAATTTCAAAAGATTTTGTTCAGTAGTTATTCGTTTATGAATTATTATATATGACTACTTTCGCGAAAGTTGGCTGCGTAGCTGGTTTTTACGGGTAGTTTCTGTGTTTAACTCGCCGTAAAATTTTACATTTTCTGTCTAAAAATATTAAAAAATCAAACCTTATTAAGCATAAAATAAGCTCTCCTATGGTATTTTTGTATATTCTTTCCAATAAAAGTAGCGCAAATGATCGCGCGTCAAAGTTGAGATGCACGTCTTTTTGACGCGGACAGTAGGTTCCCTCATTACAAAACCCTTCAAAGGCAACATATTAAGTAAGCACTTAGAGAGCATTGGCCTGAGTTTGGAGTGACGCAATATATTTAAGATTGTTGTTTATTTAGATGTTATATTACAGAGAGTAAATATTTAGATTGCAGTATGTGATTTTTATTTACCATTTTAATCAAATAATAGCTTCAGGAAAGTGATAATGAAATTTTTAAAGAACCTTAAACCTCTATCAACGTAATCCTGAGTCAAAACGATGTAAATCAACACAGAGGTATTAATTTATCGGTGATGTAACTTTGAATCGATGCAAATCGGGGCAACGTAAACCAGGGTATACCTGTATATGCTTTACATTTCATGCATTTTCTTACACAGGCACATCTCGGATTTAGTAAGTAATGTATTCTGGCACCCATTGCATAACTCAAAATTTGCATAGGTCGAAATTTACTATGGAAAGTACAGCAGAGGTGGAGAAACTATGGCCCGCGGGTTGGATCCAATCCCCGAAGGCATTTCAGCATGCGAAGCTGTTTTAGAATATAGTTAACAGAAAACAGAGCCAAAAAAGAAAATTAAGACTAATGGTGTGTTAATTGAAAAAGAAATAAATGAATTCTCGATGTAAATCACTAATATATTACGCAAGGTGAAACGTCAATTTTTACTATACGCAGTTTGCTTCCGCATTGTCCAATTGACATTTTCTTTGTAAACAAAACATAGAATGCCAATTTTGTCAAGCTGTTAATTTCTGTGCTAAAACAAAGGCAATTCAAGCCATTTACATATTATACATTTATGGGAAAGTCACTTTAATCGTTCTAGGAGAATTTCCGAAAGAGTTGTTCACTAAAATGCTAAGTACTAAATGCTTATGAGCCATGATTACAAGGGCCACACTTCTGTTAATTTGTGCAAAAGGGAACATGCACATTAAGAGATCAAACACTCACATCAATGATTGGAAAGACTGAAGGGATTGGGAGAGAAACCACACTACCACACAGACATGTCTGAATATAGTCCCCCCCTTTTTGGCCAAAATATTAGTAAGAAAAGTAAGAGGGGGACTATGTTCGCACCCAAAAAATAGGCAAACGAAAATATCACCGCCGGCAGTAAGTATTGGTAATAATTAATGCCCTCACTTGATTTGATTGTTTTACAGAGAATTTCTTGATACATATGCCTCAATAACTCAATTCTTTTTGTTCACTCTTTGTAATCCTTGCCTTAACGTTCGTATTTTTATTCATCTCTCCCCCTCTCTCTGGACAAGTTAAATGCTTGATGGCTGATGTTACGACACTCAAAAGGTACATATATAGTACTCATATGAGAATTGAGACAATAATGGAGTCTCAAGTTTGACAATGGCATGGTTGTCAAGGCAAATCCTCATGAAATTGCTAAATTTTGGCAAAATAAGTCATTTAAGTGTTAGATTCTAGCATTTGCAGATGGTGGGAGACAAACAATGATAAGACTAAGAAACATTGTTCATTTTCCTTTAAAACAGTCCCAGTTTGAAGATCAAGGGTCCATTTTTCTAATTTTTATGGACAAAAGAATGAAAGCTTGCATGTCGCTAAATTGATTTATAGGTTTTATCGTATGGGAAATGGAAAATACTTTCTGTATTTGAACCTTGGTCTTGGAGATTTTTTCATAAGTGGCTTTTGCTATAAGAATCAAACATTCATACCAAATTTCAATCTTCTACCTACTAGGAAAGTTTGTTAAAAATAGCATTACATTCAGTCATAAATAGTTCTTGATTCTCCCACTCTTTTTTAACAGCTCTTTAAGAGCGGCACCACAATCAAGCATTACAGGATTACAGAGTAACAAGTATAAAATTGTAATGGTCATCATGCGTAATGCTCTAATTTTGTGAATAACTCGATTATAAATTAACTTATAAGCCTGAAATTGTTCAGGATTTCAGTGTTAATGAATCTCTACATTATAACTAAAAATAATTTAGATTGAGATCACAGGTTTGACTCCACAAGATGAATGTCATTTCCCATAAGATAACACGTAAAAATCACCTTTTTGGTTTGAAGGCTTTCACTCTTTAACTCTTTAAATATTTTAAAATTAAGTTATCGACACAAAATTTACACTAAAGCACGCCAAAATGAATGCGAATTCTTATTCTTACTGTCAAATACTCAATCTCATGCAAATTCGCTCAAATTTTAATTTTTATTTGAGTTTTGGTAAATTTTTAACATTCCAATGCTAAGATGCCATTGTTACGGGTGTTGTTGTCCCCGGTAATTTCAGTGTATATGCACTTATATAAAGTCTTAAAGATTGAAACTAAGATTAAAACTTGCTCGAAATGACTGAAGATATGAATTAAATACAAATAAGTTGGCTGCAGTATTCATGTTATTTATATTTTTTATCTATATTACTAAAATCCTATTTCTGGTTTCTCTCTCTCTCTCTCTCTTTAACGCTCTATACCTCAGCCATTTTAAATCTCTGGGAATTTCAGCTCTCTTTTTTATCGAGTTATTAAACTAATTTTCTTAATTTGTTATTTAAAACCAAACATATATCCCTAAAAAATATCCAGGAAAATGAATAAAATGTTTAGTAAAGAATCCACTTTAATAACTCACACAAAACAGACGACCGGTTTCGACTAACATTTAGTTATCATCAGGTCAAGAATAAGGACACTACAACGTATATATAGGAAATGGGTGAGGTAGGGGAGGGAGGTGTGGAGAAAACAGGTGAGGGGGATGGAAGAGGGTCTCTTAAACAGTACTTTTTAGGGTGTGGGCGGAGGGGGAAAAAGACGGTTGGGGTAATTGTTTAGCAAGGGAAAGACCGAGGGAAGGAGCGGGGAGTGGGTTGGGAAGAGATGTTCATTAATAATGCCGTTGGCATGAGTCTTCACGTGGTGGAGGATTTCTAATTGTTTGAGAAGGATGAGTCACCAGCTTTTGTTTTGGAGATGCAATATGGTTGGATAAAAATTGGCAGAATGTTTGTGGTCAATGAGGTGTTTTGCAAAAAGGGATTTTTGGCAGTTGGAAGTAAAGCAATGTAAGTGTTCTTTGCAACGGGTCTTAAAATTTCTTCCCGTTTGTCCAATGTAAAATTTGTCGCAATCATTGCAACTCAATTTATAAATGCCGCTTTTATTAAGATTTTCGATGTTATCTTTTCCATTGGAAAGAAAATGGCCTACACTGGAGGTTCCATAGAAAGCGGGTCTTAATAGGTTTTTTGGGAGAAGATTCGCGATTTTGAGGGAAAGAGGACCTGTATAAAGAAGGCAAAACCAGCAAGGTTTGGTTTCGGTCTCCGGAGAAGGGCAGAAGATTTTATTGAGGGCCAATTTCTTTTGTTTACGGAAAAGGATAGTGTCTATTAGGGAAGGGGAATAACCGTTAGCAAGCGCAATATGTTTAATAGTGGTAAGTTCTTTTTGGAAGGAGTAAGGAGAAAGAGGGATGTGCGTGAGGCGGTGTATCATCGAGTGGAAAGCAGCGTGTTTCTGGGAAGTGTGGTGTCTGGAGGAAACATGCAGTGTGTGGTTGGTGTATGTAAGTTTGCGGAAGATGGAGAATTCTAGGTTAAGGTTAAGGCATCGAATGGTTAGGTCTAGGAAGTTCAGAGATTGGTTTTCTTCAATTTCAATAGTAAAGGTGATTGAGGGGTGAAGGTTGTTCAGGTAGGAGGCAAAATTACGCAATAGTCTCTCAGTACCATTCCAAATGCAAAAAGTATCATTTTCTGTTTTGTGTGAGTTATTAAAGTGGATTCTTTACTAAACATTTTATTCATTTTCCTTAATATGGAGTTCCACCACGTCAAAGCTGCATCCATCGATTTTCCTAAAAAATATATTCATTAAACTCATGTCACGTCAGGGTGTAAAAATACAAATAACTAGAAATGATAATAGAGTATAAAATCAAATAATTAAAGAAGTTCTTTATAGTGAGTGCTAAATTAATTGTCATTTAAAATTATCATTTTTGTTAATTTGTTATTAGAAACCAAATGAACATTCCCTATAAAATACCCATAATAAATTAATCCCATATTCAAAACATATTCACTTGAAACTAATCTAAATCCAATAGGTATATGGTAGGAACGAAGAAACAGCAAGCAAAGGGAGGGGGGTTATTGAGCGTCAGCAAGCAGAGGGCTTGCCCCCTAATATAATATATATAGGAACATTAAGTTAATAATTTTAATAATGGTTACTTCATTCACCTTCATCACTATTCCTGAATAAGAACATTCTAATTCTATTCAACAAAAACTACCATGAAACAATCTCTTAATTATAAAATTGCTATTGTTAATTAAGCTTAGGAGCAGTTGTTTGATTTTTAGAATATGTGTCCAAAACTTTGTGGCATCATTATTATATAAGGATTATCTCTTTAAGGTTATCTATGTGGCTAGAAATCCAAAGGATTTAATTTTATCATATTATTACCAAAGTCTTCGCCGAGAAAAATACAAAGGAAGTCTTGAAGAAATGGTAGAGTTATTCCTAGGAGATTGCAGTGAGTATTCATGCCTTTCTGACTTTTTAGTACACTAAACTGCTAAAATCTCGAGAAATTTTTGTTTGCAAGAATCCAGTTAAGAAGGGGAAACAGTTTCTAACAACCAAACTACTTCTTCCTCCACCCCTCTTCTCCTAAACAAAAAGCAAAATAAATTATATAACTATTAAATAATAAATTGGTCTATGTTGCTTGTGTGAATAAAGATTAAAGAGGTTGAAGTAAATTTAAAATTATTATTGGTTTTTTGAAAGTGGCAACCATCCAACCCACTATGGGTTAAATTATCTCATTGGATCAAACCAGAGGAGCTTCATATCAAATTGTTAATACTCGACCCTCGACTATATTTCTAAAATTTCAATTTTAGCTATTTGGTGGTTACAGTACTCCTTTTAATGGTAGTCTAATTTTTCAGTTAATTTTATTTAGCTATGCAAGAATTTTGCTGTATTTAATCCAAATTTAGGCAATACAACATGACTAAATGCTGTTTTTATTTCCAGTATCATACTGTCCATTTTGGGATCATGTGCTGACTTTCTGGAATCACCGGAATGATTCAAATATTCTTTTTCTTACTTATGAAGAAATGAAACAAGTAAGAATTTTACATTATTTATAATAAATTAGAAAACACTTTATTAATTTTTTTACATATATTTTATTATGACAACATATCAAAACTAGTTACTCTTATTTATAATTTTTTATTATCTAAATTTTAAAAAACAATAATCGTGAAAAAGTTCCACGAAATTCCAGCCTTTTTTAAAATTTTCATATCCTTTTCGATCTTGAAACTGACATAATGTCAAATATGTACTTGGGTAACAGTGAGAGTCCATGTTTGATAAATATTCGTTAACAGTTTGCTACTGACAAAAGTAATGGTATTATCAACTTATGTATTTTGTTTTTGTTTTACAACAGGATCTGCCATCCGTAGTTTCAAAAGTGAATTTATTCTTGGATAGAAAACCACTTTCTGAAAAAGATTTATCAAACCTCTGCTCACATCTAAGTTTTGATTCTATGAAGTCTAATATTTCTGTGAACTATAAATTTTGGGAAAAAACTGAAGTAATCTCAAAACTCGAGGGGACAAATCAAAACTTCATGCGCAAAGGAAAAGTTGGTAGCTGGAAAGAAGAAATGAGTCCTGAAATTGCAAAGCGTATTGATGATTGGACTGAAGAAAACCTAAAGGGAACAGGTTTATCTTTCATCTCCTGAACCCTTTTACTATTATTTTATATAATAAAAGTAAAACATTAATCCTGTTATGCTTCTAAAATTGTTTTTTTCAATTTTACATTAACCCTTAACAGGTCATGTGTTGTCTTTTAGACCAACCAACCTTTTTTTCACTTAGTCACACCTCCGACATCATGGATAAAAGCTGGTTACCGTTCTCCAGGAAATGATGTGAACCCGATATTTTTTCATTCGACATTTGTTCAAGACTTGGAATGATTGAAAAACGACTTTTATTTTTAAATGAATATAAACAGGTTTTTACACCCAAAACATTGAACATTTGCAACAGAAAAAATAATTATAAATATAAACGTTAACACTAAAATTACACAAAGCTATCAATTTCAATTAAACTAATGTGATTTCTGCTGCTGAATTTTCTTCTCAAGAACATCAAATTTGGGTTGAACAGTTATTGATGCAGCCAACCATACACTTGCTTGAAGAATGCTAGGAGTTAGTTTTGAACACTTTTTATTTTTTATGTTTAAGAAATCAGAGAAGGCTCACTCAGAAAGTTAGGTGCTGTGAGAGCTCACAATAACTCTGATTGCCAATGAGGCCAAGCTATGATAATACTCTTGTTTGTAAACTGTGGCCCAAAAGTCTGAACATGAGTTGATTTGGAATAAAGAATTTAAGTTTGAATCTCAATGAACTTCACGGTGAATCTGTAAAAGAAAATGCCGGAAAGTCTTAATTCTTTATACTAATTACTTTTAAAATTGGTTAATATCTACAGACCGTGCAATTTCAAGGGAATAAAAAGATAAAAATTTAGTTTGTATTTCCTTTTCTTCAGTAAAATATCGTAATAATGAAGAAAACCCTCAGATATTTTCTTTGTTGCTAGCATCCATACTTGTAGACAAGTTCTTTTAAATAAAGTTTTTTGACTTGGGACAAAGTACTTTTGTAATTATTTTTGTAACTTTTATTCTACCACAACTGTATTTGTCTGCAACAACTGAATCTGGAAAAAACTACAGAATAATGATCCTACATAATCGATTGATAAGTAGCTATGGAAGTGCGTTGTTGTATAACTAAACACTTTCTGCTGCAAGAATTAGGTCTTTTTTGTTAAGAAAAAAGTTATTTTTGTGAATGTCGATGAGGAACTGATGTTTGCCTTGAGACTACTGGATTTCATATGTCATTTCACGTAATTTTTGCCACCATGTCCAATAGAAAATTTACTGTTCTTGCAGATAGTGCAAATAGCTACATCAGCTCTCTTGCAACGAATCATACTTTTTTCCCATTCAGCACTGAACTTAACTAATCTTTTCATTTTTTGGGGGTTTAGTTAATTCAGACTTTTCCAAGTCTGAATTATCCATTTCATCTAAAAAATAAACATGAACTCGATTACGAGGTGCCTACATATTAACGCATGCAATAGTAAAGTGTCTAGCAGAAATATATCATATATATCCTAGCAAATATTTCACCTTATTTAACAGGACTGGATTGTGCCCCTGATGGCTAGCGTGTATATTCTGTGTACGATCTTCAGACCTAAACTGTTTGAATGAAAAATGAATAAAGTTTCTTATTCTTATCGTCACATTTCACCTACTATTCAAAATTGCTCAAGTAATATGTTTAAATCATATTTATTGGAAAATTTTAAGCTTTTTAATGATATGTTGCCTTGCTGACCGTGTCATTATTAAACTTCGAGATTTTATTGTCGTCTCAATCCTTATACTACCTAGGTATATGCATAAGGCTTCATCCACACTATGTAACAAATGTTACGTAACAGCGTAACCTGTTACAGTAACAAGTTACCGTAACCCGTAATCTTGTTACGTAACATTGTTATGTAACACTTCCTGTCCATGCTAGCAACTGTATTTAGTTGGTATTATGACTTGGGAGGAGACACTCATATTTTTTATGTATTAATATGCCAGACGAAGAATTGCTTCTTGCAGGTGCTTGCTGTATGGTTATCCAAACATTACCTAGGAGAAGGAAGAAGAAATCTCGAAGTGTCTGGACGTGAGAGTTATTGCAAGGGAGGCAGCAATATGGCGGGTTGTCAATTGTAAGAAACTTATCCTACGATTCAACAAGGTTCAGAAATTTTACAAGGCTGACCCCATCTGATTTTGAATTACTTTTACAACTTGTTGGGGAGAAAAATTTCTAGAAGAGATACTTCTTTTCATGATGCAATATCCCCTACTGAACGGCTGTTAATAGCATTGAGATATCATCGAACACCTAAACGATGAACAATGAACTGGTGTTACGTTAAATATTTATTCGAGTTAGTGTAAATGGTCGCGTACAGACATTTGCATTTACTTGTGGGAGGCTCTGCAGAGGAAAGGAGGGTAATAAGGAGGAAGTGATTTCTTCGTGATCGGCAAAAACGCATTCCATTCGCCTGAGAAAGATTTTTTAAAAATATTTAGGCTTAATCAAGAAGTTGCTATGTATCTTTGTGATATATAAACGCTACGAGGAAATCATCGCTGTCCGTAGAACTAAAATTATAACTATAGCGGTTATTGATAATATTTGTGGTTATAAAGCATATTCTTTATGACTGGTTAATTGAACCTGCTATTTAAACATTTTTTATTTTAATAATATCGAGTAAACCAAATAAATAACAAGACAGCATTTCGTGGACTCAACAATTTAATTGGCTTTAAGTATTTGTTATCTCTGAATCGACTTGGAAGAAATTGAGCTACTGCTCATGTGCGTGTTGTGTGTTATCGCTAGTATCCAGCGATATTCAGGACATGGTTACGGAACACAAAAATGGTTCCAGTAACACTCAGGATGTTACGTAACAAGAGATAACATGTTACGTAACAAGATGTAACGTGTTACTGTAACCTTGTTACGTAACATTTGTTACATATTGTGGACGCACCCTAAGAAAAGCGTGCTTTGAATGTTTTAATGGGAAAGAGAGAAGGATAGAGAGGAAGAAAAAAGGAGAGGGAGACAAGAGAGGGAGGGAGTGTAATGGTTTCTCGAGAAATAATGGCTTTCTCTTAATAACGCTAGCTGCGGACACCATTCCATGGTTGATTTTTCATCTTTTATTCATCAATAATGAAAATATATGGAAATGTAACTGTGGAGAATAACGTTTTGAACTAAGCTGATTCAAAGAATGGACTTTTCCAGACCACACATGTGGCAGAGTGCAAGGTTCGTTTTTTTTATTCGTTCTTTGCACGAAGTGAACGCATATAGGGAAGGTCGATTCCGACCATCCGTATGTTAACACTCGGAAACCGCTGGGCGTATTGTAATGAAATTTGGTGTTGGGGAGTTTTCGTAAAATTTATTGACCGATTTCAATTTTGGTCAAAATCGGTCAACAATGATGACCACTTTACATGAAGACCTACAATGTTCCTTTTTTCGACTTGGGAACCGTTTGATGTATTTTGATGAAAGTTGGTATTGGGGAGTTTTGCTAAAATCGGTCGACCGATTTCAAATTTGTTTAAAATCGGACAACAATGACGACCACTTTACATGAAGACCTACATGTAGTTTACAATATTCCTTTGTTTCAACTCGGGAATCGCTTTATCTATTGTGATGAAATTTGGCATTGGGTAGTTTTGTTAAAATTAATTGAACGATTCCAATTTTGGCTGAAATTGGACAATAATTACGACTACTTTACATGAAGGCCTACATGTATTTTACAACGTACCTCGCTTGCTTCTCGTTAAATTCTCATCTGAGCGAAAAATATTGAGAACATTGTGAAATCTCAAAGAACGCATTTGGAAACTCTGTGTACTCCGACATGGAGTACACCTTTCCAATCTTGTTTAATGTGTTATCCCCAGTAGTACATATCACAATATTTGTTTTGTCGTTTATTATTTACAAACCGGGTTTTATGACAGCTTGACTAATGCTTGGCATAGCATCTGGCTAGCAAGGACTTTCCGTTATTTCTTTTGTTTCTTCTTGTGATGAGCCAATACCTGGGTCGTGTTCATTTAAAAGGGCAAAATCAGGATTGTCATGATCGGGGTTTAAATTTTCTTCACCATTGTCGACATCATCGTTTTCGTTGAGGATTCGCTTGACGTCTTGTGTTTGGAATAAGTCCTCAAAATATCTTCTTCATTGAAACATAATGCATCAAATGATGGCACAAGGTGAGATAAAGTAAATCATGGTAGGGCATATTATGTGGTTGTTTGGGTTTAGAAAAAGTATGAAATTCACTAAGCATCTCCACCTAACTCATTAACACACAACATTTTAACACATTTGTGACCAAAGCGAGAAAGGTAGCATTATTCGTATGTCGCCAGAAATACATGTAACTGGGTTTCAATAAATAATAAACAAAATATCGCCAAGGAATAAGGACATCAAATAAAAATATTACATAAATAACACGGCTTACACATCTGAGTTGAGCGAACGGTAGCATATAAACTGCTTGAAACCACACAAAGTAACAAAACTCGCAAACAAAATTTGAACGACAAACAAAATAGTTTCATACTGACTCAAAACCACTGAAAACCGTCAAAGAAATTCTGGAAATCACGGGGACAATGTGCAAACATCGAGAAAGTATAGCGAGTGTAGGAGAATAGTACAATTTAAACAAAGCCGATCATACATTTCTCTCTCCAACCGCAACCGTTTTAAATTTAAAAGAAGAAGAGGAATTGGTTGAAATAAAAAAATAACAGAAGTCTCCAAATTTATTTTGGAAAAAATAGCCTTTCAAGATTTTGGGTAAGTTAACAAAAGATTATCCTAATATTTCTCAAAGGACTATTGAGGTATTACTTCCGTTTTCAGCTTCGTATTTGTGTGAATTGGGCTTTTTAGCCCTCGCTGAAATAAAACAAAAAAGAGAGAAAGACTATTATCTGTAGAACAAGAATTACAAGTTTGTTTGTCAGCAGTGAGGCCAAGGATTAAACAAATTTGTTCAAAGCATCAATCCCACATCTCGCACTGAGTTCTGATTAGTATTATTAGTTGAGTGATAATTTGTTTGTATTATTATTAAGAATTAAGAATAAATCTGGAGCGCTTTTAAAGAGAAAGTTGGTTTTATGCTCCTAAATGAAATTGATTGCTTAAAAATACTTTGATATTGCTGATTTTCATGCTACAACTTTCCCTTTTAGCTGTTGATATATTTACTATGTGGTTTTCTTGCCTCACAAAAAAACTACTCCAGATCTTTCTTTCAGCAGCTCTAATTTAATTAAATTAAATAAATCAAAACAAAACCATGACCAATCAATAGTATTTGAGCCCAGAACCAATAGCATAGCTGAGAATAAATATGATCTTCAATTATACTTTGAGGTAAGAACTGATATTGACTATTATCATTTTCAGTGAATTATACCCCATACTGGTACCATTTACTGACATTCTGGCAGCAATGTAAAGATAATTCTAACACTTTCTTCATTACTTACAAAGATATGAAAAAGGCATGAATTCTCTTTAAAGGTTTTTATAATATCTGATTGAGTAGATCATTAGGTAAAATTAGAATATAAATCTATTTCAGAAACCTCAATGTGAACTGAACTGAGGTATTTTGTTCCAGCCTACGTTAATATTTAACAAAGGTTTTGTTTCTGATAGAAAAGATAATAGATAAGCTGAAATGTGTTGTCTTTAAAATGTTTTTAAAAATGAAGGAATTAAATTGTTCTAAATTGCTCCCAAGCAAGACGAGTATGGTGAGAGTTTCATCTACTCTAAAATATTATCACAACACAGAAAACAAGTTGAATCAAAATATATAAAGATCAATGATTGAAAAAAAACGTTTATTAAAGTGGGTTCCATTTCATTTGTGTCCCTCTTTATATAAATGCTTGATTTATCGAGTAGTTGTTTCACCACTTAACTGCTGTAATACATAAGGTTACATTATTCTTAGATAAGAAACCTCTATCTGAAGAAGACCTCTCAATTCTATGTTCACATCTTAGTTTTGAATCAATGCAATCCAATTATTCAGTCAACAATAAGGAATGGGATCAAAAATATCTGGATGACAAAAACTTGAATTTTATTTGCAAAGGTATTGTTTGGTGGATGGAAAGATGAAATGAGTCCTGAAACTTCAATGCATTTTGATGAATGGATGGAGAAACATCTTAAAGGAATTGATTTCTTTTTCATTTATTAATTAGTTGAATACAGTTGTTGACTACTGAGAATTTGTAATTGTGTTTACCAAATCTTGATATTGTTTTAGTAAAAATGTAAACACATGCTTTTACTATTGTGCTATTTAGAAAAGGCACACAATTATAATTTTAATGATGTCTACATTCGAGATATCTTCCAGCTATATCCATGCATAACATTGCCACTATCTCTTCAAAATTAGCATTTATGCTTGCTAACTGCACTTCAGAATACCTTTTCATCATATTTTCTCTTATATTTTAATTTTATTCTTAATCTCTCTCTCTTCATCTTGCACATCTCAGTTTTCTGATAAATGACTTAAATATTGCAATAATTTACAGTGTGTTTATTACAGTTCAACACTAGAACTTGTGATAAATATTAATTTTATTGTAATTATTGGATTAGTTCAAGTTTTTACCAAATATGTGTTTTGGAGATATTATTAGTTATGCATAAAAGCTCACAAATGTAGCATTCTTAGAACTAGGATATTTCCTGTTTTTTTTTTAATTTTTAGGCTTCTAAAAATCTATGCCTATATATAAATATATCTATGTGGAAAATAAAATACTTTGTCTTGATTTGAACAAGGTGAAAGCCACAGTTAATATTTGATTACCTTTTACAGACTGAATTATCTTTATTTCCAGAGATCATTTTTCATAGTTTTGTTGTACAGTACTCCTTGGTTAAAATGCCATTACTAATAGGCCATATTCAGATATACCACAGATCTAATTTACTAACCTTATACTTTGAATTGAACTTATAAACATACCTTTGCTTTGACTATAGATTGAAGTTGGCATTAATTGTTATATTTTATTGTTTGTGGAAATCAGAAAAGATAAATAAAATATATAACATCTACGTACATAATATAATAATGATGTCCACAATTATAATACAAGAAGAAAGATCAATTGCGATGTAATAGGCCACAATTTAAAATTATATAGTAATGGATCTATTTATATGGGTTGCAAGCTGATTAACAGCCTACCATCATAAATTAAAAATGAAAAGAAAATATTTGTGTTTAAGAGAAAACTAAAAAACTTCCTCTTAGATAATTGCTTTTACTTGAGTGATGGGTGTTATAATGCTGATGTATTCTAGGTGTTTTTGTATAGTTTTGTATGTTATTAATCTTAGGTTTTAATGATGGATCCTATATTTATACTTGCAAATCCTCTGGACCAATAAAATTATTATTATTGGTTATATGGCAGTATGGCCAATAATGTGGGTAGTTGTTTCTCCCAAAATCTTGGGTATAATTGAATTAATTTCATTCTTAAAAATATTCAAATTAAACTAATAAGCTCAAAATTGACAATTACATAACCAAATTTTATTTAATTTCATTTCATGGCGTCTCTCCTTGTATTTTTTAGCTTGAATTTTGCACAATCCATTATATAGAATCTCATTTTTATTGCTAAGAAAAAGTGACTGCAAATTCTTGATTTCAATTTCATCTTTCATTCTCTATAAAGTGTATTTTCAGGTACATAAAATATGAAAATATATAGAGGCAGGACTAGCTGAAATAGGTTGCAAAAGGTGCAAAGAACCCAGGGCAAAATTTTAGAGGTGCAAAATCTTAGTGAAGCAAAACACAAAGATTAACATTTCTTTGTATAAAAATAAAATGCCTGCAGTAATATGGACGAATTATTGGAAAACTTTGCCAGGTTAAAAGATCAAAAGTTTCTAATTACCTTATATTTGTTAAATAAATTCCGTTATATAATGTATCATTTTGCTTGATTTTGATTCTGTAATTTGAATTTACAAAAAGTATTAAAAGTTATGCAATGAAAAATAGATAAAAATATAAAATTTTGAAAAACCATAATTTTTCATTTTCATGCCCTCCATTTCTTGAGCTTGGGCCAGCAATTTGTAGAGGTATTGACATTTTATAGAAATAACTATCGTAAAGTATAGTTATTCTTTCTGCTGGAAGCACTATTTGATGTTTTCATTTTCTTTGAAAGCATGTAAATTGTTTTCAGATTACAGGCATGCCTCACTTAGTGCAAGAGATGCATTCCGAGACATCTGTGCACTAACTGAATTTGCGCTAAATGAACGGTCGGTAACATAGCACTTAATTTTTACTTTTAAAAAATTTTAATATTTTTATCTTGCAACTTATATAATGATAGACCATTTTTATATTATAATTTAAAGTCAAGGAAACAAAGTATATGATGATTATTTTAAAATAATTATTTATTATGAACATATTGGTGTACAACAGCTTCAAAAAAACTAATTCTTTATGATGGAAAATCACAATTTTCTAATAACATTTGCTACGAAAAAACGTATTATGAAATAGATGAGATATACAAAATAGCATAAATATTTCTGGTATATACTAGATAAAATATCAATATAGTGTATTACCTTGACATGTCCCTAAAATTCTTCATGATTACGAAAGCTTAATCAACACGTTCTTTACATAAAATGAAATCTGACAAAGCTAAACAATTGAAGAATGGAAATATAGCTCATGTATCCACTATAAATTCAAATAGTAGCATCTATATGGTAAAATAATAAACTGAAGATCTTTGATGATGAATGGCCAGCGTAAAATAAACAAAAATGGAATATGATTCAGTGCCGCCACCGCAGCTTCAGACAAGTAACTAGCATAAGTACCAGCAGCAAAATAACATCAGAATAATAAATGAACAAGAATGGAAATGTGTACATCATAATTTATCGCAAATCTTACCTTTTCTGGGAAAAAGTATTTGACAAAAAATGTGTATTTAATTATTTTATCCCTATAATAATCCAAGAGGTTGATTAACCAAAAATACCCCCACGCATTAATTATTTGATTCGACTTTTGTTCTCAATATTTTTTGCTCAGAGGAGTATTTAACGAGATGCTTGCGAGGTACATCGTAAAATACATGTAGGTCTTCATGTTAAGTGGTCGTTATTATCCAATTTTAACCAAAATTGGAATCGGTCGAGAAATTTTAGTAAAGTTCTCCAATACTAAATTTCATCAAAATATGTTCAGCGGTTTTCGAGTTGAAACATGCTGACAGATGGAGACAACCTCCCATATACTATGCGTTCACTTTGTGCAAAGAACACATAATGAGAATCGTTAAAGTTATCATGAATCTAATCTAACCCATCTACACTGAACCCAATGAAAGTTAAAATTCAGTCATGAACCTAATCTAACGCAATCCCAAGCAAAAATTCATCCTAAGATAACCCAACCCTCCACATATCAACATAATCATAATCATTTATTCACGCATTAGCCAATACAAGATCAGAATAGCCATAGTCAGTGGTAGACAATTAAAAAGATTGATTGTTACAAAAGAGACATATACATAACATAACATACAAATATATGCATAACATGAGAAAGAAGGGCTACAATAATACATTAAGTACTTTGAAAAGAAATGTCAATATCACCTTCAAAGTATTGATGCACTGAATAAAAGGCTTTTTCAGCAAGCCACGATAATACAATGGAATTGAACTTATTCACTGATATGGATCTGGCGACTGCAGGTAGTCTTTTAAAAAAATGTAAAGAAGAATTGCAGCTCACCAGGGAAGTACCTAACCTAACACGAGGGATTTCAATTTTATTGCATGACCTTGTGTCATGTGAATGTATTTGTGGTTGGGTGGAAAAGGATTCTAGATTTTCTTTTACATGTAGTAAGTTTACATAGATTTAGCAGCTGTACAAGGTTACAATTTTATGGTTAGCAAACAGTGGCTTAGAGTGTTCCTTTGAGGGAACACCAGAAATTAATCTTAATGCTTTTTTTGTAGCATAAATACTGGCTTCGCACTTGATCCATGGCCCCAGAGATGACTTCCATATGTGAATTTTGGAATGAAAAAATGCGAAGTATACTGATCTAATGTACTGATCAGATATATGCAGATTAAATTTTCTCAGCATGTACAGCACACAAGAAAGTCTATTGCAGATCATAATTATGTGATCATTCCATGATAATTTAGAGTCAAGCCAAGAACCTAGGGGGTGGCAGTAGCAGAGTGGTTAGAGCATTGGCCTTCCATGCAGAGGTCCCAGGTTAGGATCCGGCTGAGGTCGGATTTTTCAACATGGGATTGTCCCATCCCTTACTTGCATGATTTTAGGAGATGACATCAGTCAGCGCTCTGTCCTTCAGAAGGGACATTAAGCAGTTGGCCCCCTTGGTGCACTTCATAAACAGTAGGCTAATGCCAGCACCAGGTTTCCCTCCTCCCTTATGTATGTTTGGTGTAGAAGGAGTAATGGCTATAATAATCCAAGAAGTTGATTAGCCATAAATGTCATCAGCAAACAAGAGAGTATCAGCATTAACATTGTAATCAAGAACATTTATAGCAACTAGGAAAAGTCGAGGACCAAGAACCAAGCCTTGCGGTATCCCAGTATGAATTTCCAGAATCTCCTAATCACAATAGTCAATAGAAACAAATTGATGTCTACCTAAGAGATATGACTGAAGTGCCTTTAAAACATCACCTCTGATACCATAGTATTCCAATTTGAATAGTAGAATATCATGTGATACACAGTCAAATGCCTTGGTAAGATTCCTTATTTTCTAAGGCAGAAATAACTGTGTTCAATAGGCACTCAACTGCAGAAGTAATAGACATTCCAGTTCGGAAACCATGTTGCACAGGAGGGAAGAGATTGTGGGATTCAAAATGATTGTACGTAGCCATTTACAAATTTTTGGATAGAGTTGGAATAATTGATACTGAGCAATAGCTGCCAGGAGCATTATGGCTGCCCTTTTTAAAAATTGGCAATATTTTTGATAGTTTAAAGGAATCAGGGAAAATACCAGTTTGTAAAGAAACATTCAAGAGCACTGGAAGGGGTTCAGCAATTCAATCAATTATTTGTTTAAGAAGGTTATTAGATATGCCATACACATCCTTGCAAAAATAATTCTTCATACAATGTACAATTTTTTATCCTCAAATGGAGTAACAAGGCACCATGAGAAGAGGGGAACAGAAAATTTGCACTTGGAGAGAACATCAGAAACTGTAAGATTAGTTTTAGGTATAAGTTTTTTAATCATTCTAACAGAGTCAACAAACTAATCATTGGGTGAAAAAGGAATTCTAATAGAAGGGTTGTTCATGCCAGTTTCATTCTTTATGATTTTCCATGCTGCTCTGCATTTATTAGTAGAGTTACTAATATAAAGTTCAGTAGCATTTTTTGCATTAAATACTCTATTTGTAGATTTTTTATAATCAGTATATAGTTTTTATCTAGGACATCGTTATAGCTTTTGTGTAAATCAATCAGTTTATTCCTCATTGAGAGGAGTTCTGGAGTGAACTATTTAACAGAGAAGCTTTTGTTGAAGCGTGACTTACGTAGTTTTACAGGAAAACAAAACTCAAATAATTAGGTGAACATATTAAAAATGTAGAGGCCACATGATGGCATGACATGCGTGATACCCAATCAGTATCACTTAACAAGCTCCTAAATAATTTAATTGCCTAATTATTAAAGGATCTTAAAAGTTTGTTGTTCATACTGCTAGAAGGGAGAGGATTCATTAGACAGAATTTTAGGACAGCTGAGTGATCAGAAAGAGAGGGATCAAAGATATTTACTACCTAGTGCCATTTTTCAAGATTGGTCATTATGTTATCAAGGCATGCAGCAAGTCTAGTTGATTCATAGTTAGCACAGTACAAGTTAAAAGAGCTCAACAAGTTTTTATACATGACAGCTTCCTTCAAATTTAGTTTCACGTTCAAATTCAAATCTGAGCAAATAATAATTTTGGAATTTAGTTTCTCCAGGAATTTAACTAGTTTTTCAAAAAGATCAAGAAACATATCAAAATTACCACTCGGTGAGCAATAGATAGATACAACAGTCAAGGATATGTCAGAAAAGTGTGCAGCACAAGCTTCAAAGTGAAAGTCAACACTGAACATACTGATGTCAATTGAGACAAATTTTAGTCCAATTGAAGCACAAATCATAGCACCACCATGTATAGCATTTTTATGGCAATACCAACTTGTAAGATCATATCCACGAAGCAAATAAAGGTTAATATCAGCATCAGACAGCCAATGCTCACAAAAACACATCAGATTTTTAAAACAATTCTATCTCTTCAACCTTGTTCTTCAGAGACTGAAGATTCAGGTGACATATCTTAAGTTCATTAAAATCAGGTTGAAATGAGATACCAGAGGTAGGAGAGGAACAGAAATGACCACTTTTAATGAGAGAGATAACACCTTCATTTCCTAGTCACATTGTCTTTGATTTGCTGATCCCACAACTTCCTCTGGTGGTAACACCAATGGTAGGTGGGGAAGGAGCAGAAACTGAAGCAGATTCGTCAACTTGTTGAGTGGAATTTGTTTAATTAGCTGATTCAATGATCAGGTCAATGTATTTATCATCACATCAATTTGCAGCAGAACTATCAGGTACTATCTTCATATTGCGTAATTCGCTATTACCTGCATTCTTACCATGAAATTTACGAAATATAAAATGCCTAGCACAAACACCATTAGACCAGTTTTCACCATTTTGAAGATCACTCAAAAGGCAAAAGACAGCACTAACTTTAAATGTGGCACTTCTCTCAGTGCAAGGTAAATTTTCAAAGGTGAAATCGTGTTCCTTAAATTTATCTGTTAGGTATTTCAATGTTGTCACATGATACTGAAGGACACAGGACTCAAGTGAATCCATCAGCATTTAGGTATTCCCATAAACTCATCATGGATATTATTGCATCCTATAACTATTGCACTCAGTATCTTATGTTTACTTTTCCTTTGGATTGTGATAAACCATAGTTGTCAGGAGGGGAATGGTCAGAAAAATTAGAATTCGCCTTACTATTGTGTTCTGCTTTCAATGAAGAATTGGCTGCATATGTAAAATTGGATATGTTCTTCACAATTCTTCTTGAAATATTGGCAGCACTGGGAACACATGGTGGGTCATGAGCAGCAGGACATCTTGGACCACGTCTCGCCTTTGCCTCCTTATCACTTGAGATCCACTGCTTCTTTTCAATCACAGATAGTCTATCATTAATATCATCCAGGGTTTGAAGAATGGATGAAACCATCATACTATGGTGCATACAGTGGTGTATTATCCATTAGGCACTCACCTGGGGCCCCAGGTTTTCAATGAGCTTCACATTTTACCTCAACAGTTAAAAAAAAATATCTTAACGTTGATTTTTTCGTGAATACATAAACTACCTTTGGTGTATAGGAGGCTAAAGATAACAGCACTACAACCACAAATACACAATACATTGTAACATATTTTGCACTGACATGTTTGTAATTTTATTGATACTGTAAACAGGCAGGCACCAGCCCGTTGCGCTACGTCTCCGCAGTGAGCAACGGTTGGGAGTCGAGTGAGACCATTTGTAAGCCAATCAAAATTTACTTATTTTGTGCACACCTTGGCAAGTGCTCAAGAGGACTTGCCTAAACTAGTTTCTGCAAAATCTTTGAGAGCAGTGGTAGTTTTGAAATCAAATGAGAGTTTAGCTGTTCGAAGTTCCTGTAATTTCTCAACGAAATTCTTGTAGGTATATAACATTCTCTTTGAAATATAGTTATTATCATTTAGGTATTCGAGTTAATTCTTTCAATGTCGACATGAGCGAATAACTTTTACATGAACTTCGTTTCAAATGCTCTATCATCTTTTGAGACAAAATATGCACATTTTAATAGTATGTCTGCTGGAAAATTGGTACCAGTGAATGGATTGCCTTCTATCAGCATAAAAAATTACAGTATAGTAAACAGCATTTGCATTAACAAAAATATTTATTTTTTATCACTTCCATTTATGAAAATCGGATGGAAGAAATACTATGACAATATTAAAAAATGAAAAAAATTGCATTTCACAAGCCAGTGTTGAGTGATCGTTTTCAGTCTTTAAGTTCATTTGTAGTGACCTCAGATCATCAGCGAAAAATGATATTCTGGAAGCTATCCTCTTCCTACGCATGAAACAAGACTTTTAAGTTTTTCAGTTAAATGATTTTTTCTAACCATAGAGGTCATACAAATAAAATAATTTTATCCAAGTATTTCTCTCTCATCTTACGAGTAACAGAATTACATTAATTTTATATTTGTAGTTAACACTTTCCCGATTCATATTTCTTGTTATGTGTTTTGTTGTAAATGATGAAGAGAAAGTTTATAAAGGAATAAAGCTGAGCCTTAATGTACAAATTTGGAAAATATTTAATGTTTTATTATCAATAAAACTGAAAATTGTTAATAAATATAGTACAATTTAAATAAAACATTATTAGTTAAAAGTTTGGCTGGAGCCTGAGCTAGTAAATTACCCAGAGCTGGAGCCAAGCTCCAAGACCTCGGCTCCGAAGCCCTATGGGACACACACACATCCGCTCTCACTTTATCTACCAGCGGCACTCTCGCTTGGACCCACAGGCCAAGCTGAGACTGTCCAAGTATGTCTGCTGGCCGTCGAGCGTTCGACTGCTGCACCCCTCCCTTCTCTCCTATGCTATGGTTGCTATTACCTCACCGGTTTATGGCGGACAGGTCAGTCAGATTTATTTTTAATATATGTAAGTCTGATCAGAAAAGATCCAGTGCCCTGTTAGAAGATCATTTTGTTTTAACTTGTGAACGAGAGCACTTCTAAATCAGAAACGGTATTTTTTTTGCGTAAGTATGAATTATTCTTTTACAATAGTAATAATCTTAATGACTTTTTAATAGACTATATTAGTATTTATTTGTTGAAAATAATTACTAATCAATAAAATTGTATCACTATAATTTTAAATTTTTTTTTGTGTCACTTATAAAAATTAAAACAAAAAAGGACGATATGTATAAGCCCTGTTGCTTTTTCAGATTATGAAAAGATCATATGAATCAGGGGCCCAGAAGCCAAAAAAAATGTCTTTTAAGACAAGCTGAAAGGGAAAAGCAGCTAAATTCATTAGAAACAATCCTCTTTAAAGATCCCAAACAAGCATCTACAAGTTCTTCTCCTTTTCCACAAGATGCAGAAAATTCACTTGAAGAACAACAAATAAAGAAAGAAACCATCGACTCTGATTCGGATAGACAAACAAAAATTGAAGAAATTACGGTAAATAATAATTATAATGACATTGGTTTATGGCCAAACAATATAACAAGTGAATTGATTGAAGTAGGTATGTCTCGTAAAAAAGGCACAGAATATAGGAGATATGACAAATCTTAAGATTGAATACATTGATGGCAATAAGAAATATTGTCGAGGTTTTAATCAATCACATTTCTATTTAAATAAAGCAAATGGTACCAAAGAAAAAAGAGAGTCGTTAGTATATTCAGAGATAACTATATCAGTTTACTGCTATATTTGTAAATTATTTTCCAACACATCAAATAAGTTAATATCAGGCTTTAATGATTGGAAAAATGTATTAGAAACCTTAAAAAATCACAAAATATAAAAAAATCATAAATTGTGTATGTGCATTTATGTATGCCGTTGTAAAACATTTGGTTGAATTGATACTGAATTAGAGAAACATTATGATATTGAAAGAAACTATTGATGCAAGGTGTTAAAAAGAGTTGTAGCTACAGTAAAGCTACTAGCATCCTTAGGTTTTAGAGGACATGATTATACCAGAAAAGGTAATTTTTTAACATGCTTAGAATTTGACGATTTTCACAGAATTCATTTGGAAAAATATGATAAATGTGGTAGAGGTAATGTAAGTTATCTGTCGCCCACTACATGTGATGAATTTATTTCATTAATTTGAAACCATGTAAAAGAAAAATTAATTTCGGAAGTAAAAGAAGCTTGGTATTTCTCTATTATAGTAGACCCAACACCGAATGTAAGTCATACCAATCAGTTAACTTTTATTTTACAGTATATCAATAAAGAAGGAGAAATACAAGAAAGTTTCTTTGCATTTTTTCCCATTCATCGACATGACAGCAAATATTTGGAAGAAATTGTAACAAAGACTTTAGAAAACTTATCTATCGATATTAAATATTGCAGAGGCCAAACTTATGATAATGCAGCAAATATGGCAAGTCATTATTCCAGTTTGCAAGCTAGAGTGAAAGAATATTCATCAAATGCATTTTTCATACCATGTTCAAGCCACTCATTGGATTTAATTGGCAATACCGCTGCAGAGTCCTGCACAAATGCAATTAGTTTTTTTGATTTTATCCAAAATTTGTTTTCTTTTCTTCATCAACAAGTAGGTGGGTAATGCTAATTAGCTGACAAGCAGAATCTATTACTGTTAAACACACCATCCATACTAGGTGGTCTGCAAGGGCAGATACAATTTTAGCAGTTAAGTTAAATTATAGAGGCATAAAAGATGCTTTGTATCAAATATGCAAAAGCGACTCTGAAGAACCATTTGGGAAAATTGATGCCAAAACGTTGTACAATTTCTTTGACCATTATGAAAATGAATTATTGATTATTCTATGGAATACTTTCCTTCAAAGAAACAATGCCACCAGTAAAAGTTTACAGAATAAGACATGCAATTTATATGAGGGTGTTTAGTCGTTAAAGCCACTATCAAAATTTATTTTATATGTACGAAACGATTTTTAAAGCACTGTAAAAGAAGCAGCAATGTTAACAGAGAGTAGAGAATGGAGTACAGAGAAAGATAGAAGAAAAAAAAGGAAATTACATTTTGATGAAACTTCTGCAGAGACAATTTTGACAGGAAGGCAATTATTTATTGTTGATACCGTGTATGTTATTTACGATGTACTCAATTCAGAAATATTGCGATGAATAAAGGCTTGTGAGGAAATCTTCGAGCTTTTCAAAATTTATATAGATTTAAATTTATCAAATACTGAATTGGAAGATCGTGTAAGCAAATTAATTTCTACTTATAAAAACGACATTGATCCAATAATTTTAAAAGATGAAATAACACAATTTATTTTGTATACAAAAAAAGAAAAACATGAGTCTGCAGGAGATGTATACAAGCATACAAAACGGACTAAATTCAACATTTCCTAATGTTCAAATATTATTAATAATTTTTTAATTATGCCAATTTTAAATGCAAGTGGTGAAAGGTCATTTTCGGGTTTGGCCAGAGTTAAAAACTATTTAAGAAATAGTTCATGACAAGAAAAACTCAGTAATTTGGTGATTTTGTTTATAGAGAACAAAGTAACAAAAGAAATAGATTACAATACCATAATTGACATTTTCAAAATTAAAATCAAGGAAAATAATTTTGTAATTTGTAAAGTATATATTAATTTTAACTTCAAGCAACAACTTATTATGTACTCCCAGCTTCTTAGGTAAGCATCTTAAGCAATAAAGGTGATGCAACTCATTACAGATCTAGCTACACAGACAACACCACCAAGGGGGTGCCGGTGGTGTAGTGGTTAGGACGCTGGCTGCTACTCGCCTGCTGCTTGAAAAAGGCAGCGGGTACGAATCCTGCGCAAGTAGGATTTTTCCAAGGTCGCCCGGCCCTGTTTGTTTGGTTTGAGGAGACCGCGCAAATTCAGCTGTTCCGTCCTTCGGAAGGGACGTTAAGCCGTTGCCCCCCCCCTGGTGTTCTTCATAAGAGCAGACAAATGCCGGCACCGGGTTTCCCTCCTCCCTTTCCCGGCTATTCATTGCACTACCTCTAACATAAGATACCCACTGTGCGTAGGACAGAGGCGAACTGGGCACTCAAATTCAACGCCACCAACTTATTATATTCACATAATTTAAGAATGCGCATTTGTTATTATATCAGTAATGTGTGTCACAGATGCCTATTATTGCTTCAAAATCACTGAGCAATTAAATCATTTGACCTACTGTATGTACTCGTGTACTATATATCAATCTCATGTATAAACCATCCCCCAATCTTTTTGACAACAATTTCTGTTTTTTGTATATCGCGTGTATATGCCGACCCTAATTTTGGAGGTGTAATAGAACACCATTACACAAGTTTATTGCCTAGTGTGTATTGATTCAATAATTCAATACATTTATAATAAGTAAAACAATGTAATAAGCTATTTAAATTCCTTATTAGTAACAATATAATATACTGAAATACGTACATTTTGCTTGAACATCAAAGTCAAAATAATGGTTAAAACAGTGCCAAATAGAAAAATAATTATTTTCTATTGATTGAATTAATTATACATTTATTACTGCATTTAATTTATTGTTAGTTTACTACTTATTTTTTTTAGGTCTTGTAATTGCTACCTGAGGCCCTTTCAACAGCTTGGTTCATTCAACATGTGACGTCATGTTCTTAAGAAGGTATTTTCCCGAACTATAGCATAACTTCAGTTCCAATTCTTAGTGTTGACAAAAGTATTTTATGCCATTTCAGCTCTCAAATTAGTTTTTATTGTTCTGTGTTCTTTACTTTCATATAGTAGTTAATAATTACTATTGTGAACGCATAGTTTTAAAAGTATGGATTCCGAAAGAAGCAGTTATACAGCAAAATTCAAAGTCATTGAATTTGTGTAGATAACTAGCAATTGTGTTGCAGGGAGAGAGTTTAATGTATCTTAAAAGAATATTAGGAATTGGAGGAAATCCTAGCAAATGGTTGGAGCTAAAAAAAGTGGAAAAATATGTTCTTAAAAATCGCTGTTTCCTGTGGATACGGGCTCCGAGACTGGCACACTGGCAACTTAGTACGAATGAGTTGTACAGGCTTGGGATGTTATCAAAACAGAAATGGTCGTTAAATCTTTTAAGAAATGTGGTATATCCAATCAACTAGACGGGACATAAGACATTTTGTGGAATGATATGGTTTATGAAGAACATCTCGATGATCCGTACAATGGTATTATTAAAAAAAGATTGGGCCAAGCTATTTGGATCTGATGATGCAGATTTTTATGGAATTTAAGGTTTACGTAAGTACAAATGTTTTCTTTAAACTAATTTAAATCGTAATAGCTCTGTGTTTTGTATACATCGATATTTGCTCAATAAAAGTTGAAAAAACAATAGCAGCATGGGTAATACTCGTGTATCAGTCGACCGTCTACTTATTCGCAAAACGTTTTTCCAAAAAAACTCGACCTACACACGAGTATATACGTTAATAAAATAAATTACTGTTAGTTTTGTTTATCTCATGGTAATCCTGTTTGATAACTTGTGATTCTATGTGAATTATTTAACTTTTGAGTGTCGATGGTAGACCAGTTGGTAAGAATAACAAGATTTTGTTTGTTATCAATATTATTTATATTAATTAAATTATCATACGTTTTCAAGCAAACTTTTTGCATGAGATTCAACCTACATTTTTCTCATTAATTTCTCTTCTTTTGATTGCTGGACATCCTACAATAAAATTCTTTGTACATGTGATTAATGCAATTGCCAGACCAGAGATAAATATGAATAAACCTGCCAGATAAAAAGATAAATTCCATGTATTTGTGATGTCATACAGCCACCCTGAAAATACACAACATTTTTATCAGTCATTGTTCAAGATCCTTATTAATTAAACTCAATAACTGTCATTAAATATAAATGAGAACATTGTCATTTAATTTTTGTATGAATTTGATGTTTTTCGTTTGTTATATAACAAGAATGTCAAACACATATTTCACCAGTTAATTTAATCTAGCCCTATTATTGCTTTGATCGACCTGTAATTAAGGGAATTGAGGGTATTATGACCATGGAAGGATATATAAAATGCAAGAATTTTGACTTTAAGGAACCATTTGAGAGTTCAAATTTAGTTCCTAAAATATCTAGATTTCTTGGTAATTGGCAGTGTGTTTGTGCTTCATCAAAGTACTTTTGCTCACTATTTAGAGGTATGAACTTAAATTAGCTTACCTGCTAATGGAGGACCAAGAAGATTTCCTAATCCTTGGGTGAAGAGTATAAGCCCATATGCCATTGTGAAACGGTCTAATGAAATCAGTTCAACAATGAGAACAGGAGTAAAGGAAAAATTGGAAGCAAAGAATAATCCAAACAATGCTGAAGCTGTAGCCAGCATGGGATATGAGTGAGTTAAAAGTGGCATGATGCCAGTAAATATGCCACAGAGGCATAAACATAATGCATATGTTTTGGTTACATTCATCCATGGTTGGTCTCCAGCCCATCCTAATGCTATCTGAAATGTCAAATAAATGAAGAGTATGTGAATATTTAACATGTTGCAGTGTAACCACTAGAAACAGGCTAACAGGGCTGCAGCCCTGGGCCCTAGGGGTCTACTTTTTACAAAAAATTAAAATTTACAAAAATAGAAAATTATGTATACATACACAGGCATCCCTTGTTATAGTTCTTCTATAGTTATAGTACTTGTGAGGTTTCTTATAGTGCTCTTGCCAAGTGCTGAATAATTGACACATTGTGTTGGTCATATATTACATGCACATGACTTTCTTAAAACATTTATTATGCCTAATTAATATTTTTAGGTTATTTACGATTGAATTAAACATCATTCAATTATCTAATCAACAAAAAATGTAATCTTCTCTTTAGTTTTTGGTGCTATTTCGTTGGTAGCTAATCTACATTAGATTTTGTTGATATCACAATTAATAGATATTATTATATGATTTTGCTGCAACAAGTCACCTTCATTTCTTTTAACACTCAGATGCCAAACCTCAAGTTCCAGTTCCAGTAATTTTAATTTTTTATGAGTAGAACTTGTACCTACAATTGAGTCTTTCAGGTATTCTTTCGTAAAATAATGTGTCAAAATGAAGATATTTTCAATCAGAAGTATAAAACTGAACTTTGTATTCAACACCAATTCCTTCCTGCATCTCGATGGACCCATCTCCATTGCTTTCTATACAATGCGTTATGATACATATATTTATAATAAAACAAAAATAGGTGTATACATCCTCGATAAATTAGTTTGAGAATATTCGTGCATGAGAGGAGTACATCGTTGGCCTCTGGCACTGTTCTTCAATTTTTTTAGACATTTTGGCATATAATGCTTTCGTTATTTGCTGCATACAAAAGAAATTTGTCATTCCTGGTAATAATGCAAAGGCCAAAAGAAAATTATTTTTAGAGGAATTGGGAATCCTGTTTGTGCGTCCTAATATTGAAAGGAGGGCCATTCAGATTGAATAAGTGAAGGGTAAATACTACCAGAAACACGTTATACATGCTATCACATCCACGGGTAAGGAAATCGTTCAACAGCAACAGATTTCTTCAGTGGCAACTCATTAAATTGGATAGAAGAAAAGAGGGTGGTGTGTTTCATGTGTGCAGGAGAAAATAAACACTTCAAAATGTGATATTTGTAAATATTTTGTATGCAATAGACATTAGGCTCAGGATTTGAAAAATTGAAAAATGTTCCACCAAATCTGATGGTTCAATGTAATTTCGTTGAAATTTTTATACTAAAATTATTACTTTTATGGATACACTTTCCAAATGTATCCTTGCTTTACTTCTGAGACCTATATCATGAAAAAATGAACTTGGTTACTTCCACAAATTTAATTTTAAATGACCGGTTTCACTACGAACGTAGCATCATCAGGTGATAAAATATAAAAATCGTTCCATATATATATATATATAGGGTAAAATAAGGGGGGGAGAGGGAGACAGGAGGGGTTTCAAAGAAAACGAATGGAAGGTAATTGACTAAACGGTTAGGAAAAGGAAGGGGTTGGAAAAGAAGGCGAAAGCAACATAGTAATAATAATAACATTTTAAAATTTTTTGCTTATTTTTAAATTCAATTAAACTTCTTTTTGAAATCTGGATAATTTATTTTTGCCATTAGTGGTACCCCTTTGGTTTAATTATAAAATATTTATCAAAAATAATAAAATTGCTTTAGTTAAAATTTAAAACTTGAACATGTGATTGCTAAAAATATGTTGGGTTCTTTGGGACCCATCTCCGGAGTTGGAGTGTTAAGTGGATTCATTATAGTGCTAGGCAGGTCTGCGCCTACCGGGTTTTAAAAAAAACAATGGCAGATTATTGAGGCAGCCTAATCATATATGAATTAGAAATTCCATTTTTTTACAGACTTGTGGATGTTAGTTATATCAGTTATGGATCTCCATTTAGGATCAGGATGTAATACTATACAAGAAATCCCGAGGACAGCACACTGTTATTATCTCTCGATCAATGGTTATTTTGGCATTATTATTTTTAACGAAAGGTGACTTGCCGAATAAAATCTCCTTGCTGATTTATTTAGGATTTCATTCATGCAGGAAATAATTATAACTTTGCCTGAATATAATTTTTTTTTCTATACCGTTTGAAAGTTACCAATGAAGATAAGTTATTGAAAAAGGTAAAGATTTGCATCTGGCATTGATGAATGGAAGCCGAAAATAAGCTGTTTTCCAGGTTTACGGCATATTTTTATTAATATTACACTTTAATTTTTGTGTCCATGGAACCTATCCTCATTGACATAATGACAAATTTTGCTTAGCACGAAATTTTCAGGAACCTATCTGTTGCATAAAGTGAGGTATTGTTGTACATTTATTATATATTTCTAAGTATAAATAATTTCTTGAAAATGTTAATACAGGTAGTGTATGTACTTTGGATAATTTATAAATATATCAGCATTCAATTTTACAACAAAGTTAAACTGGGTGGTGTTATGCAACGATGACTTACCATACCAATTGTATTTAGAATTCCAATTATGCTTATAAGCATAGAGGCTTCTGGCTCAGTATATCCCAGCCCTATAACATGTTCAGCCAGATAAAAATATGGTACTATGAAGAAAGTGAAAAGCAGAAATGTAGAAAAACTCAGAAGCATAAAATGCCATTCTAGGAACATAGATAAGTCCATGAGTTCTGCCATTATTTGAAAAAAGTCTTCATGCCAAGCCTGAAAATAGGAAATCTTTTTTATTAACCTTAAAATTATCTGTACTGAAAATGATTTTATGTAATGTTAAAATGAATGTTCCAATGAAATATGTATTTTTACTATAACTAGAAAAATTATCCAGTTCATTATTATTTAGACATGAATTTAAGTCAAATTAAAAAAAAATATTTTCATAAAGTAGTCTTTTTTAAACTCATTATCAAAATAAGATTGCAATACATTTCCAAACTTACAAAGTAATTGTAATACTTTGTAGGACCAGCATAAAATAAACTTTTTATCATGAATAAAAATTATTCAAGTCATAGACATTTAAGGTACTACACTAACATATTAAAATAAAAACATGCAATAAAATATTAGCTATGTTAATGCCACTTTCAAAGATAAAAATATGGTAAATTATCTAACTAATTAAAATTAATCCATAAATTAGTATAGTTGAAAACAGCTAACCTTTTTATTTTCCTTTGCAAGTGGTGTTAATGCACTTTTGTAAATATCAGGGCAAGATGAAGCTTTTAGATGGTATTTGTTACTATGTAGCATACCACTTCTAAAGGTTATTGAATTTCTGTAACATGGGCAGTAAATATATGAACTCTATGTTTTGAAGGTTTATTAAATTTCCAGCAAAAATTTGATAAAATATAGTAAAAATGAAGATTGAATATGTAATAGTTTCTTTTATCATTTACACCCCTGAAAATGTTTGTCATTAACTACATATTTTGAAGTATTATAATAATTGTAAAAAATTGCAATTTAAATATAAATTAACAATTAATTTATTATGTGAGTCATTAAATAATAATATTATATTTGAAAAAATCTCAGCAATAAAGTCTGCTGCTTATTCAATATTGGTATCCCACCCAACTACTGATTTATATTTTAGTTATGTAATTCATTTCGTCGTGCCATTACTATTACCTTCACTAATAATAATATCACAGTATTAAATTTATTTTTATTTAGCAGCTTTTCCTTTAATGAATGATTATATCCCAAATTCTAAGATTCTTACTAAACCATGGAGGGAAATATTTTCTATGTGAAATGTATAAATAGCAGATGACTGAATTTAAGTGATGATTTCCCCTATTAGAGTTAAATTTACCTTCGAAATCTCAAGCCCTGCAATTGTTCTATTGGGGAAACAGGTCGAGGTGTGTGTTGAGAATTGGCAATTGCTTTCATCACATCCCTCTGTTTTGGTGCATCGGAAGGTATTTTTTTCACAGCTATCATAATATCCGAGGATTCTGTAACTTGGATGAAGTTTTCAGTGGGTGGTTTTAAATTTTTATCTAATCCTTCCTTTCTGTCTCCCAAATTTGAGATCGCCTCATTGATGAAATATTGCGATTGGGCTTTGTTTTCAACTGAAGGTTTCGGAGAGGGCAGCGATAGACCATAGACTAGTACTCCATTAGTTTCTACACAGGCAGACAAATCTCCTAAGGATAGGGTCATGGCATCACGTGACTTCAGACCTCCTTTGGAACGGATCGACCTCCCGGAAATTGAGTACGAACCCCTCTCTACAAAGGAAGAGTTTTCCGCTGTAGTTAGCAGAAGATGATGGTTGGTGTCTACGTCTTCATCGATTGCTTCGTTCGACTCCTTTGGCACTGTGGTGGCTTTTTCGCCAGAATATGGCTCGCGCATGACCGCGCCGCAAACACACATCTGCAAGAAGGCCCCAGCGAGGATGAGAGTAGTCCCGCGCCATCCATACTCATCTATTAGCGCCTGGGTCAATGGAGCAAATAGGAAAGTTCCTATTCCGGTGCCACACACGCCCAAACCATTGGCCAGGGAGCGTTTCTTGTGGAACCAGAAGGTGACGCAGACCACAGCCGTCACATAACATAGAGCCAGTCCAAGACCAGAGAGAACACCAAAGGTGAAGCACATTGCCTCAATGGAATCGACAAGGGATGAGAGGACAAATCCTGCAGCGGACACAAGCCCTCCGAGAATGGTCATCGAACGGCAACCGAAGCGGTCGACCAATGCTGAGGCAAGAGGTCCGGACATTAAGGGTACAGCCATGAAGAGAGAACCTATGACGGAAGTCTTGCTCTTGCTGGCACCAAAGTAGCGAAGGAACTCAATGTATATGATGCCGAAGGAAAAACTCACGCCATCTGCGACCAAGCTGATCCCCATCGAGGCAATGACGACTACCCATCCCCATCCTCCATCCGGGGCTTGAGCCTCGCCCTTTTGGATGACACCTTTGCTTTTATCCTTCACATCCCTTGTGCTACTTCTTAAGGGAGATGTCCTCTGTGTACCACCCAACAAGCTCACCGAATCCCCACTGGTAGAATACCTTACATCTGGAATGTGGAGCAAGTCCTCACCTAATCCACAATTCTGTATCTCTTTGGATCCTGGCAGAATGGCATTGAGAGGAGCTGGGTTTGAATGACTATTGCTTACTGATATTAGTGAGACCTTTGACTTTTCGGCTGTAGAGAGGAAAGCATCAGCTTGTGTTTCCATGATTATTGGATCAGTTATTTTTGAATTTGTACTAAAACAATTGGCTCTAGAGCACTATTTATTTAAGGCTGGGGTAATGATCTAGTCCACCTCTTGGGGCAACCTAGCAGAAATCGAGGGAATATATGTGTTTCTGAGAACAAATGGATATCGCAAGGTACTTCTTTGCTGCTTTCTGCGGTGCAGAAAGGCACTCTAAGCACCAACATCAAGGATGGTGGTTCGTGACAGCAAGTTTCAGTAGGATGGTAGGGTTTTTGATGTTTCAAAATTGGTGTTGCAGCTATTCCGTCTTTGGCAGCAAGCACAGCTGAAATGAGAATTTATGAAGGGCATTATACAACTCTTATGCAAAAAGGAGTCCATTATATTTTCTTTTAACAGAGATGCAGTATTTTAACAGTTAAAGGTTTTCAGAGAGATAAATAAAAATCCAAATTAACATGCAAACTGCATTTCAATCAAGGCCTAGCTTTGGTGCATTCGGGCCCTAGGCAAAAATCATTTCTGAGGACCCCTAGTCCTTAATGCAAAGAAAAATTTAACAATACTTACAAGCAAAAATTTTGTGGATAAAGGTTACAACAAAAAATGGAGAGAAAATAAATTAAAATAACGTTATAAGGATAAAAGTAATAAATAAAGATATTCTAATATAATCTCTATTGGGAATAACTTTGAAACAGAAAAAATTCTGCTATGACCGGGAATCGAACCCGGGTCTTCCACTTGCCGGGTGGATATTCTACCACTGAACTAACGTAGCAGATAATCTTTCCTGTTTCTGAACGCGGGTGTTTTTCTTAGTTGGATCCGGGCTAGCCAAGCTAGTATCAACCAACCCCAACGGACATCCTCCAAGAGAACGTCGAAGAAAACCCCTCCCTCTCAAACGGTGAAATTGCCAAGCCAAAAACTGGTGGAATAATATGAAACTATGCAGAATGGCATAAGCTGTAATTTTGGGAATAACTTTGAAACAGAATTCCCGGTCATAGCAGAATTTTTTTTGTTTCCAAGTTATTCCCAAAATTACAGCTTATGCCATTCTGCATAGTTTTATATTATTCCACCAATAATCTCTATTGTTTTTGTATCAAAATAAGGTACAGATAAGAAATAGATATTATATGAAATAATTCAAACAAAAACAAAATATCATATAGAATGTAAAACAAAACAAAATAAATTCTGTAAGTACAAAAATAAAACTAAACAAAAAAATTCTTTCTTAAAAGGAATATTTTACCTATCAAAAAGTATATGAATATTTAATGAATGATTTTTTTCTTGTTTTTAATTGAGAATATTCATCAAGAATTGAATCAAAATCAAGCTTTTGAACCAACTCTGAATCAATATGAAATAAGGCTCAAGATGATAACTTAACCTGGCCTAGACAATTTCTTAGATAATTTTTCACTCTTTTAAAAGTGGAAAATGTTTTTTCTCCACGCATTACTTTTGGGTAATGAAAAATATATTCTCAATAAAGTTTCTACATTCAGGAATGATGAAACCAATCTATTTTCTAAAATAAAATATAGCATACGTTGAGTCGAATGTTCTATGCCGTTTTCTTTACTCGTACTAATTCATCATGCGTATCCTCAGTATCTATGTCTTGATGATAATATTTATTTAGATTTTCAAGGAGTGGTTTGATATTTTAAGACATTAATTGACAAATATGCACTTTTTCTGGCATTGTGCTCTCTTATAAGTTTGTCGCAGATAAAATTTATTTATGACAAATTTGTCTTCCTGATAAGCATTCTTACTCTGAGGCTGTTTCATCAGGAAAATGTTTTACGGTTCTTTGTTATTTCAACTTTGTATGTATGAATTTTACTGATCTGTTTAGCTTCAATTTCTATACTATCAAATTTTTTCTTAAATCTTTTATAAATTTAGAAAGACTATCATATAAAGTGCAAGCAACATTTAAATTACTTTCTACATCTTGAAGAGATTTGCAGGTTGCATTCTCTTTAATATTTTATTCCACATTACGGTCATTATGGATAATTCAAGTTTTACGAATAATAATTTTTGCTTCACAAGTGAAAGTATATTTTGTTGTGGTCAGTTTCTAACAAAATAATTTTGCATCGCAAAAGAAATAGGTGTACTTGTGGATTATCTATCCGCAAATTTTTCCCATAGGGAGTGACGCCATAGGTGATGAGAAACAATATCAAATAGGTTTTTATTTACCTTGAAGGGTGGTACTGTGCTGCTTATTAGAAGTGATGTTTCTTGAGGAGAAGCAAGATAAAATAGAGGAAGTAGAAGGGGACATTTCTGAAGATGTTGAATATCACATCGCGCTCTAACGGCCCCCATCCTGATGGCTTGTGAATCAGTTTCTGTTATCTATGTGCCTGCGTACCCACACGTGCTTCAGAAACATACAAAACCGAAATTCGTATTTTCAAATAACTGAAATCGTTCGATTATATCATAGTTTACAGTTCGTTGGTCTCATTGTTTGAAGGATTGATTTGGTTTATGCCCGTTACCATTCGCGGACCCCTCAAAGTACGGGCCCTAGGCATTTGCCTTGTTTGCCTAGCCATAAGATAGGCCATGATTTCAATTGAATTGAATTCAATGATAAATCAAGGGAGCGAATTGTCAGTCATCTAGAGTTTTAAATATGCTGTATTATTCGAGCTCACATATGAGTTTTCGCATGACATTTATCAATGATTATCGATAATAAATTGTCACCGGTGTGCTCAAGTCATTTTTTAGAAGAAAAATGTTAGCACTTCTTCATTAGGTACTTGCGATGAATATTTCGTGAATTTCTTTATTGTAAACATAATTTTCGTTTCTCGCTGAGTTAATTCATGCGCATGTACATCGTATGATTATCAGTGACAATGAGTTGAAAATAAACGAAAAAAGCTGTCCAAGAAACCGGTACAAATTATTCCGTTACTAACGGCCTCCATCGATAATAAAAGACTGCGTATTTTTATGTTGATAAGCGCATTTTAACATTTTTTCATCGCGTACTTTCCCTGCACCTGTATGCAACCTGCAAGATGTCTGTAACATCTCGCTACATCTGGCAGTATGGCACGATTGTTAGGTTTCGAAATTTCAACATAGATTTCATGACTTTAAATAGTATGCATAAATGCCAACACACAAAAACATTGAAATGTGTTTGTAGACTATACAAAATTTGAATAAAAATTAAACTTTTTCTCAGTAAGTAATTGTAAAGACCTACATGATCATCTAAATTCTTGGATGAATACTACCGACAGAAATGATCAAATCTAGTTCAGGCCACTGAAAGCTGTTCCCTAAATTAATTAAAAAATAAATTCATATATTTTATTGCGTCCGCATGTCACCTGATGATCCAGTGTGTACCACTGGTTTAAAAGCACTGTTGTAAACTACATAAAGATCGCGCTAGAGCTAGAGCTAAATTTATATTTAGATAATTTCTGTTTCCCATAAGATAACACATAAAAATAAAATTTTCTACTTAAAGGCTTTTACTCTTCTGCAAATTAAAATCAGAAAGAATAACCTGCGATCTTCCGACCTAGACCGTTTTAAAGAAAATAAATGAAGTTTCTTATTCTCATCGTCAAATTTCGTCTACGATTCGAAATCGCTCAAGTTATACGTTTAAATCATATTTATTGAAAATTTTTAAACGTTTTAACACTATGCTGCCTTGCCGACCGTGTCATTGTTAAACCTAGAGATTGCATTGTCGTTTCAACGCTTATGCTATATGCGTTGAATGTTTTAATACGTGAGAGAGGAGTGAGAGGAAGAAAGGAGAGAGAGAGGGAGAGATATACAGACAATGTTCCTTATTAGGGCATGATTGAGTTCAGGAAGTCTATTTTTTAAGAGCAGGAGAGAGGGAGGGAGAGGTAATGAGAAAGATAGAGATAAAGGGAGGGAGACAGAAAAGGAGGGAGAGATAGATAGATAATGGTCTTTATTAGGGAGAGATTGAGACTAGGAAGTCCATTTTTCCAAAGGAGGAGAGAGAGGGAGAGGAAGAGAGAAAAGGAGGAAGAATGGAAAGGGCCTTAAATTCATGCATACCCGACATATTGATGGGCTGTTGTACTAGTCTTTAAATAATGAGCTAAGAAATCCGGTCTCGCTCGAATACCAACAACTACTGTTGACTGACTATAATGATATTTTCAACAAACTTTCCGAGTAGGCAGAAGATTAAAATTTGGTAGGAATGTTTGATTATTATATTAAAGACCATTTACGAAAAAAATCTCCAAAAAAGATCAGGCTCCGACTCCATTAGATAATTTCTGTTTCCCATAAGATAACACGTATGCGCGTCAACCCCGTGCCTTGCTCCGCGAGGTGAATTCATCTGCTGCCCGTATACAACCCTGAATCTCCTCATTTCGGCATATATTTAAGGTAGAAAGTTATATTTAGCCCTATTTTCGGGCTTCTCTCTCCCCCCCTCTCCCCCCTTTCTCTTTATCTCACCCCCTCTCTCTCTTTATCTCACCCCTCTCTCTCTTTATCTCACCCCTCTCTCTCTTTATCTCACCCCTCTCTCTCCTCATCTCACCCCCTCTCTCTCCTCATCTCACCCCCCTCCCCTCTCTCTCCTTATCTCACCCCTCTCTCCTTATCTCACCCCCTCTCTCATCTCACCCCCTCTCTTCTTCTCTATACCTCCCTCTCTTCTTTCCTCTCTACACCTCCCTCTCTTCTTCCCTCTCTACACCTCCCTCTCTACTTCCCTATATCCCTCCCTCCCACCAAACCTCCAACTTTCCCAAACTTCCGCTTTCCCTCATTCACTCCCTCTTTCTCTTCTCTCTTCTTCCTTCTCTCTCTCTCTTCTTCCTTCTCTCTTTCACTCTTTTCCCCATACTCCCATCTTCCTCCGTTTTCCCAACGCGGTCCAATATGATTTTATGAGTACGGCAACAATGCTGGTTGTTTTGGCAACGAAATATTTTATTCACGAAGAACTTAAAATTTTCGTCTTCAAAACAATTTTCAAAGTCAATTCGAATCGTATTGGAAAATAAATTGCGTTCTTCTACACGTACTATGGTTCGAATTTCTAATTTCTACGACAATTACAAATAATTTTAAAAAGCAAACGAAAGATGTCTTACACTCATTTACGTGTTATGCTTTGAAAGCGGGCATGATGGCAACAATCCCCCAGTGTTAATATTATGGGAATTTCTCGAAAAAAATTTTTTTTGGGGCTCTTGAACTTAAAAACGCAATTTTCTCTCTGTGTGTCATGAATAATGTCTGAAAATTTTCAGCATTTTAGCTCATACGGAAGTAAGAAATAGTTTGCGTAACGCTCATTAGTGCGGTTATATTATTGAGAGATAAGTACTTAAGTAAAGCGTGCTTTGAATGCTTTAATAGGAGAGAGGGGAAGAAAAAAAGGAGAGGGAGCGAGAGAGCAGAGAGAAAGGGAAGGAGGGAGAGATAGATAATGTTCCTCATTAGGGTGAGATTGGGACTAGGAAGTCTATTTTTCCAGAGAAGGAGAGAGGTGGAGAGGGAGAGAGAGATAGTAATTAATAGGGAGAGAGAGGGAGGGAGACAGAAGGAGGGGTAGAGGGAGAGATAGATAGATAATGGTCTTTATTAGGGCGTGATTGAGACTAGGTAGTCTATTTTTCCAGAGAAGGAGATAGGGGTCGATGTAGGGAAAATGGGAGGGTGGAGGATGGGAGAGAGGAAGAGAGAAAAGGAGAAAGAATGGAAAGGGCCTTAAATTTAATACTTAATCCACGCATACCCGTCGTATTTGAGGCAATTACGCTAGTCTTATAATAATTATCCACCAAAAATGAATTTTAAATAGGGAGGGGACAGAGGGAGGGATTCTATTGTTTTATCTCTATATTGCTGTATATTGTCGTAAAAAATTACACAAGTGCTTCTCATTTCTGACGGCTGAGTTTGCTGAGCTATGCGAGGCGCGTAGGGCCGAGGCCCCAGAGCGAGCGGAGGGCGGGGATGACGCGCGAAGGAGCAGAGTCCCTAGTTTCAATAAGTAGCCAATCTTATGGATACCGAACACAGAAAATGAAAAAAATGAAAGACACGATTTAATGTTTTACTTAAAAAGTAGAAGGCTATAATGAACAAATCAATTTATAATTATTTAAAAAGATATGACTAATCACGAGAGAGGAATGATTGATATAACATCCGTGCCCTAAAAGAGAAGACGCTGGATAAGCAAAATAAGTCTATAAATCTATTCACTCTTTCGTAAACAGCAACAGGTAAGGTTTAAATAACATTCGAATAAAATGTAACAAAAGGGTATCATGGCCCAGGGCAAGCGATAAGATACGAAAACATTTGGCGCATTTACCCGTGATAAATTATTCCTTATCATGTGAGTATCCGCTCAGGGTCTTGCGATGGGAGTCATTATGCTACATGCAGTCATGGGATCGTGTTTACGGGAATGTATACCCCGTGCGCTCTAAGGTGGCAGGCGGATACGCGTGAGAGGAGAATGGAAGAATGGGAAGGAGAAGTTTTAAGGGGGAGCTGTCGTCAGAGCACCTGCGCAGTAGACGAATTTTGGTTCGGACCAGTCCATCACCCTTAGTGTACCTCCCTCCCTTTCCTTTTCCACTCCAGATTTTAAGTTCACGCAGCCAATGCTCGCACTTAAACACCACCTCCCCTAAAATCGGTCCCTCCTCAAGGATGGACTCGTCCTATCGTAAAGGTGCCTACAGCGCACTGCCAAGATATAGCGTTTTAGATATATCGTATGATTATGTTCGCCTAGAATTCCACCGACTCGGCTTGTAATTAGTAAAAAGAAAAGAAGACTGACCAAAAAACGGACGATATTACTAAGATGTATGGACGATTTTGAAATTCTGAGTCTGATTATTTCCTCACAGAACTTCCTGGAATTGGGTCAGAGAGCAGCCCTGACCCTGACAGAGACCTTGGCGAAAACGTCGATGAGAGAGTTCGGAGAGAGAGAGTGAAAAAGAGGGGAAGAGGAGGGAGAAAATAGGAGTTATGGAGGTCAGGGACTGCTTCAGTCCAGTTTTTTTGGCTCACGGTTGATTTTGAAGGGACGGGCGGAGGAGATGATAAATTATTCAAGGGAAAAGGAAAAAAGGGTTCTGCTCGAATCGAGACGGGAATAAAGAGCGCAGCTATTGGACGGATTCCAAGGATAGCGCGGTAACATGCAGGCCCTTTACACAGAATCGTATTCGGCTTTTCTGAATGTGAAAATTAATAGAAACGAAATGCCCCTCCCATCGACCGCGGCGGGAACAAGACTTGCGACATCGATTTATCTTCCTTCGCGATAATCGGCTATACCGCAAGAATCGACGGTGATGAATGAGATTGTTTTCTTTTATTTGTAGGATAGAATCGATCGACAGAAAGGCAAACATTGCGTGGCCATTAAACCCGGAAAGGCAGCTTTATTGCTTGCGGTCATGTGTTTGTGGAAAACGTCGATTCAAACCAGCTCGAGGAGAAGCGGCCGGGTAATCGATCTCTGAACTTCGCGTATTTTTTAGGGAGCTTTAAAAAATTATCTTGCGAAAATGGATTAATCAATATATCATTTCGTGAGCCTTGACAGAACAGAATAAAATCGCTAATGGAGAATACTTTAAGCTATTTTCTTTATGATTCCATTAATTCGAGTTTGAAAGTTTTGTGTTCGTGTCTGTGTCCAAGACTGTGGAAAAGACTGGTTCTTCCAAATAAAGGAGTCCATTTCATTCGTGTTATCGGCGTCTGAAACGTGAAAAGTTACACTTTATGTGTTCACCTGAACCATTTTCGGAGCCGTGACGGTTGATTCCAGGACGAATCTCACAAACTCGCGTGCTTATTAACGGTCTCTATGATTTAATACGAAAATATGACTTGGATAACCTGAGTCGTGATCAGAGCCGGCTCGAGAATTTTCTCGAGTGTGGACAAGAACGATATTGGCCGTCCATAATACAAATCACTTGTGGTTAGTCAAAATCGCAAATAAGGTTTTGGACTCTAATAAATTTTGACGAATACTTAATTAAGCTATGGAACACAATCCGTGATTATAATCATAACAAGATGGAAAAGTATACTCCATAAATGGAATACACAGAGATTTCAAAAGCGGGGGAAATACGTATAAAACGGTATCGAAAGATTGGGCGATACCTGAAATTTTATCTCCGAAACTGTCAGTCGTAATTATGTGGTCTCGCGAACTTTTTTATTGTAAATGGTGTCCTCTACTCGAATAATTTTTTTAAATCTATACCTCACAGATCATATAAGAGCATGAGAGGGAAAAATATGGATTTTTAATTGTGGTTTGCTGAGCAAATCGACTTCGCGATCGATTTAAACAAAATATTCGTTGTTTTGCTCGGGATTTTCTCGAATTTTTATCTCCGAAACTATAAGTTGTAATTATGTAGTCTTACGGACAATTTTGTGGTAAATGTTGTCCTCTATTCGAATAAATGTTTTAATCTATACCTTACAGATCATATATGAGCTAGGGAGAGAAAAATATGGTATTTAATTGTTGCTTGACGTATGCCATTTAACGAGATACGAATATAAGTTTATTAAAGTAATTATGTAAATTGGAAGTTCTAATTGAGGGATGGTGTTAAAAGTCACAATTGAGCGATAAATTTTAATAAAGATCACTCGTAATCAATTTCATTAAAATCCGTCCAGCGATTTAGGAGATGAAAGTTACGACAGACGGACGGACGAGACGTGCCCATAAGGCGTTCGGCTACTACCGATTCGTTGGTAAAGAACGCCTAAAAATTAAAAAAAAGAAAAAACAGCGGGGCGGACTGACGTGTCGTTAGTCACTATCCTCAAAATGATCTAGGGTTGGTTCCAGGAACAATTTCCTTCGCTTATGGATGTACATAATTTGTAAATTTTTATACCAAACACTCGTTATAATAACGATAATATTATTGACTTGTTGGAAAAAATAAGCGAGCATTAACACGCTTGAAACACCGTTTTAAATATGGAACGGACTACATGAAAATATAGTTTTTATGATAAAATATTCCATTAAACATACTTATTTGCCCATATTATGCAAAATATCCTAAATGCTAATTCCAGTTCGAAGACAGTATGTACTACTTTCCTCACTCAAATCAATGAAAGAACTGAAAGATCCTGACGATAAAAGAGAATTTGAGTGCGTGAGAAGAAAAGAGCGATGAGATTAACACAACGCTTTTGTTTCTTCTTTCAATAATAGTATGCTCTGAGTATGACTCATACAGGCAAAGAATACCTGAGTCAAACTAGAAGTGACGAGTCACTTGAAATCATAGTAAGACTAGGTTTACAAACAAATATACGAGTCCGAAACTCCTGTGAACTTAAATTTCCTTTCGATCCTAACACACTAAATTTTAATAGGAAATTTTGTTCCCCTTGGTCACATACGGTCGCCCGCGTCTTTTGCCCACGCCGTGATGTTTTCCAGTGCCAGCGCCAAGATTCGATCTTGTGACCTTAGTATTGAGAGCCAGACGTTCTACGTATCACTCCAAGTATCTCTCTCTCTCTTTCCCTTACGGTCTTTACAGACAACGAATCCACGCCAAAATCTATTTCCAGATCGAGCGGGCGTCTTGATGTATTTTCCCGTTTTATCGTGGGTACTTTACAGATGGCGTACTTTATAACTTTCCCTTCTATTCATAAAGAAAACGTCAAATAAATGTAAAAGACTTTCTTCGATTCGATTAACAGCCATTTGGAGACGACACTAAATAATTAGCTTTATCTCTCTGATGTTTCTATTAAATTTCATGATATATTATTTGGCGAACGAGAGTGCAGTTTTTAATTTGGCTTCATTTAATTTTTCTGTGAGTTTTAATATGGCATGGCTTTCAGAGTCGCGTATATAGTTAAATTAATAGTATATATTCCCGCTATTTTTGTTAATAGTATCATTAATAAAATTCATCGAATGGATTAGTAGCTTGTGGAAAGACCAAACAAAAAGCAATCGATAACAAAGTGGGACTTGGTTGCCAAACCAAACCAGTAATACATCCGAGAAGTAGATGTACTCCTGTTCAGAAAAAGTTTTGCATGAGCAGCACATTTCTGTCGCTCATTTAATAATATATTATATAATGGTTAGTGGTGACAAATAGCCAGATAGATAATGTAGGTATATACTATAATGAAATCCATTTCACATATTTCCATAACTAAAATAAAATTAAAAACTGATAATTCCCCATCTGACGTTTAGAAGTAGCAACTCTACCACAACTGGAAGTAATTTCGTAATCGTGGGGTTGTTCTTCTAATTAGTGAGTTATCTATAAGGGGAATAGTTTCACGAAGGGTCGTAAACAGCGATTGAAGAAGATTTCGTGAATGAAGAAGTGGTGCAGGTGTGTGATCTGCCGCAAGATCGAAATAGACCACCTACCAAATCCTAGATTCTCATTAAGAAGTAAGGAAGAGAATTACATATGTACATCACGAGTAGTATTCCCCCTCCATAGTTGTATAGAAATTTATTTTTCGATGAAATAACGCAAGATTCTTGTTTTCTCAATGATTCGTTGCGTATAGTCTGTGATATTTGGGTGACACGAGGCATTTGCAACTAATCTCGACCAAATAACGTGGTCAAATCCATAATCGGGTCTTAAAAACGGACAACTGACGGAAATTGGCTTCAGAATAAAGAAAATTATCAAATTCCAAGACTGAGATAGAATAGCCGTCTGTTTCTCATTCAAAACGTGATATTCTTTATGCTAAATCTCGCTTTTACAAAATTGTAAATGCTATTTAAAAAAAGCAGTTTATAGGATCCAGAAAGCGATTGAGATATCGTGGCAAAATTTTCAAATTAAGTACTTAATCAAAAATCGAAAAAAATCTTGAGAAATTTTCGTGAAAGGTTCTTAGTAAAGCCACTTCGCTTAAGAGCTAAACTAAGAAAATGATGCGGCGTAGCAACTGAGAATATGTTCCAGTTATTATGGCCACTTTTAGAGAGACTGAAATACGAACGAAGCAAAATGACGCAGAGCAACGCTCGATGCAAGGGTAACGTTAATGGAAAGGCGCACTTCAACGGTGAAAATTAAGAGAAATAGAAACTTTCGCAAGCCCTCGCGGGGAAAATGACACGACTTCGAGTAACCAATTAGCATAATGCTCTGGCATCACTTCGGCGTAAGATGAAAGAAAAGAACTGCAGAACATCGTTTCGAACTGAATGACGTCATGCGTCTCGATGCACTTCGAGAAAAAAATTGCATCCTTCCGAAGAATAGAACTAGCGGTTGGGGAAATGTTTTCTATAAGACTGAAATTATGCAGGGAGCAGCTAAATTTTGCGAACCATATCATTGAGGTACAAAAAGTGAGATATCGTTGTTTCAGCTTGGCTATAACCCAGTCGATGACGTGTATGATTTGGACAACCGCAAAACGGTTGGTATTATCAGATGTGCATTTCGTACACAAAGCAGTCGTCGGACGTGGTTATCCATCGAGCTATGATTCACAGGTTCTTTGTTGGAACCGACGACTGGTGGATCACCTCTGAGGACGGCTGCTTTGTAGCGAAAATGCATACCAAGCGCCTTTTGGCTGCATGAATTATCTTGGTCGTAAATTGTACTGACGGGTAATATAATGGTTCTCATAAATGTCACCTCGGAAATAATCAAGCGAATAACTATCCTGACACGACATAACTTCTCATTTTACCACGGCATTGGCAGTTCCTGGCAACATGTTTTAGCATAGTACCGTTCAACGAATAGTTCACACCAGCATTGCGTCTAAATACTGATTGGCAATAGGAGAAGACTTCTATGCGCAAATTAATTGAGCAAACGTGCAATCCGAGTGACTTAGCGAACTGCTAATTCTGCTTATGTACAAAGGTTTAGATAATAAAATAAGTGCTACGGTAAATATGAAAAGCTTTAAAAATTACTGGATAAGCCGTTTTTACCCAGTCACTAGTGTAATAGAGAAATATTTATTTTATCAATGTTTTTCCCATCTTGTGGAAAAGTAGAAAATTTTAAGCGTGAGAGGAATTCCCTTGGAAATTGAGTAAAATACCACGCTTGGTAAAAAAGAATATAAGTAGCATACAAGTTCTTATGTGGAACACGCGATTCTTGATTTCCAAGTTTTTATGCGTGTAGGAAAAAGATGCAGTTTTGTTCCATTTAACTCTTCAGTTCTGAGAAAGGTCGTTCAGCAGAAGCCGTGCGTGAAAAATCCACGTAATATAGCACAAATATCAATACAGATGGTTTTCAAAAATTAAGAAAACAAATAAATCTAACTTCAATGAAATTGGATTATTTTTAATTTTATAAATATCCAATTCATTCAAAAAGTGACATTACGAAAATAATTGAAAAATACTAAGATCAATAGCATAAATATACGTATACAACAAAGGAATAATTTCCGAAAACTGAAATATCGATATGTTATACTACTTTTTCGATTGCAGCTTTATAAAATCGAAAAAATAAAATTAATAAATGATAATAAATACCAATATAAATATTAGTCGATACATTTTTTCTCAAAGTTTTCAGTGTCTAGCTGTACGCTAAAAGCCCAATTATCAACAAAAAAGTAAAATTACAACCTGCTGCGTTGTTGACGACCTAATCTGCTATTATTCTTTATGACATGGCCGGAGAAATTTTATTCAGACACGATGTTTCACAACAATGAAAATGAAGCAAAAAGGGACGGTAAATTAAAATTTGAGTTGCTTCCCCCAATCAGCGTGGAGGATAGCATACGTGTCCTTACCTGTTCACCCATCCAGCCAGAAAGATAAGTTAAACAATGGTCTGAAAAAAGTTGAGTCGAAGAGCGCGCGCACATAAATACGTTCAATACAAATTCCACCTTTACACACACACAGCAAACACGCACGCACCGGTTTGTTAAAAAAATTTATTAAATATATTTAACGTTTTATAGATCAAAGCAGCAATAAAAGACCGCACCAAATGCCACATTGCTGACGCGAATACTTTTCCAAATGAGTAACAAGTCTTTATAGCGCAATTAAATGGTTTTTTTTTCCTTTGCCCGACCGACCTAACCGCTCACCTCCGACGGTACGTCCACTCCTCCCTCGAGTCGTCTGGTATCTCTTCGACAGCCGTCAGAAAGCCCTGACAGACTGGCCTTTCCCCACGATGCGCCGGTTGCGAGCAATAACTCAACGGGGAAACGTCACTCAACTGACCTTTCAAAACCGAGATTCGGGAAAATTATTCCTCCGCGGAAAATCGAAGATGAATTAGATCAATACATCCATCGCCTGCGACGACGAAACTCCGCGTTCGAAAATATTCACCCGCGGTCATTCGTGGATCGGAAGCGAGTGGCTTCGATCTTTCTCGAAACTTGTTCTGCGGCTGAGGAGCGCAGCGCGAAGTCGGTGCGCACCATTCGAACGGTGTTTCCGCAATGCAAGCGCGGGAGGGACGACGGAGACGGCGCCATGTGAGAACCGTGGGCGTCGTGACGCAACTTACGGGCGCATGCGCCGTCATCGAGCATTACTATACCCTCCCCATTATCAAAAATTCAAAATCCTTTTCGCCCTCTTATTCCCGCGGAGGGACAATTTAGTCTTTGTATAGCTTTTATTTCTATGCATGTAGAGGCAGGGAGTCTCGCATAGTATTCGTAAACAATTCTCATTACTCGTCACCTGATCTACAAAATATATTCTAACGAAACTCAACTGAAGGCAGAAAAATTTCGAGTTACTCGAATAGAGTGGAGGTGTGCAAGAATACTGAAAGATTGATAGAGAATAGAGATGAGAAATTCTTAGAGAAAGGGAAACCAAGTAGAATATGCGGGAGAAGGAAAATGCCTATGACATTCATTGCTGAACTTTAAAAAGGTTAATATATACCCAGGAATGTTTTTATGTTATTTTATCCTGCAACCTGTTGGCTTTCATGGTTAAGCATGTAATTTTAAATAAAGTTTCGTGAAGAAATCATGTTAGAGATGTCCCATTATTCTCCACTTGTCTACCGTTGATTCTATCAAACAGCTCACCAATAATATTTATATCCAAATCCAAAAATATACATAAATTTCGTATTTTTTATTTTATTAATACTAGTTTAGAAAAGAAAAATAGCAGGGTTATAAATATATAAAATCTTTTCATATTCGCTGTCATAAAATTATTCTTTGCGTTTTCTTATCGAAAGATGTGTTTCACGATTAAAATAAATTCGGAAGCTCTAAATGAATTTCTTTTTTCCAAAGCATTTCAAATAAATCAAGACCTAAGATGATAAATAGAATTGCAATTCTCTAGTTTTGACTTAAGAGAGTGATTCACTAGCATTCGAAAATCGTTATCAGTGCGCTTGCCGATAAACCATTAAAGACGAGCGACGCCGGTGAATTCGTGCGCGATCACTCATTCTTCGATAGATAGATAAGCGTCATTATTCCAGCGAAATTTGGACCATAAGGTCCATTCTTACATTTAACCTTTAAGATTGCGGAACAATCGTCAAACAATTTTACCGATGGAAATTACCGACGCAATTCGATTGTAGGAAGCAATCGTCCACCATTTCTGCAGATCGAATAGTCGAAGATAATGTCTCTGGCGTAAATCGAAAGCAATCTCATAGATCGTAAGAGCTAAATAAGAAGTTAACTGCGCCTGAATAAACTTTTTCCAGCAGGTGTTCCGACATATATCGAATCTCCAAGAACTCTATCGCTCTCTTCGATTATCAGGTTCCCATAATTACGAGATAAGCAGTACGCCCACTAGTTCGGATCGGCTAAGTTGATATAAATACAGGCGCATGTAAATGCATGAAGCTCCGCTCATTAGGTCGGATCGAATCAGTTCAGACGCCTTCGGAAAGGATCGGATCAGGCAAAAGCTGCTCGCCGAAGCGTTCAGAAGGCCGAGAGAAGGCGGAAATATCCGAGTGATCACGAAGTGAGGGTTGCGTCACATTTTTTAGTAGCTGCTCCGCTTTCATGCGGTTATTCCAATATCTACGATACGAGGGATGAACACCATCTAAAATGTATAAAAGCTCGAAATACTTGCCACTATACATTCGGAATTACTTAAAGGATTTCTGATCATCTCTCAACAGATGAGGAAAAAGATGATGAAATTCTCCATACTGGTTCCTTTTGGAACAAATCTCGTGCACCCCAAATCTAGGGTAAATTTTTTCTAATTCGTAGTACGACGAACTCAGAGCGATAACCTCCTCCTCGTCTGAATTATCCATGACGACCGAAAAGCCTGAAGGGTCTGATGTTTTCTCTTCCGATCCGATCCGGTGGGCGCCATACCATAGTTTTGAAGATTCTAGAAAATCCCGAGCAAAACATCGGATATTTTTTTACATCGGTATATACGACGATTCTATCGGCAAACAACAATTAAAAATACATTTTTTTCTCCTAACCTCTTATATGGTCTGTGAGGTATGTATACATTTAAAAATTATTCGGATAGGGGACAAAATTTACCACAAAAAGTCTGCGATTTATAGTTTCAGAGATAAAAATTCAAGAACCGCCCAATGTGTATCCCTGTGTATTCAATTTATGGGGAATACTTTCCCATCTTGTTTAATTCCACCATTATCTATAGAGAGTCACTTTTGAAAAAGAGGAAGTGGATATAGTAATATCTCGATGATTCGAAGGCCCCTTCAAACTACAGCCTCGCCGCCTCCTCTTCCCTCCTTCCCTAACCCGTTTCCCACTTTAAACGTTCCATCTCTCATCGTTCTGACGCTCCTAGAAAACCTCTCCCGCTTCAACTCACCTGCTCCTACGTTTTACTAAATTAATATTTCATTGGAATTGAATGCCTAGAGAAACTGTTAATGGAAAAATGAGCGAAGAAAAAACATACACCTGTAACGAATAATGAAAGCAAAGAAACGAGGAAGGCCAAGGCCAAAAGCGTACGCGAGTACTACTCGCTCACGAGCAAGCATCCTCTCCGAGTTTGGCGACGCTCGATCGGGGTTAGTGACGTTGATTTTTAGGTCGACGGTGAGAGCGCGAGTTCCTAAGCAATGTCTACGCCAGAAATGCTTTAGAACTATGTCGTTTTGTCATCTAAAATAAGGTTAAGATGTTGGTGCCACTGATGCGTGAAGATTTGAAATTGGAGAAGAATGAATAATTTCGTTTATTGTTGTTGTAGAGGTTTCGTCTGCACTTCAGATTTCGTGACTTCCGGGTTCAAATATTTGGGGCCTCCAGTTTAGATAACGCGGCAACTTTATACTCTGAAAAGGTAATACAGAAATATGCAAATAAAAGTATGGTATTGACTGTGATCATAGTCACGAAATAATCGGCCGTCTGTTAATAATTTACGAGAAATCAATGTCCGTTTAAATATTATTTAGTGTAAATTTAAAAATTATAAGAATTACGATTCTTTTAAATATTTCTGCATCAGAATTGAACCAAATAATTTCCTTGGAGGCACATCTAGTCTAGATGGCTAATGGCAGTTTTTTAAAAATAAAATCAGGTCTCACGAAAAACTAAAGAAAAACTTGACACATTTGCACACATCCGGCATTGCGGGAGACGTAAAAGAAGTTGTGCGAATCCAGCTACAGTCTGGCTGAAAAGAATCAGACATTTTTAACGTTTTGGTAAAACAAACCTCTATCGTGGACACCGTCCAAGGACATTTGTGTCTTAGATAAAAATGCCGGTGAAGTGTTAGTTTCAAATTTTGAAGATTTTGTAACTTTGGATAAATAATTAACTTTTCCTGGTCGCCGTTCGAAAATGACTGAAAATTTAATGCAAGAAAATGTAATTTGAGGAAGAAGATATGCGTTTCGTTTGTACTAATAGTTGAGTTTTTACTTTTTCCATACATAGTAAAGGGGAATTATTGTTTTCATAAAAAAATCGATTTCGAGATTTCAACGGAAACAAATACACGTTTGAGGTCCCCTGAATACACCCACTTCCGGTTGACCAATTTTTACCAAAAACTAATCAGTTATTTTGGCTTGTAAAAAATGTTAAATATAAAATTTCGCGTTGACCTGATTAATAGTTTTTGAGTTAGAGCACCCACAAAAAGCTATCACACACACAGACATAATCGAGAAAATGGTCAAAACGTGTTCAGGGGACCTAATAACGTGTATTTCCATTGAAATCTCGAAGTCGATTTTTTTCATGAATACAATACTTCCCCTATACCACGTATATGTAGAAAGTAAAAATGCATTGGAATAAAAGTTGGAGGAAGTCACAACCTTTGTTCGAAACATTTTTCCATATAATGCATTGTTTAAGAGATATCTTAAAAAAATATATATTTAGCTGCCACTACCACGCCTCCTACGGACGACTATTGTTAACAATTGACGCTTACGTTTTAGTAACGCTTCTTTTTCTTTTCTTAGTTGTTGGAGATTTGTGGCTATATCCAATATTAGAAGGATATGGTTTGAGTTTATTTCTGTTCTTTGTAAAGTCTAAAAATTTCTTGCAGTCTCTTACAATATTTATTATTATGCAACATATTTGGAATTTTTAGAAATATTACAGATATGGAGAAAGTCATGAGGTGGCCACATAAGATGTTACTATTATGTAATCATGTTTGCAATTATTACAATAAATGTCCCAGCAAAATATTTTTATTGCATTGAGATACCTTTTTCCGAGGTTACTTTTTTGCGCATCGCACTGTATCATTATTAAAAATGTATTTATTAAGATGCTTTTAGTATGTGCGTTATAGTAAAGCGCTGTTTCAAAGATCTCATTTTCGAAATTAATTAGAGAATATATAGTTTCAAATAAATAAAATGTCTTGATTACAAATTTAATCGCGAAAAGCTTTGCTACAAATATTAATGGTACTTAAACAGCAAATCACATTTTTGTATATTCTCACAGACAAATCGATTCCTTTTTCTGAAAGACAGGTGAACTTTTTCGAATTCAATTTCTTAATAAACTTAAAACCATAAGATGTTTTTGTTCCCAAATATCCTGCATTACTTGCTTGGAGATGTTATTCCAATTTTGATTTAAAATCATGCCTCCTGTGAGATTGAATTCAAATAGCACGAAAGTAGTTCCAATAAACTCGCACTCGGCGCCCTTCGGATCACTAAGAAGACAGCGAAACGTGGATAAAATAAGAACTATAAGAATAAGCTCAAGTCTTCTTGCCCTCGCGAAAATTTCAGTTCAATTTGTCATTTACCGTCGCTATGCGAACAATACCATTACAGAGAAATTAATTGTCATTGTTAAAAGTAAACTTTTTCCTACGTTTCCGTTCAAATGCGTCTTACGTGCCAACTAAGAAGAATATTGGCGAAGTTTCTCAACATTGAAATATAGCTTCATACTTGACAGATATAATATGAATTGGTAGCGGTAAACAAGGAAGGTTCTGTATGTACATAAATATATAAGTATCCCACGAATGATTTGTATGCATTCGAAATATACTGTCAACGACGAATTGTAATATATATGAAACCAAACGACAACGATAATAAAAAATCTTATGTGGCCACCGCATGACTTTCTCCACATCTGTAATATTTCTAAAAATTCCAAATATGTTACATAATAATTAATATTTTAAGAAACCGAGAAAATTTTAGTCTTTATAAAGAACAGAAATAAACTCAAACCATAGCCTTCTGATATTGGATATAGCCACAAAGCTCCAACGATTAAGGAAAGAAAAAGGAGCGTCACTAAGCGTCAATTACATAACTAAGCGCCAATTGTTAACAATAGTAGTTGGTAGGTGACGTGGTCGTGGCAGCTAAAAATATAAAATATCTCCTAAACAATGCATTATATGGAAAAATGTTTCAAACAAAGATTGTATAAAATTAAATTTCCTACAACTTTTATTCCAGTACATTTTACCTGTATCAAATGTTAAAGCAAATATTTTAAAATAACGGATTAGTGACAAGAGTAAACATCCACTTCCGGTAGACCGATTTTTACCAAAAACTAATCAATTCTTGTGACTTTTATAAAAATGTTAAATATAAAATTTCGTGCTGACCTGATTAATAGTTTTTGAGTTAGAGCACCCACAATTAAGCTATCACATACACAGAGACATCATTGAGAAAGTAGTCAAAATGTGTTCAGGGGACCTCAAAACTTGAATTTCCGTTGAAATCTCGAAATCGATTTTTTTCATGAAAACGGTACTTTCCTCTATACTACGTATATATGGAGAAAGTAAAAAAGGTAGAGAATAACATCCACTTTTGTTATGGAACTATGTAGTGTAGATGCCCGTGAAGGGAAATCAAATCCAATGCATTTATCTCTTTTTTACATGATCCTATCTCCCTCCCCCTCTCGTTTTGCATTCAATGCAATTTAATGTGCGTAAATTTGCGAACTCGGCAACAATGTGGTGGCGCTTGACAACGAAAGATTTTCACCCCAGAAAACGTAAAATTTTCGTGTTCAAAACAATTTATGGACCAGTTAGAGGCGAGTTATAAAATCGACGGTAATAAAATGAATTCTCATTCTTTCGGCGTTCTCAGGCTCCAGTCCCGAATATTTACGATGATTATAAACAATTTGAAGATGAAAAAATTAAATACTCTGCACCCATTCCATGTTATTCAGGTGGAGGAATGAAACATTCCTGGAATCGAACTCGGGCAGATGTTATGCACGCTGATTACTCAAAATACTTTTTAAGGCTAATTCAATACTGTAGGAGACGGACGGCCTACGGAGGGTTTTCACTATGTAAACACCTTTGCCCTGCGTGAGTTTCATCATGAAAGAAAGTATGATTTCTAACGGCTTCAATCAGTTTCTTTATGGCATTTCCTTATTTTACAAACTATAATTACTCCAAATACAACCGAAAATGAACAAATCCGACACGCAGAAAACAACTAATTTTAATATAATTTGACACTGGTTCGGATACTCTCTTCTAGAAAAATATACTACGTTCTTTCAGCTGTACAACTGTCTAATTGTAAGTCACAAGTCCCCATCTTAATTGTAGCCAATTTAATAAAGCGATGTTATGGTTATAAATGGCTAAAATTAAAGATTTTCGCACTTCGTCGCTTGGAGACGTTTTACTGATAATCCCAGGGGTTTTCTGAAATTTTCCTGCAGCGCGCGAAGAAATCATATTGTTATATTCCGCGAAAGTAAGGAATCTGTACGGTATAAATAGCATTGATGCTGATTTTGCAATCTGTTTATTGTAATTGCTAACGCGATCCGTACAGGAAAATTACATCTCTGCCAAACAAATATTAAAATAAAGAAACGAATCTTTTCACAAATAATTATTAATTAAGTCCCATCACTTTCGGGTGGAGGATGACCGACCACATAATTTTTTCAACAGTTAAATCACACAATTAAAAGCTTATTTTCTCTTTTCTGACTGATTAGAAATCAACCAAGTTGTTTCTGGCTAAGTTAACAAAAATATTTAGTATTTTTTAAATTTAGGAAATAAAATTAAAAGAACCTTATTGTATTTATTTAAAAACTCGAATATTGTTATAAAATAGCAATAAAAATAATTTTCCATATTTCCCGTTTCTTTTGGAAAAATGTTTATTTTGGAAAATTTATTACTCGCTAACTAATTCACGTTTAAAGTTTTTATGATTTTTACTTTCTCCATATACGTAGTATAGGGGAAAGTATTGTATTCATGAAAAAATCGACTTCGAGATTTCAACGGAAATACATGTTTTGAGGTCCCCTGAACACGTTTTGACCATTTCTCGATGATGTCTGTGTATGTGATAGCTTTTTGTGGGTGCTCTAACTCAAAAACTATTAATCAGGTCAGCACGAAATTTTATATTTAACATTTTTATAAAAGTCACAAGAATTGATTAGTTTTTGGTAAAAATCGGTCAGCCCATAAGTGGATGTTTAATCTTGGCACTTATTTGTTATTTTGAAATACTTGCTTTAATATTTGATAAATGTAAAAATGTACTAGAATAAAAGTTGTAGGGCATTTAATTTTCTACAACCTTTGTTTGAAACATTTTCCCATATAATGCATTGTTTAAGAGGTATCTTAAAAACTAAATTATTTAGCTGCTACTACCACACCACCTACCGACGACTATTGTTAACAATTGACGCTTAGTTACGTTTTACAATTAGTAACGCTCCTTTTTCTTTTCTTAATTGTTAGAGCTTTATGGGTATATCCAATATCAGACGGCTATAGTTGGAGTTTATTTTCTCCGATTTATGTAGATTTAAGTCAATCCCTTCAAAAACATTCATTATTTCTTATTTACCGGATGCTGTAGCATTTCCTTAGCGTAGATGATTTTTCTCAATTCATCTCACTAATGAATTCAATTATCCTCCTTCCACGCCAGCAATCTATGGGTGTAGTACGTACGATGGATACCGAACACCTAAAGTTTTCCAAATTATCTAACTGTTCGGTGTTCGGTAATGCATCGGTACTTACGGACGGGCAAGAATATTTCTTAATTTTGTGCTTTTCCATCTCGCAGATTTGAACGCATATACTTTACTAATACTTGATATTAAAAAATCATTTATCATTTTACTTATTAATCAGATTATTTTCTTCGTACACATCCAAAAAGAAATAACTGGCAAGTTTGCCGGCAAGCTCCTCTTTCGGAGGAAGAGCGAGTTTTTAGACCTAAATACGTTCGCAACCAGGACCGTGGCGATTGGTGAGGCAGCGATGCGACCGCCTCAGGCGCCCTCCCAGAGGGTGCGGCAAATTCTGAAGCAATGTACCAGGGCGTCGAAAATCAGGGGTGCGTAGAAGATTGAGGACGGTTTACCGATTTTTAGTTTGGTTTAACACATCATAGGTAAGCTACTTAAATGATATCATGGTTAATTTTAAAACTTTCTTCTATGGAATCTTTTCACATTTGCAAAATAAAGGATGCGGAAAAACCGAGAAACTCGAAAATTCCTTTGCGCACATCCGCCAAGAGTTAGGAGCAAGCGATATGGACTACCTCCCTCCAAGACAAACATGGGAGCGTCATTTCGCAAAACTCGTCCTTTGAAATATACGACGCCCTGTTTGAGTTGTCGACAGATGTAAACAGATATGTAAATACTAGATATCAAGCAAATTCACTGGAGCTGAAAATAAAATCATTTAGATTCATTTGCTCCATTGTGCTCGGGTATAACATTTTATCACGGGTAAATGTTTTGAGTAAAACTTGACAAAAATCGGACGTAAACATTTCAGTTTCAATAGAAGTTCAAGAAAATTCGATTGAATATTTGAAAAGCAACAGAACTGAGGAAGGATTTAAACGTCTTTTGATAACGCATAGGAATTAGCTTAAGATGTTGGTGTAGAATTTCCTCCATTGCATATCTGTCCGACCAAGTAAGAAAAAAGTAAAATCCGATTACGAACACAAGGATGAAAAAGTTCAAGACCCTGAGACTAGCTTTAAGATTAATTTCTTTTACTATATTTTGGATACTACGATAACCTCTGTTAGTAAAAGATTTGAACAGCTAAAAATACATAATGCTGATTTCAGTTTCCTCTATGATCTACATAGCTTATCTAGGACGAAATATGAAACAAAAATGAAATTCTGCACAGACTTAAAAAAACTAACGGACAATGTCAGAGAAGAAAGGTAACATTAGTGCTATGGATCTCTATGACGAATAGAAGCTATTCAAGATTATATGAAACCAAGCATGAGACCTTTTAAAATTTTAGAATATATCATCACCAAGGATTTAATAAGAGGTTTTTCAGATATCTGTATTGATTTGCGTGTTTTATTAACACTTTCTGTAACAGTTGCTGCTGGAAAAAGATCTTTCTCAAAAATTAAATTGATAAAAACAATTTGCGTTCATCAATGAGGCAAGATAGGCTAAGCAGTCTGGCTCTTATTAGCAAAGAAAATGAAATATGCGATGAACGAAATTTTGATGACATTGTGAATGAATTTGCAATTATGAAATCTCGAAGAGTAAATTTCTTAAAATAAACCAATTTGTCATTTTTATTTTATTGTCGCTTTCCCCTTAAGATTGCTCGATTTTTTACCATTTTTCTTGTACCTTAAACTTTAAAAATAATTAATTAAACTTTCTAAATATTATAATTTGGTTACTTTATATGTATACAGTTTTTATTTCAAGAAGCTTTCCTTTCTTAGATCTAATAAGTTTTTGCGAACGTTACTTTATCACTGATAGAACATCTATAAATATAATTCTCAAGTATCCGTATATCTGTCTTCTGTCACGCTTTTTGGGCGCTTTTAGATATATTGAAAAGATTAAATTTTGTATGGTGGCAGCTACAACCGACAGGAAAAATCGAAAACTTCAGAAATTCGCATTTTGGAAAGTATTTTTAACTTTGATTCCATTTTATTCCCCATTAGGAGGCACTGAAATCGATTAAATGTTTCACAAATTTGCATTTTAAAATTACTTTAAATTAAGTTACGAACTTGAAGTAATGTATAGCTGAATGATGATACTTGATTATTTTTAAGACAGAACAAAAGTTTAAATTTCAGAATTTCTCCAATCGGAAAAACCGCGAAAACGCATCAAATGCTTTAAAATATAAATAAATCTGCACATTTGAGGGGGTATTGATTTTTAAATATACAATTGGGTCTTTTAAGCCTATATAGTCATTATGTTGATGTTTACCGCGACGTAAGCAGATTGATGTCAAAAAGTTTAATTGCCAGGTATTTTCATTAGTTTCAACATATACAGGGTGACCGGTGATTTTATGTCATAACATCGGGATCTTATTCCTTAAGTGATTTTGAGCAAAAAATGTCATGAACATGGGTCCGATTCTCATTTGTAACGGAGCTACGGGCAATTGAAATTATCTCGTTCTTTGATTTGTACAACTTAATGGCTGAAAAATGCATTGTTTAAATAATTATTGGTATACATTGTTAATTGTTGAAAAATGAACTATTTAAATAATCATTTGTTTACATTGATACTTAATCCATTGTTACAACAATTGTTCAAAATGGCCGTCTTCAGCTTGGATGCACAATCTGGCCCGTTTGAGTAGGGAACGTGAAACAGCACGAAGAACTGCAGCGTTATTAACGCGCCTCGCAGCATCAAAAATTAGCTGAATAAGTTCTTCCTTCGTGTTCATTTTGGCTTTGGCGATGATTTTCATTTGCTCCCACACATGGAAATCCAACGGAGTGAGATCCGGAGACCTCTGTGGCCAATCATGCGCACCGCCACGACCGATCCATCGGTTAGGTAACTTCATGTTAAGATACAGCGTACCGTTCCTACTAAAATGGGGGGGGGGGTTCCCCGTCATGCTGGTAGTACATCTGAAGTCGTGTTTGCAGAGAAATGTCTTCTAAGAGACCCGGCATTTCATTTTCCAAAAAAACAGCATAAATAGCACCTGCCAGACGTGGCGGGAAGAAGTGCGGTCCAACCAGCTGGTTCCCAATGACACCACACAACACGTTCACAGAAAAACGGAGTTGGAAGTTGCTTTCAACTGTTCCGCGAGGATTTTCGCGAGCCATAAATAAACTGTGCCTCGTCCGTGAACAAGATGTAACGGTTCAGGTGGGGGTGTGCTTTTAACCAACGGCAGAATTCCAACCGCCTAGCCATATCCCCGGGTTGAAGATCCCGAACTTGCTGGATATGGTATGGATAACGCCCCTCATCGTGTAATGTTTGCCAGACTCTCATTCGCGGAACGTTGAGGCGGGCGGACATTCTTCGTGTACTAAGACTTCGCTGAACCATTTGAATAATGTTTTCCTCCTCATCCACATTAACTTGTACTGGACGTTCAGCTCTCAAAGACACGGAAATGAGCCATTTTCTCGTAAATGTCGGTGAACTTGAATAAAAGTACGTCGATCTGGTGTTCTTCTTTGTGGAAATCGTCGTCGATATTCGTAAACGGCAGAAACGGAGTTTCCATCGCAAAACCCGTACACGAAGTACATATCCGCATACTCTTAATTTGAAAATGTATACGGCATTATTAAAAGCTAATGATACCACACGTGTCACAGCGCACTACACTGAACGCTAGCTTACGTTCTACTGCATGCTGCCTGCGAGCTTGAAAATTACGTCCACGTCTGTTGTGCAAGCGTCATGCTTCTCATTGTTGTAACAATGGATTAAGTATCAATGATTATTTAAATAATACATTTTTCAACAATTAAAAATGTATACGAATAATTATTTAAGCAATGCATTTTTCAGCCATTGAGTTGTACAAATCAAAGTACGAGATAATTTCAATTGTCCGTAGCTCTGTAACAAATGAGAATTGGACCCATGTTCATATTACATTTTTACTCAAAATCTCTTAAGGAATAAGATCCCGAAGTTATGACATAAAGTCACCGGACACCCTGTATATCGCCGATACTCATACTAAATTATAAATTTTATATTTAAAAATATGAAAAGTTATATATATCTTTCTGCATTAATTTTAAATATTGGTAAAATTATGTAAAACTCTTTATTATTTACGTAGTCGTAACGTGATTCTTAGTAGAAGCTTGTTGCTTAAGTCATAAAAAATTGGATAACTTCTTTCACATTCAAATAATAATGACATAAATGCTTTTTGAAAGAGATGTTAACAATGAAAACATAATAACGATTGACAGTTAATACGGAATATTTGTAACTAATCATTAAAAACAATTGGTAACTAATCTGGATTGGGCACCGTAGGCGCGAAGACCCTAGTTTATTATAGCCTTCCTTAAATTAATTACACCTTGTAATCTAAAAATCGAAAAAATTTGGGCTTGTAGAGGAGGGCGGCATAAGTTGCTTGCACCCGGGCGGCAAATATGCCCGGCGCGGCTCTGATCGGTACCGAACACCGAACAGTTCGGGTGAAAACCGAACAGGTGGCAACCCTAGAGGTGGGAGAGAGGCAGAGGGAGAGAGAGGGAAGGAAAGAAAGGGAAGGAAAGAAAGGGAAGGAAAGAAAGGGGAAGGGAGGGAGAGGTGAGAGGGAGGGGGAGAATATTATTATTTATTTATTATTATTATTTCATTTTTGACAAGGGGTTCATCATTGGCGAAAATAAGAATGAGAAAGAAATTCTCTCGAATCTTTTGGCAAATTTTACACCGGCTCTTACTCAATAATTACAGCTGTTATTATTCATTTCTAATTTCCCCGTAAATAATATATTCCTTACCGTCGTATTGACGGACTTTTATGCTAGTATTTTATATATTATGATAACATTTTCTAGAATAAACTTTTATTTTTGTTGAATATTGTATTTCTTTACGGATTTAATAAAATGTTTCCTAAAAATATATACGTAGTCATTTTATCAAAGGCATTATCCCCCTTAAAATTGAAAGCTGGATCCACCCTTGCCCCCCGCCCCTTCTTTTCGCCGGGAGTAGAGAATGTAATCGACAACAAACGAGTCGCTATGGCGACAAAATTTTTCGCTTAAAAAATCTTGTGATTTTGTTGTTAAAAAGTATAATTTTGCACGGCTTTGGCCCATATGAAAATAAAATTTAATTCTTTTCTTCGAATTTGGGTTCAAGTTTAAGTTAATTTAAAGTGCAAATAAAAAATATGGTACACTCGTTCCAGTGTTATTTAAAAGGAAGATCAAATAATATAAAATAATTCTCTTATTTATCTTATCAGGATGGTTGGAATTAACGACCCCATTAGAACACAATGCAGGTCATTCCGAGTAAACGGCGCAAGTTTGGTCAAAATCGAATCATTCGTTCCGTAGGAATTCGCCATTTACCTTTGCTGGTCAGACATCCGGACATATACTCGATTATATTTATAGTACGATGTGTCAGCGAAAAAAACAAATATATTTTACTGTGTGGCAATGATTGAATTTTATATCTGTGGTATAAACACCATGCCACACTTAATTGATGGAAACGACCTCACTTGTACAATGAGCCTGGTTAATAGACATTGTATTCAACATATTTAACAATATAAATTTATTTAAAATTAGTCAACATAATTACAATACATTCTCAATTTAACGTAAGAAGGTGAAAAAATCAAAATTCGGAAACGATATGCATTAAATCTTATTTGAGCATTTCATTTACTATCGATGAAATTACGATAAAATCCTAAGATAAAGATTGTTATTCAACAGGCCTTACGTACAAACCACTTTTGAAAATGCATCATAATGTCCATATTAAAAAACAGCCTATAATATTTCTTAATATTTTCACGGATATTTCATGTAATTTTCAGACAATAAACAGCAACTAATGCTGCGAAGTGGTCTTAAATATTACGCTCATGCTTCACATAATATAACAATTCTTATTTGCGAATAAATTCGGTTTAATTGTTGTTAAGTATCGACAAACTTCAAAATATTGCATTCAAAGAGATCCATGAATCTTTAGTCTCGAAGAAAAACATTTTGACACGTCCTTGATCACTTTGTCTTTTGATATTCCCATTTAGAAAAATCACGTCCCAAAGAAGAAAAAATCACTCGAGAATACGAACAATAGAAGGAATTTATAACTAGGTTTAATGGAATGGCTAGTTTTATTGTTTTTATTTTGTCAACTAATATTTTGGAAAGTGACGCGCTCAACGGCCCCGAAAAAGTGAAATCACCATAAACTTGTAGCTGGCTTTATTAACACCAATTTCCGCTGGACGTCCTCCGAATTCCTAAAATCGAACATATAACACGAGAATTTTCGGCGTGGTCAGTTCCAAAATATGGGCGAGTGCAGCATCGGCGGTAATAAATTTCAAGTGTTTTTTTATTCATACGCCGTCGACGGCACCGCGAAACTCGTCGGCGACCGCAGTCTCCAGCGCGGCCGCCCTTTCTTTGTCTTGCTTCCTCTGGCGACCACTGGCGCTGCTTTCCGCCGAGTCGTCCGATTCGGCTCCGCTGCCCCCGCTGTCTCCCCTCCGCCTCCTCGGCTGTGCGGAGGGCAGTTCTAGGAACGTGGTCTTTCGGAGGAGCGGAGGCGACGATTCGGGGGAGCTGCGTGGAGATGGTTTTGGAGATGGTTTCGGGGAAGGACGGGGCGATGCGAGAGGTGAGATCCAGGGAGAACCCTTGGGGGAAATTGGGCGCGATGAGGAAGATGGAAGGCGCTCCCGCGGAACTCCTACGGACACAGCGAGTTCGCAGAGCTGAGGTACGAAGGCGACAGCGATCGCGGAGTGCTGTGGGCTTAATTGCTGATCGGCCATAACTCCAAGTCTGACTGCTCCTCTGTAGGTTATAAGAGACAGCGACATGCCTGAGAATAGGAAAAAATGATAATAAATGTAAATTTTCCCTCGACCATAACAAAAACGAAACCGCAATTTGAGAAAAAATATTTTCTTATAAATATCCGTGTTTGTGGATGGCACGTATGAATTGTTTAGACTGATAAGTAGTAGGCATGATGAGATTAATTTTTTAAGAAAATAATTTTATTACATTTACACATAGTTTAGTGCAGTGGTTCCCAACCTGAGTCCCGCGGCACATTGGGGCGCCGCAGCTGATTTTTAGTGGTGTCGCGATAAAATTAGTTTTGTAAATAAATCAACGATTTGGATGTGTTTACAGGTAACTAGGGCGTTAATGTTTTCTCTAATAAATTGATTATAGTGTGGTACCAACCAATGGATATGTCCAAACATTGTAATACTCGTTTGTGAAAATATAAAAACCTTGTTTGAAGACTGGGGTGCCAAGAAATTTTGTTTATCTTTGAAAGGGTGCCGCGCCTACAAAAAGGTGGGGAATCCATGGTTTGGTGCTTGCAGGGAATTTTTAATCAATAATTCACAGTAAGAAATACACTACAATAAACATATCATAAAGAACCAATAAACTGAATGATTTGCCTATATTCTTATGATAAATGGATGAGACTCCAGCCAAAAACAAGGGTTCAAAGATTAGCTAGTCTTTGAACCCTTGTTTTTGCTGGAGTCTCATCCATTTATCATATTACGCCAAAAGTGCTTGAGCCATCTTTGAACATACTCTTATGCTTGAAAAAATAAATTAAACTCCGCGTTTATATCGGATAGAAATACAGCAGAGTCAATTGTTTGCACAAATTGGAGTTAGATCCAGTTCTGATTATAATTTTTCCCGATAATCCATCAATAGTGGAATTGAATTATCATGAACTAGATGTGCGTAGAAACGTGTTATAAATTTCGGCAATAGTCATGAAAGTATCTTATCCTTGACCCCCAAAGGAAGGGAGTTTTGTCATTATTAACTACCACGTATGGTAGGGCTGCTATAGGCTAGAGAGCCTCTTCAGCCAAAGAAGGGAGGAGAGAAACCCGGTGCCGGCATTAGCCTGCTCTTACGAATAACACCAAGGGGACAACGGCTTAACGTCCATTCCGAAGGACGGAGTATTAATTTGCGGGCGCTCCTCACGTTGCCTTTTCTCATTGGCTCGTCCTCGTCAGCTTAGTACCATCGCACACAAATAGGGGGCCGAAGCGTACTCAGAAAAATACTCGTAAGGATTCGAACCGGGTGTCGATTCAGCAGATCGTACGGTGGGGCCAACACTCTAACCACTACACCACCGGCTTCAACGGTGTAAAAACGTATAAGGGACATACAAAAATACATATATACACACATTCATTTTTATATATTAGATGCGTAAGGAAATCGTGCTTTGAATCTTTAAGATCTTTGAATCTTTTAACTATAGCAGTTTTGAAAAAAAATCAGGAAATGGGCTTAATTTAAAGAAATTTAAATAAAAGTCATGAAATATGATTTTTCAATCTCATTAGAAATTGCTGTATTATCATTTAAAGAAATCCATTATCAATGCTAATGCCGGCACCGGGTTTCTCTCCTCCCTTCTTTGGCTGAAGAGGCTCTCTAGCCTATAGCAGCCCTACCATACGTGGTAGTTAATAATGACAAAACTTCCTTCCCTTCCTTTGGGGGTCAAGGATAAGATACTTTCATGACTATTGCCGAAATTTATAACATTTAACGATCGATATTATAAAATACGATCCTATCATGTATAGAAATTATTTGTAAACCTTTTAATATTAAATACTATCAAAAAGGCTTGGAAACGACAAATGAAAGTATTTTTCAAGAAAGCTTTTGAATTTCTGAGGATGAAGCATCGTATAATCGAAATAATATTATCAAGATGGCTTTCTGTCGAAGTTTAGTTTATGCTAAGTTAAATTTGAAAGTTTAAATAATACGTAATTTTAACATTTCCTCATAAAATAGTTTATAAAACAAATATAATAATTTTCGTTAAATTCATACATACAAGTACATCTATGCATGCGGTGAAATTGCTACTTAAGTTTTCCAGATAATAAGTCGTAAATGGTTTCGTTTCTTTCATTGTTCTATAAAACCATTCGTAAACATTGTAGGAATTATATTTTAATGGATACCAAAGGTATCAGTTTCCTCTTGTGGCATCGTGAATGCCTTTCCCTCCTTCCCTTATCGAAACTAGGACTCCCGTATACCGCATTCCGAACAGCTAACTGACCCATCTGTAGATGGGTCTAAGTAGACGTGAAAGCCCCAAAGAAGAATACTGAAATACAATCTTTTAAGGATATCAATCGCATATTTTAAATTAATTAATTTTTTAAGATAAAATTGACTCGATCGAGGAATCTTACAGAATTAAAGTTATTCTGAGCTTTATTTATGATCTAAAAAACGTCCACATTTATTATATTAAATATTCGATCAAGATTCGGAGATAGAAAAACGCAAATAAGTCTAGCAGAAAATAATATATTTAAAAACATGAGAGCAAAACAACATAGTTTCATATTATTCAAATACGGAAAGAATCAACGCCTACCGCTCTATCGTAAGGTGGTTCACGTACAATTTGATGATAAATTTCAACATATTATGTAATTTATCGATTGGGTACTTGACAACATCTGCGCAAAAATTCCTACTTCAAAGTAAAAGGATCGTACTAACTTGTATTCGCCTGCTGAGGTCTCCAGAGGACGAGACTTTCCACGTCTTGACCCCATAGGCGGAATCCTGAAGACCCAGCCGGTATGTTGGACACCGTCACTGAATATTTCTTCGTGAGAGCATTCAGGAGGAGACGTATGGCGAACGAAGGAAGGATGCGCGCCGCGTTCTTCGTCAGCCACGCGGAGAGAAGGAGCGAGGCGGGACGCTTCTTCTGCTCTTTCAGCTGCTTTCGCAGATCTTCGAGGGCCGTGGCGCCATCTTCCTCCCTCGTGGGAAGGGAGATTAAGGCGAAACCTCCGCCGCCTTCCTCTCCTTTGATGGAGAGAGGGAGGGGAAGTGCTGCCGTGACTACACCGGGGGTCGGAAGGCCGGACTGCCTGAAGAACTGCCTCAAGGCTCCAGAGGCGGCCGTGAGAAGCACCTCCGTGCTTGAGACACTCGTGGCTGCGCAGATTTTTTTGACCAATTCCTCCGGCGCAGGGTCCGACCATGCAACGGCTTTCCTACCGCAAATGGACACAGATTGCAAGTGATGGCCGCTCTGCCTCCGGACCTGGTATTCGTGGGGCTCGGTCCTCTCTGGCATGAGTTCTCGAAGAAGGACTCTGGGGCCCTCGAAAGCGACTCCCATGAGGAACAAAGCCTCCGCCATGGCCTCTCGTACCAACTCATAAGTGGTTCCTTCTCTGCGGGCGATGTTGCGAGCCTCGCTGGCTAGTCCCAGCATCAACCCTCCCATGGAATAGAGAGACTGAGAGATGCTGGAAGGAGCGCTGATCTCGTTCCATGCGCTGGATGCTCTTTCCCGGAGGTGATTGGTGAGGCTCTGGAGGGCCTTCGCAGATGGGGCGCAGAGTCTCTCCGGGCTGGGAGGGGTGAGGGTGGGAGTCAGCGGGAGGTTTTGAGGCTTGGTGGTTGGCGTAGGAGGCTGGAGGGCCTGTGGGCAAGGGGAAACGATGGGCTCATCCCCAGGAATCACGGCCTTTTGAAGATGCTCCATAACGAAACCTTTACAGGCGAGGTGGTGAAGGCGCAGGAGGATAAAGTAGCGTTCTTCTGGGCTAAAGACCGGAATGATGGTGGCTTGCCAAGGCGGAATATCCGAAGGAAGGTATTTGGAGACGATGTCGCTAACATAGTCCTGTTCGGAGAGAGAAGTTCATATGAACCAATTGAAATGTACGTTTCTCAGAACATTATTCAACCTTGCCTCCATTATGGCATGAATATTTTACCGCACGGCACAACCTCCACATTTTGAAGAGAGCTGTGGTTTTGAATTTCAGTGATAAGAAAACTAAATCATAGCAAAATGCTACTTAGAACTAAAAAGTTATGCCCGAATTCGTAAGTTATCCTTCAAAAGATCATCAACATTTGAATTTCACTTTTCATACAAGAAGTAATGAATATTCGATTCTTCTCTTGAAAAGTGTGCCGGATAATTATTACAATACCGCTTAATACAAACGTTTCAAATTAGAGGAAGCAAAACTTGAAAGGCCATATTAGCTCCGTACATCCGTCCGTCGCCCGTCCTTAGAAGGAGCCAATGACATTTTGCCGGATGGCCATAAACATGTCCGCGTATAAAGACGTTGACCTCGCGCGCAGCCTTACCTGTACGTTGAACTCGGTGACCGGCCTTCCCCTGAACAGCTGACTCGCCAGCACCACGTGGTTCTCGATTTTGAAAGGTTGCTTCTCCTCCCACGCGTAACGACCCCACCTCGTGGTCAGCACGAGGCTAAGCTGGGGGTAGGCTAGGTGGCGGCGGTAGGTGTCGATCGTCCCCGCACCACCCCATCTCTTCTTAAGCTGCCCCTCCCTCGCCTCCGTCCACACCACCTTCTCCAGCCTCTGCGCTATGGCGTTTGGGTCACAGCGACCCCTGACTTGTAGGAGGAGAGCGGTGAACCCTTGCGTTCTCCTCGTATCCATGGCGGTACGGATGCAAGGGGTCTCCTCGAACATTGACTTGGGGAACCTCCATCGTAGGATTCTGATCCATAGCGCGCGCATCACGCAAACCACTGTAAGCATAATATGGGGATCAGGGAACAGCATGAAGTAATTAAGGTTAATGTAATGTTTTTAGCTAATGTTTAAAATGAAAGAAAAGGTATAATATCCAATCAACGAAGTTATGACTAAGGATGCACGATAATGAAAAATCTGATATGGCCACCTCATGACTTGCTCCATATCTGTAATATTTCTAAAAATTCCAAATATGTTACATAATAATAAATACTTTAAGAAACCGAGAAAATTTTGGACTTTACAAAGAACAGAAATAAACTCAAACCATAGCCTTCTGATATTGGATATAGCCACAAAGCTCCAACAATTAACAAAAGAAAAAGGAGCGTTACTAATTGTAAGACGTAACTAAGCGTCAATTGTTAACAATAGTCGTCGGTAGATGGCGTGGTGATGGCAGCTAAAAATATAAGGTATCTCATAAACAATGCATTATATGGAAAAATGTTTCAAACAAAGGTTGTAGAAAATTAAATGTCCTACAACTTTTATCCCAGTATATTTTTACATTTATCAAATATTAAAGTAAATATTAAAAAATAACGGATGTGACAAGAGTAAACACCCACTTCCGGTTGACCAATTTTTACCAAAAACTAATCAGTTCTATTATAAAAATGTTAAATACAAAATTTCGCGTTTACCTGATTAATAATAATAATTAACCAATTAAAAACGCTATCACATACTCAAACACAGACATCGTCGAGAAAAATGTCAAAACGTGTTCAGGGGACCTCAAAACGTATTTCCGTTGAAATCTCGAAGTCGATTTTTTCATGAAAACAATACTTTTCCCTATACTACGTATGGAGAAAGTAAAAATATTGGTGAAATTCTCATCATAACGAACCCCCTTTTAATTTTTACCAATTTCAGTAATCGGTGTTGTGGAACAAGTTTTAGGTACTTGAGCGTATTTGCTGGATGCGCAAATTCTTGTGATATTAAAAAAAGCCGGCTTGTTTAGTTCTCACGAATGATATATATATATGTATATATATATGTATATATATATGTGTATATATATATATATATATATATATATATATATATATATATATATATATATATATATGTATGTATGTATCTATCTACCACGCCTCTTGCAATAGGGTCTCACCCCTGCGGCAAACCTCGCTGCCTCACTTGCCCTATCCACCTATCCTCATCTTCTTTCTCGAGTCCCTCCACCAATATCACCTACCCCATCACCTCTAGAAGCAACTGCACCACCCGAAACGTGATTTACCTCCTTACCTGCACTCTTTGTCCCGCGTTTTATCTAGGCCTCACCAGCAATCCGTTAAATATCCGCATGAACGGTCACCGGAATAGCGTCTCTCTCAGACGCCCTCTCCCAGTTGCATTACACGCCAATGCCCACAATGTCCCCTTCAATAGTTGCTACATTGTAAGGGTTATTCGCGCCTTACCCAATGACACTCCTGCCCCCCTTCTCCGACACCGGGAACTTGCACACATACATCTTCTTGACTCTTTCTCTCCGCCTGGCCTCAACCTCCGCTAACCCTATTAGCCCCCTTACAATGTCTCCTTGTTACTTTGTAACTATTCGCACTCTACCTCATCACACTCCCTCCTTATTGGCTATCCACCCTTCCTACTCCCCGCCTCCTCCGATCATCAACCTCCCCACATCACCCTGTCATTCCCCGCTCAGTGTGTCACTCTCATTTACTCTATCGCTGAAGAAGGGCATAGGCCCGATAAGCTTGCGTGTTTTTTGTTTTTGTGTTCGTGTGTTCAACGTGTCTCTTCGACGCCCCCAGCAGCCTGCCAACTTGGTCTCCGACTTGGTAAGTGTCCGCTCGGCTTCCTTCTACACCTTGTTGCCACCCTCATCACTACCTTTTCATTTCCTTAAGTCTATATATATATATATATATATATATATATATATATATATATATATATATATATATATATATATATAATAAAATCGTAATGGTCATTATGATGCGTAATGTTCACTCTGATCTAAAAATCCTAAGACTGACATAAAACTTTTAGGTATATAAGGGCTAGAAATCTGAAATTCGGCATGTAGATAGGTCGAGTGGCATAACTGACGAGAAAAATCGAGTCATAAAAAGTTAATATGTACGGGGTCTTTTTAACCCCAATGTTCAATTCAATATCCCAAAAGAAAAGCATGGAATTCACTGCAAGGCATTTAAAAATTACTTAAAATTGGGATGCGAATTCGGGAAAAGAACAGAACGGAGTTCTTAATTTTTTAAGGCAGAATTCAAATACATACCGAATTAGCATCTGCTTTAAATCGGAAAAAAGTGTGAATTTCTCCTCTCTTCAACAATGGAAATGTATAAAAACCATGGCAACGACCTCAATGCTTTTAAAGGGACCTTTAATGCTTTTAATGGAAATTAAAGACGTTTTAATGGAAATTAATGCTGTTATAACGAATTATAGTGGAACTTCCATAACTCGAACCTCAAGGAAAAGTAAAAATTATTCGAGTTACAGAAAATTAAAAATACGGAAATATATTATATATGAATATATATATATATATATATATATATATATATATATATATAATATATTTCCGTAATTTTAATTTATTTATATATATATATATATAAATATAATATATATATATATATATCGTATTTGTGGAACAATGGAACTTCTATAACTCCAATCTCAAGAGTAAGCAAAATTTATTCGAGTTAATAAAAAATCGAGTTACGTAAATATATTATAAAATAACCTACATGATAGGAAAGTAGGGGTAGTAGTCTTTGGTAGGAACGAAGAAACAGCGAGCAAAGGGAGGTGACGAGCACCAGAGAGCAAGGGGCTTGCCCATAAAGAATCGAAGACGAAATTACTTACCAAACCATTTAAAAGAGAGAGAGAGAGCTTAGCAGGATGTTGAACCATAGCGAGTAATGAGCTAAGAAGTGCAGGGAGGTGGAAGAAAAGTGAGCGTTTGGTTACTGACAGCCTTGGATATGTAAATACGGCGATAATGCGGTTATCGTTCTAGTTAAAATTTCTCGTCATTAAAAAGTTCCGATTCCAAAAAAAATTCACGCAGATTCGTCACGGATTCGATTTCTCAATTGGGAATAATTTTGAAACGAGAAAAATTCTGCTATGAGCGATAATCGAACCCGGGTCTTCCACTTTCCGGGCGGATATTCTACCTTTGAACTACCGTAGCAGATAATTTTTCCCGTTTCTGAATGCGGGTGTTTTTCTTAGTTAAAAAAATTATCTGCTACATTAGTTCAGTGGTAGAATATCCGCCCGACAAGTGAAAGACCCGGGTTTGATTCTCGGTCATAGCAGAATTTTTTCTCGTTTCAAAATTATTCCCAATTTTACAGCTGATGCCTGTCTGCTTAAGATCTTATGATCATTTCATTCCATCAATTACAATGTTAAATCATGTAACATTTATGAATAGTTATTCCTAACAGATGCTCTTTCGTAATAAGTTAACTGCGTCCAAGTAACGTAATTTATTTTCCTATAGCATTGGAATTGCAATTATTGTTTAATAATATGATCTCTTTATTGAATTCATATAGCCATGTTTTTCTCATTCTCGTCTAGCATAAGCAGAACCGGCTAAGAAAATCACGGTGCCCGGTGCAAAGAGTGCGCGAGTCGAAAATCTTTAGTGAATTTTAATAAATAAAGCAAACTCTTTCACTATGTCAGTGTTGGATATTTTTCCGATTCCTTAAAAAGTATGTACTTTAAAGTACATGTATTTTTTAGAGAGCGCAGGACCTTATGCAGTCGCACAGTTGGCACCGCCATCAAGCCGGTCCTGAACATAAGGAATGTTTTCCTCAAAATTAGATACAGGAAATACAGCCATAATCTTACATTATCTTATATAACTCGATTCAATGGAAAAGAGAACTTGGAAATAGAAAAGATGAATAAGGAAAAGTTGCTCATCGTCATAGCCTAATGAATTTAATGCACTGATTATTATGTTATAGCGGAAGGTGAATCTTAGCATGCTCATCTCTATGAGTTTAATCGTGAGATTTGGCCCGCCCCAGCGAACTGATTAACAAGTTCAATATAAATATCCCATTCTGCACCGTATACCAATGCCAGATTATAATTTTTTAAATTATCAGTTTGTTATGAAATTTCATTTTTAATTCATGTAATACACTGAAACTTCTTTCGGTTTCCAATTTATTTAAATAATTAGTCTTCCCTAAATAACTCTATGATTATAAAGTTAATAAAGTGAAAGAAAATCGCTTAGGTTTTGAATGTTTGTTACATTAGTTTTAATAGCCAGAGTATAGAACATTATGTGAGAATAAAAAATATATCAGTTATACTTATCTATTTCGCAATTTTCTCAGTGGGTGGAACGACAATAGAATTTTCGGAATACCCTACACCAGTTAGATATTGATATTTTCAAAAACACCGGGTTAGGTCATTCTGTAAATACCAAAGTTCGTAAAACGACCGGCGACTTTCGTCAAATTTTAGTTGAAACTGTAGCGCTCCTCGTCGCATGGTTGTACTTTCCCATTTTTTATCGCAAAACCCATTAATTCGATGAGTGACTCACTCGCCATAGCACCCTCTTTTTCCAGTGACTTTCTCCTTCAAACGACATTCCATTTCTTTCGTGGAATTTCATCCTTTCAACCCACACCGCCAGACACGGTCCCCAACCGCACGTCGTTAGCGGCATATATCGGATAAACGGAAACCGTGCGATCGAAAGACGTGCCTTCCTCCGCTTCTATTGTCTCATCGGAAGAGCACCCAAGCCATAAATAATATAATACGTTGATTGAGAAAATGAATGAAGTATCTTTATGGTGGTTGATCATTTATGAAATCATCGAAGCGTATATCCCTCCCTGGCTTCCGGATCGAACATGCAACGGTGGCACGGAAAATAAGAAAATGGCTAATTTTGAAGGGACCATAGAATTCATTAAATAAGTTAAATATAAAAATATTGAAAATCATATGAAACATACATAGTGATAAGTCAGGGGTTCCCAAACATTTCAATGTGGCGAGCACCAAGTTGTGCTCTAAGAGTATCAATCGAGCACCGCTACACTTATGAAGAAAAGGAATGATAACAAATAAAAAATTGAACTGACGTCATAGTCATTAAACAGTCTTAAATGCGTTTAGAAAAAAGCAGAAAAATAAATTATATATAATGGAGCAAAAGGTTGGGAATTCCTGTGCTAGGTGAATCGAAAGTAATTTTTAATCTCATTTCCTGACTGATAAATACTGTTACCATTAGCGCCGACCAAATATTATGCCATTCAAAATCCTGCTACAACAACATCTTACGTTCCTTCACAATAATATCTAAAATGGTAATCGATGAAAGTGATTTAACCACATTTTTCCCTGCTGCACTGGCCACAACAAAATTCTACAAACATTGGAAACACCGTGTTATTCAAATAATAAATGACAAAATTTGTAAAACATTCAAAACAACGAAAAAATGGAAAAATATAAATCTTTTAAAAAAATTCCAAAAATAAACTATATTCGACGAATTTCATACTTTTGTCTTTGTCATAAAACGGTGATAAAAGTACTTCACGATATATCGCCAATAGAGAATTATCTGATGCAATGTGGATGAAATATTAGCTGCATTTACGACAACTCGATTGCTTTGAAAATGCTTACTCTGAACATTTGAGAAAGCGTAACGGTTAGAATAGTTATTATCAATATGCGTGTGCGCAGCTGGTTGAGGCGTGCAAGGGCAGCGGAATGCGCGGCGTGTGCGTGTCTCGGATACATTTATTGTTTCCACTAATAGTAAGTGCAACGGGCGAGCATAAGCATTGCCTTGGGATCACGACCATTGTGTACCTTGTTACCATGATAGCCCTGCATGAAGACCAAACATCGTCAATGGCAAGTCTTCTTGCCCTTCAGCTGAAATATGTACTCTTAAAAAGAAAATTGTTGGTGGCTCAATAACTTTGGCTCAGATTATTAAAGGTAAAGTACTCCTTTGGCCAGACAATTATAATTGTTTGGCTAAAGGAGTACTTTGTCTTTAATTAAAAAGAAAAGGTGAATGAATAAAAACATGTGGCCCACGACCGAGATATATCTTTCCATTGTCTTATTCGACATTCTTACAGTATTTTGCGATCATCTAAAATGTAGCCGACTTCAGCGGTAGTTATTGGTTAACGGACTGTTTCTTCTAAGAAACTATCACACATTTTTATGCTTGGCACAAAGTGTGTAGTACTTTTTCATAATTTCAACAAGATCGATGTACCGCGCGCCGCTGAAACGAATGACCGATGGCTAATGCAGCCGTTTCTTTTTTATCCAACAATGCTTACCGACATGGATGACTGCAAGGGTGGGGGCTAGAAAGATTGCAGCGGAAATAAACAGAGCCAACGTCCTCAGGAATCTGACAACACCCAGTTGTTGTTCCACGCTTCTGAGCGCCCAAAGGCCCCTTGCCGCCATCAGCCTGTAGCGAGAAGGCCTTCGGGCCCTGCTAGCACTCCGACACCTACAGGAAAAATAAAAGTTCAGCCAATAAGAAATCAACAAAAAATACCAAATGCATGAAAATGAGTTTTGAAATGCGAATAAAAATAATATTTACCTGGCTTTTTAATTCATCAGAGAATTACCGAGTCATCTTATGACTGGAGAAATTAAAAAATAAGGCATTAAAAATTAAAACCTTGTTGCGGTTATTGGAGATATCTGAGATAAGTACTTTTTTCAATATTTTAATTTTTTAAAGTTCTTATTCTTGAACTGGCTCTTTAGAATTGTAACTTAAATAAAGCTTAACAAATAATTATAGTTAGGGAGAGAAGCATATTAGTGTTATTTTTAAATTTCCCACCTTCGTATGGGTCTTTAAGGAAATAAGGATTTTCTTATTGTTAGTGAAAAGGTTTATTATTCTCTACAGTAAAAGAGACTGATACCGAATCGTGAATACTGAACACAAACCTAAATTTTACTCATCTTTAATTAGTTGCGCACTATCTTTTAGTCGCCTGCCCATATAACTGTTTTAAATGAACGGACAAAAAAATTATATTTACTTTAATCTCTAAACTGTCGAACTTAATCTAACATGGGAGCGGCGAAATGGCGTCCTATAGACACCAGAAAATGTTTAACTAATCAGGGAATATGGAGTAGCAAGGTTTAATTTCTGTTTACATGAAAAAGAGCGAAAGAAAAGTTTATCAAAATTGTCTCGTCAATTTATGAGGAGCAACGTGCTGTCATGTACAAGACATGCTCAGAGTAATTTTTCCTGTATTCTGCTCAATGGCAAAGGGCAGTTCATTGAAATAAAATGATATTTGTGTTTTTAAGTGCTTTTTGTCCTTCTGTCGTAAATTATCATTGAATCATGTAGTTTTTGAGGACTGGCAAAAAGTATTTATCAAATGTTCCATTTTTTGCCAATGTCTAAAATACTGTTTGAAAAATGTGAAATAAAATATTTCTTGCATCAGTACCAGATGTAATATTTCTGTTTACTCTTCATTTTGAGTTTACAGGAGTCATATGTCGCCCAAACAGTGCCCAGAATTATCCGGAACGCCGTTCCGGTTCGTCACACTCGTTGGTAATATCCTTTCGTCTCGTCAGATATTTAGTAATACCGTTCCGGAAAGTTAGCGAGATCGCAAATTAACTATATATTATTTAATGCTAATTGCACCAGCGCAAAGAGTGAGCGGAATATCGCCATCTGTAAACACTCACTGGAAACTGTTCAGGCAGAGCACACACGCACAGATCCTCTATTATGATTTTCAGATATTTCGGTATGCGAATTTCGTGTCCACTGCCTTCGGTTCCTCTACCAGAACATGATTTCCGTTTCGTAGTATTTTTCATGTCGAGTACTGGCCACAGACCGCAGTGTTTGGTTTTCGTCACAAAAAATGTCTTTCGTTTTAGAGTTATCGTTTTTATTTAATTAACGACTACTCTAAATGGGTAACCCAATAAGAGACTCAAGTAGAAGGCATCTAAGCAAAATAGGATCACAGAGCGAACTTGCCGCACAAAGGAAAACATCAAAGTACATTGACAGCTTGTAAAATATTTAATCTCTCTGACACGCACATCCATGACTCGAATACTCTATAAGAGAAGTGTAACCTATGAGTGAGAGAAATTGTATGTTGTGGAGGGCACGCATCGTGAGGCGAAAGCACTATAGATAGATAGACTATATACTAGTACCACGCCGTTACACATGCAGTAGCGTAGGAGTGAATCAAGTGTTTTAAAGATACCATCTCTGCTTTAACTCACATTGTATATCACAAGGTTCCATGCTATCATGAGAATAACATTAATAACTTGAGTTTGAAGTCTATCTTTTGAATACCGAAAGTAGTCCCTCACAGTACACGATTTTTTATATTCAACTTTTGCCAATATTAATATACGTATATTTCTAAGGATTTGGATTCACCATGGCAAAAGAGAAGTAGCCTTGACCGAATGGAAAGAAAATATTGATCCGGAACGATGGGATCCATTTTTTTACAAAATTGGGTCATTATGCGCCAAAAAGCGTTAGGATTGAAAGAGTTAATGGCATAAATTTTAATATGGATTTGTCGGTGGGAGTTTTCCTTCGTTTGACACTCATCCTAAAGAAAATAATATTTTATGTCTGCCATTTGAAAGATAAATAAAACTAGTAAAAATTTAAGGCGTATAAGACAAATATTCAAACCATGCTATTCAATTTCGATGCTACTGATGTACCTTTTTCTTGTTATTAATTCCTGCCACCCATTTCTGTTTTGTTTTTCATAATATTTTTATTAAAGCTGCCATTTTGGTTACATAAGGGATTTGTAAGGTTTTATTGAACGGAATTCCGACGTGGTCTACGTCCGGCCTGAGGAACATAATTTGGGTTTACCTCATTAGGTTTTCAAAACATGAAGCATTCACACCCACTCCTGTTCTCCACCATAACAAACGCAATGTCGTGACATACGGTAATATATTTAACGTTTTCTCACTCTTTTTAGACAACTCATCTGTCGCGTCTCTGAAGATGGTCAATTCGTCTGTCCTTTTGCTAAAAAAACAGTATTGTGCTTGATCTTTTTAAATTATCAGTTTCCAAGGTTTATGGATTATCAACGAAAGAAAATTATTATTAATCCCAAGTAAAGAATTACCTACATCTACAGTTTACCCTGTAAGCCACCGCAAGGGAAACAAAACGAAATTATTTATTTCTTGTTAGCAATATTTTTTTGCGTTTATGTTTTTCATAAATCGTTTTGTTGTTTAATTAAAAACAAAGTGAATTAGAAAAAATCGCATGTGGCCAACACATGACTTTCTCCATACCTGTAATATTTCTATGAAATCCAAATAGGTTAAATGATAATAAATATTTTAAGGAACTGTGAGAAGGATTTAGACTTACAAAGAACAGAAATAAACTAAAACCGTAGCCTTCTGATATTGGATTATTCCCAAAGCTCCAACAATTAAGAAAATAAAAAGGTACGTAAAGTGTTTACAATAGTCGCCGGTAGGTGGTGTAGTTGTGGAAGCTAAAAATTTAGTTATTAAAATATCTCTTCAGCAATGTCTTAAATGGGAAAATGTTTCGAACAAAGGTTGTATAAAATTAAATTTCCTCCAGCTTTTATTCCAGAACTGTTTTACATTCATCAAATATTAAAGCAAATATTAAATAAATATAATATTTCCTTCACAATGCATTCTACGAAAAAATGTTTCAAACAAATGTTATAGAGAATAATATTATCTATGAAGTTTAATGAACAGCATTTACATTTATGTAGATTTAAAAGAGTTATTTGCCGAAAACCAAAATATGACTAGTCAACATCCACTAATGATCGAGTGATTGTTGCCAAAATCTAATTAGCTCTTCATTATATAGTACTCTTTCTAAATTTAAAATTCGGTATTGATACGAGTGTAAGTTTTTGAGTTAAAGCGCCCACAAAATCCTATCACATACAGACAACGACAGAGTGACAGACACACATACCATCGAGAAAATAGTCAAAACGTGTTCAGGGGACTTTAAAACATGTATTTCCGTTGAAATCTCGAATTAGTTTTTTCATGAAAACAATCTATACTTCACATATGGAGAAAGTAATGAGTCGATAAACAGCATTCTGTCCGATTTAAGATAATGTTCCATAGGAGCAGGAAAAAGATCTGAAGTTTTGTACGAATGATTTAATTGATTCTCTAGGATACAGTAAACATTACAAACTCATTTATATTTAAACACGTTTGTAATAAATATCAATAAATCCCTTAGCTAAACATTGAAAATATTTCGTCTTATTTGGTAACTATTAGTATTTTTTAACGAGTAGCAAATATTAGATCGAAGAAACCGAAAAAGCATTACTTAAAACCTGATTTTCGATAGTAATAGTTTGATTCTTATATTTTAGCTCTTATTAGCAAACTAATAAACGTAGCTCTCGTTTTATTTACTGTTTATAAAAATTAAAATAAATATGGGCTAAATATCATTATGCCCATTATTGTTTCATTATTTCTTTATTTGGCTACGTTTAACCGTTCGTAGAATTAGTTTTTAAGCCAGTAATGAAATGTTCAATGTTCATATTGTGATTGTATCTGAAAATTACATCTAGCATTAAATTTTTCCTTATCAGTGTTAAGAAAAACGTAATTTAATAAAATATCCATTCGTACACTTATCTGAGGCGCCCCATTACCTTAAAAACTTATAACTTTTAACATGACAGACACCATACCAATTTCAGAAAGAGTTATTGTCTCGGTGTCAATATATTTCCCATCCTTAAATCTCTCGCGAGAAATTTTTGATTTGAGATGTGCTTTTAATCTTTACGAGGAATGAAAAATTATACCATTTAATTAAAGAAGCATTGCTTATTATAAGCTTATTTCAGGATTTTAGTTATTAATCAAAGGCAAGTACGATAATATGAAGAATAGTAAGGTCTTCACTGCACATGATAAAGAAACAGATGTAAAAAGTAAATTTAGAAATTTTTCTGAAATCAGGTCGAAGGACGAAATGTAATTATAACAAAATAAATTAAGACATTAAGACATTTTATGGCTTGAATGTTTCTGTAATACATACAGAAATAATGCATTCAGAATTTATATTTAAAGAGGTCACCAAAAATCGCGAGAAATTTTCCAACATAATAAAATATATCTTATCAAATAATTTTCGTTCATATTAAGTTCCTTTGTGTTAATTCCATTCATGCTAATCGCAAAAATAATGATAAATAAGAGAAAATGTAGTTATCTCACCATTTATAATTTTTTAGATAATAGAATAAGGGAGTTTTAATTGAGAGCTTTAAATATAGAATGATAAGCATTAAGACGTTACTTAAGATTCGGAAATACTCTGTTCCAAATAACTCTTCCTCTAGTTCGGTGAGACGAATCGAAGCCATTTTTTTGATTTGTAATCGTATTAAAATAACACTTTATTTAAAGAAAATTATATATCTATACATTGGAACGAATCGGAATGGCGTGCAATTGATCTGAGTTACTGCTTCAATACTCGGACACCGGTTTAATCGATCTTTAAGCAAAAATCTTTCGTAATATTCGAAAGTTATCATTTCGATAGGAAATGGATATTGCATAATCCGATGTGAAAGAAGATTTTTGATTCATCATCAGCTGGAAATAAATTGCATAAGGCCATCGAAATATTTTCTTTTCTCAGTGAATAATCTCGAAACTTTTCGAAGGTTTATATCAGAAAGCTTCGAGACTTTGCCCTGATTATATCGATTCGATTCGAAAAAATAAAAATAACACGGAATTGACATAGTGAGGGTAGAGCTGTTCCATGGGAATGCGCATTTCGAAAGCATTGTCTTGATTAACTAAAAGAAGAAAAATTGACCGCTCCATCCGAAGTGAAACAGAAAATGTTGGCGGCAGATAATTAGATGTTTTCTGGATGCGAAGCTAAAGAAGAAATTAATGGTGTTATGAGTAGTTTTTATTATAACTTTTCAAGATAAAAAGCAAGCAGTCAAATCGGAAATAATCTGAGGATTCAATATTTGTGTATCATCTTAGAGAGTTAAAAGCAAATTCCGAACTTGCGATGTAAGACATAATAATATTTCCTCTTACAAGGGAAAACCTCCTGTGATAATGTATCAAAAGATATATAAATAGTCCCAAAGATTAAACAGTGCTGATAATGCAGAAAACAGTACATCAGTAAAAGGAATGTCGAGCCTTGAAAAATTGAGAACTCATGCAATGAAGAGATGATTTTATCCTACATTGATGGAAAGTTTTATCTAAAAAAAGAATGTTGATAACATCTCCCCTTTATCATTTCTGTATATCCCTAAATTTCAAGTAATTATCATAAAAAACAAACCTACTACATAACAAAAAACTGATATGGCCACCTCATGACTTTCTCCATATCTGTCATATTTCTAAAAATTCCAAATAGGTCACAATAATAAATATTTTAAGAAACTGCGAGAAAATTTTAGACTTTACAAAGAACAAAAATAAACTCAAACCATAGCCTTCTGATATTGGATATAGCCACAAAGCTCCAACAATTAAGAAAATAAAAAAGAGCGTTACTAAGATGTGACTAAGCGTCAATTGTTAACAATAGTCGTCGGTAGGTGGCGTGGCAGCTAAATGATTTAGTTTTTAAGATATCTCTTAAACAATGCATTATATGGAAAAATGTTTCGAACAAAGGTAGAAAATTAATTTTCCTACAACTTCTATTCCAATGCATTTTTACATTTATCAAATATTAAAGCAAATATTTCAAAATAACGGATGTGACAAAAGTAAACACCCACTTCCGGTTGACCGATTTTTACCAAGAACTAATCAGTTCTTGTGATTTTCATAAAAATGTTAAATATAAAATTTCGCACTGACCTGATTAAATAGTTTTTGAGTTAGAGCACCCACAAAAAAGCTATCACATACACACTCTCATTCACACTCTCTCACACACATCATCGAGGAAATGTTCAAAACGTATTCAGGGGAGCTCAAAACGTGTATTTGTTTCCGTTGAAATCACGAAATCGATATTTTTCATGGAAACAATACTTCCCCTTTACTATGTATGGAGAAAGTAAAAAATCAACTATTAGTACAAACGAAACGCATATCTTCTTCCTCAATTTACATTTTCTTGCATTAAATTTTCAGTCATTTTCGAACGGCGACCAGGAAAAGTTAATTATTTATCCAAAGTTACAAAATCTTCAAAATTTGAAACTAACACCTCACCGGCATTTTTATCTAAGACGCAAATGTCCTTGGACGGTTAGTCTACGATAGAGCTTTGTTTTACCAAAACGCTAAAAAATGTCTGATTCTTTTCAGCCAGACTGTAGCTGGATTCGCACAACCTCTTTTACGTCTCCCGCAATGCCGGATGTGTGCAAATGTGTCAAGTTTTTCTTTAGTTTTTCGTGAGACCTGATTTTATTTTTAAAAAAACTGCCATTAGCCATCTAGACTAGATGTGCCTCCAAGGAAATTATTTGGTTCAATTCTGATGCAGAAATATTTAAAAGAATCGTAATTCTTATAATTTATACTTTCTCCCAACGTAGTATAGGGGCAAGTATTGTTTTCATTTTAAAAATCGACTTCGAGATTTCAATGGAAATACACGTTTTAAGGTCCCCTGAACATGTTTTGACTATTTCCTCGATGTCTGTGTGTGTATGTGATAGCTTTTTTCAAAAACTCTTAATCAGGTCAACACGAAATTTTATATTTAACATTTTTATAAAAGGCAATAGAACTGATAGTTTTTCGTAAAAATCGGTCAACCGGAAGTGGGTGTTGACTCTTGTCAATTATCCGTTATTTTGAAATATATGCTTTAATATTTGATAAATGTAAAAATGCAGTGGAATAGAAGTTGTAGGAAATTTAATTTTCTACAACCTTTGTTCGAAACATTTTTTCCATATAATGCATTGTTTAAGAGATATCTTAAAAACTAAATGATTTAGCTGCCACTACCACGCCACCTACCGACGACTACTGTTAACAATTGACGGACGCTTAGTTACATCTTAGTAACGCTATATGGAGAAAGTAAAAACGAAATTATTCCTTCTTCTCCAATTTCAAATCTTCACGCATCAGTGGCACCAACATCTTAACCTTATTTTAGATGACAAAACGACATAGTTCTAAAGCATTTCTGGCGTAGACATTGCTTAGGAACTCGCGCTCTCACCGTCGACCTAAAAATCAACGTCACTAACCCCGATCGAACGTCGCCAAACTCGGAGAGGATGCTTGCTCGTGAGCGAGTAGTACTCGCGGGCGCTTTTGACCTTGGCCTTCCTCGTTTCTTTGCTTTTATTATTCGTTACAGGTGTATGTTTTTTCTTCGCTCATTTCAGTTTCTCTAGGCATTCTAACCCAATGAAATATTTAGCTCATTATGATTACTCCTTATCTTTTTATTTTCCGTGATTAATATTTGAAACTTTTCGTCCCTTCGAATAAACAGTTTTGCTCAATAACCTCATCCTTAATTTTTACAAGAAATTTTTATCCTACAATTGCAAAAATTAAGAGCTGGTTCTGCATCCTCCCGTATTTCCTTGCATGATGTCCTTAGTTTTCTAAACAGGTTCTAATCTGGTTTTAGAACTAAGCGCTGTCTTCATATCTTTGCCTTATATTTATGTATTTGTACTTCTCTGTATCAACATGCAATGTCCGGAGAAGTAATTAATATTCGCCAAACCATGGTCGGTGTTGAGGATTAAGTAAATTATACAAATATTGATATGCCTAAGTTAGGTAATTATAGGTCATGATCAATAAGCATCATTGTATTTCTAGAGATAAGTCGCAAAACTCATTTTTTGTAAGATGTTGATTTCAAGTTATTTATATATATAGAAATGAAATAATGGTATCCTAAAAATAAAATTAAAAGTTATTGAAATTAGACAAAATGAGCATTTCGAAAGTTCGAAATTTTCGTCAAGTGTTTCACCGACCAAACTAATATTTCCTTTCACTTAAAAATTGAACATTTCCTTGATGAAGGAGGAGTATAAAAACAGAATTACTTCCTCAAATTTTGACAACAATATTTTCAACGCAGCTTTAAAAAGAAAACGGCAGTTCCCTTTCAAATATGCTCTAGCTTTTAAGTGTTCGGGAACCAATCTTCTCCATCTGCTTTCTCCTTCAAACTTTCTTTCTCCCACTCACATCTCACAGAACACCGATTAGATTCCTCAGTCTCATAACCAACGGAGCCCCATCGATCTAACATGTTTGAGCGGTCGCTTCCTGCTTCCGCTGTAACAGACAATATTTGTTCGATAATACGACTCAGACTAGAAAACCTCCATCGGTTATCGACGAGATATTTTCGCCCACGGAATTTTCTTTGAGAATTAATTATCTTCTCCAAAACAAATTATTCTCCACCATAATAAAATCATGAGTAAGAACTGTACTGCTTAGAAATATGTTGCCATTATTAGCATTCGCTGGCCAACATGTGATTTAAATAGGACGATACTGAATTTTTGTAATGGTGCATCATGATTCAGGATATAAATATAAATGTGCCATGACGAATATTATGTAATAATTTTAACTTTTATATTTTAGTGAACTTAATAACTCGAAATATGTTTCATTAAACTCAGTTTTTATATGAATGTATTAAAGATAACTATTATGCGTCCCTAATTATATACTCGTGAATTATATCGTAATAGCTGCTTAAAATCTAAGTTCACTTTAATTGAAATAAAAGAAATGCGATCTGTGATACGACCTGAATGATGTTATCTTGATTAACTCGGTTCCGATATTTGCTTGTTCTCTGATGTCATGCAACACAAAGAATCTTTCATATTTAAAGAAATTCATGAAGCTTTATGGATAAAATTCTTGCCGCTCAAACATACCAAAACACCAAAAATCGTCATTTGTTCCGTGTCGTATGCGTTAAATTTCTCCATTAATTGCGGAAGCGGTAGAAATGGGCCAACAGGAAAGGTCAGATAATGGCAACAGATAAGGGAGCATTCAAGAAATCACTGAGGTCACGGAAATGTATGATAACAGAAACGATCGCCTTCGCAATGAAATCGTTCCTAGACTTAATGCACTGAGTCGGCAAATTTGCTCTCAATTGGTTCGGTGCATTCATACAGGGCCTGATAAGATCGAAATTTTCGTCTATTGGCATTTTCGACCTTTATGGATCAATGAAATTAAGTCAAGCAACCCAAAAAACGCTACCTTTGAGCTAAAATAAACCGTCATCTCCAAATTCTTCGTCTATAAAAGTTGAAAAAAGCTAAAGGAGTTTTGTTAATCACTTAAACTCGTTCAAGATTAGATATTAAAAAGATACGATAAGGGAATCGCGCGTGAAATTTTTTACGCCTCAAATTTTCAACGACCAATTAAACAAGTGCTTCGTCATACCTTTCCTTAATACCACCCTGCGCTAAAATACATGACTAACATCTAACCACAATATTTATCTCCCAATCTTAAATGTTTGGGTTTGTATACCATTAAAATTTCCTCCATAAATTAATTTTTACGGAGACTGACGGGACTAAAAATACTACTTTTAATTTCTGACAACACGTTCAACAAGATGTCACTATTTTGAATAGATTAAGGTCCATAGAGATCCTAAAAATATAGGACCAATTAAGATATAAATGAAAACCTTAATACAAACGCATCTAAAAATTTCGAACCACCTTATCTCTACTAAATTACCAAAGCGCTTCGAAAACATTTAGTAACAGTTCAACAGCGAATACCTCCCACTACAATAACGACTTCTTTAACTCCACCAATCGACCAAATAAAAACGCCGGCACTCACCAGTATTGAGCAAGACACTACCACAGCCCAATGAGTCTCTGCGAAAGCCACGAATAATCAGCTGAGAGACTTCCGTGGACCGATGATAAAAGACGACTCCTTAGATTCGTCAACGCTCGGATCGCCGCCGCTTTAATACTGGGCCAGATTGCCAAATTCCTCCCAAAATCTCCTCTTGGCGACCGAAAGTGTCTCCGGAGGGAAGGCCAGAGAGAATGAAGTGACGGTCGGGAAAAGGCCAGATAGTGAAAAACTTATCGGAAAGTGAGGAGAGAGAGAGAGGGAGGGAGAGATTGCGATAATTCCGGATGACACTTGTGAAACGAGATGATGGAGAAGCACTAAGATGATGTACCAAAGAGCGTGAGAGATGCAACTTTATAAGGAGACAATCTCTCCTATCCACCCGACCTGCTCTCCTCCCTTCGCCCTCGAGCCCACAACTCCGTTATTGTACCCACACCCGTATCCCTTTCCCCTCTATCTCTTTCTCCTCCCACCTCCTTTCTCTCGGCCTCGACCCCAGAGACTACAGACGCATCTCACAGAGTGCGCGCGCGTGCATATCTTGGAAAAGAGGTTGAAGAATGGAGAATGTTTTAAGAAGAAAGGGATCAAGATGAGGGGAATGGTAAGAGAAGGGACGATGTGTGGGGGAGGGGGAGAGTGGGGGAGAGGAGTGGTGGGAGAGAAGGGTGGTTTATCCACCACTCACCCTCCGTATAGATTGGGATGAGGTAGATACATTATCGGGGATGTGTAATGTTAGGATTTGGGGAGGATGGAAACCGGAAGAGATAGCGAATCGAAATTCTGTGGATATCGTTTGGTGAGCGATAGCTCGAGGAGTATTGTTCGTATAAGGTTGAAGACCTTGATGTTTTTAATGCCAGCAAGCGAAAATCAACTTTAAGTCCCTCAAAATGTTTTAAGTGCACAATATTGAGTTTGATAAATAAATAAAACAAGGCGTCCTTGCAGATCTCAGATTTTTGCCTGAAGTTCACGTTGTCCAGAAAATACGTAAACTAAGTCACGCAGAAAAATATAAAAATAACGCGGCGAAATATACGAAAAAAAATCTTGAGATGTTAAAGTAAAATTCGCCGGGCTCTCAATTTTCGGGTTCGAATCATGGCCAGGGAATGGTTGTATGTGTTTGTCTTCGGTTTTATGGTCATTGTAACAGGTCGTCAACGGCTGTTTATGAGGTAGTTATTAAAAATAAATTAATTAAATATGTTGGACTCAGGTGGGCAAAATTCCAGAAAAATGAACTTTTGCCGAGAAATGGAAGCATTATTAAGACAAAAGAAAAGAAATTAAGTGTTACTATACATTTTTAAAGGAAATCCTGGGCAAGAGGTTTACCAGATTTTAAGAAAGGCTTCAGGGTATTTGTAACTCATTTTAATTCGAGGCAGAGATAACCTTGAATGCTTGGAACTTTACCAGCAAGAGAATGAAAACAAAAATGTCTCAAAAATAGAAAATCCAATGGCCGAGAAAAAATTCGTTTTATTTGAATAGCAAAACTTGATTATATTTTTTTTCTTTTTGAGCTAAAATAAAACTCGGATACAAATCGACCGGGCGGTCAAGTCGCCCTTTTAATTCTGTCGTCCCTAGGAAATGCAGAGATAGCCTTGTCAACTAACATAAGTGGCACAACCGATTTGGCTCAAAGCACGACGGTAACTTCAACAAATATTGCATACCGTCCTATATTTATAAAAGAAGATAAAGTTTCAAGAATTTCCTTGCGAGATATTTTTAATTTACATTTGAATCTTTCTTATAAATATATACGGTAAAATCTCATTATACCGAACTTAACAATAGCGTAATTTTTATGAATTCCCGTGGAATGTTCTGTATAAATATTTTAAAAATATTTCCACTTACAGTACTTGAACATTACGTAGTTTTCATTACTGCGTATAAATTTAAGTGGCCCGGAGCAATTTTTTCATTATGTATTTGTCATACAAAAATAATTAATAATAATTGATGGCTGCCACTCTCTGAGATACGTTGAGCAAAAAGGCATGGCGAGAGAAAATTTTAAGCGGAAAAGGAATCTATAAGTCATATTTTTGAAAATGAAAGAAGTAAATTTCCCATGTTTTATATATACCATATATTAAATTTTTCTATCCTACTGCGTATCAAGTAAAATTTTAAAAATATGTAACGCATTTTCGATATAAAATAAATAATTGCATAGCACACACACGTCTTGACGAGATTTCTCATTATATTAAAAATCGCCAAATAAAATAATCTCCGAGACAGAAAATAAAGAATTGCATTCTGAAATTTTGATCTAAATTACATACAATTTTACCAATGAATATCATTTCAAATTGTAAATTTTACAATGAATAAAAAATTTTGTTCCAAACCATTTAAAATAATAAACTGTTTGATATGAAAAATTTACATTGTTCTATTATTATCTCTTCTATGCACGAGCTTTCTCTTATGACAGCAAGAAAATGTCGGGAGCGTCAACTGGTGTATTTATAAGTTCTACTGACCGTTGACTCATTTCTTCCGAGTAATTATCAATGTTGCCATCCTATTTTCAAAGGGAGACAAGAAACTAACCAGAATGCGTCGATTGCAAGGCAGATTAACCGCTAATGGGCAAAACTGTCTTGTTCCTGAAAATGTAACCTCAACTGAATCCAATGGCTTGCTCAACTTTTTATATCTCACTTTGTCCCTGCTGAACAACACACCTACCTTTGCGATTTTCCGTAAACCCACTTACACAGATCAGGTTATTCCCAATCACTCTTCCCATCATTTTTCTCACAAACACGCTTCTTTTCATTCAATGCTTCACCGCCTTCTTAGTATACCCCTTTCCAAACCCAATTTCCTTATAGAACTTAACACCATTAAACAGATCGCCATCAATAATGGCTACCAAATTGGTTTAATCGATAAATTATCTCCAAAAAACGTTTTCTCATTGCCTCCCAAAAATCGTTTCTTTTCCGCCTAATCTCAAACCCAAACCTCTAAGTTGGCGCAGACTCCCATTTTTAGGAAACATTTCTTATAAATTGTCCAATCTTTTTCCTAAACTCAAAATCAAACCTGCTTTCTACTCCCCAGTTACTTTTTCCAAATTATTCCTTAATGCTAAAGACCCGATAAAGTTGTCCTCAAGAAGTGGTGTATACAAATTGGCGTGTGATGATTGCGGAGCGGTCTACATCGGCCAAACGGGGAGGAGTTTTGACAAGAGGATTAAGAAATTGATGGAAAGATATGATCCGAAGATCCTATGCAAGAGGATTAAGGAACATAAACGATACTTCCGTTTAAATAACTTGAATTCCCAATTTGCGAAACATCTGTTAAACCTCAACCATCATAGTTCCTTCAACCCTAAATTCCTCCATTTTGAAAGTAAAGGTCGTAAATTGGATGCCCTCGAGCAGTTAGAAATAATTATTTGTAAAGACTCGCCCCTCTTAAACGAATACCTTTTCGACGATCATTCTCCTCTATTCATCTTACAAAAAAAAATTGTTATTACTTTGTATCTACATGGTTGCCTTGGCCCGTTTACCAAGTTTTTGTAATTTTGTAACAGTGATGCTACGATCGTAGTGAAACCGGTCGTGTTATATTAAAGTTGTGGAAACCACAAAGTATTCGTTTCATTATCGTTTTACACAATTTAGACACATTAAAACGAAGAATCCGCCTGGACGTTCTGTAACGGTGAATCACAATCGTTTTATTCGTGAGGCAAATTCTGAGGCAACTGTGCGACGGAAAGTAAATGTGTTGAATTTTTGTTTTTTTAATACTTATTCTATTCTAAAAGACAATTGACGTGGGAGTTTATATATACTTATATTTTTTGTTTAAATTCTGATTGTTTTTCTGATGAACAAAACTCCGTTTCATTTATTTATACTAGTGGAAAACATCGAATCGCTCAACAGTTTGATTTTATTCTGAACTTTTAAGGAGCTCAATAAAACTTAAAAGTTAATTTTATTAGTTTTAACTTGCTCCTAAATAGCCGTTACCAGGGTTTTACAATGAACATAAGAATGACAACAAAGACGGTCACGTATAACTACGCCCTCGGCAGAATTTGAACCCGCGACCCTCGCATTCGAGGAACGAAAAGTGTATTTGAAATCCTTGAGTTTCTCAAGTCATTAAATGGTTCTTTCCCAAATAAAGAGATAGCGTATCGAATTTTGTTAACAATCCCGGCCAAAGTGGCATCAGCGGAGCGGAGTTTTTCGAAACTTTCGAAAATAAATTATCTTAGGACAGAGACAAGAGAGATTTAGTGGATTGGCTGTGCTGTCTACTGAGAGAGAAATAGCCTCAGATTTGGATTACATTGATCTGATGGCAGAGTTTGCTGCAAGAAAGTCGAGGAAGTTGAATTTCTGAAAGTAGGCAGAGCAATAAACAGTGAGTTTACTATTAAGTTGACCTCACATATTGTATGTTGCCATCCATTTGAGATTTCTGTGCGTTAATTAATATTCATATCCAAATTGCAGGTATACATGCAGTTTTTCAGAGCCATTTATGACAGAATAATAATATATCGTAATGAATCAGGTGTAAATGATCAAATTATTGTTGGTTTTCCTAACGAAGACCTTATTTTTGTTCTTGAACTCCAGATGCGATTCCTCATTTAAAAAGCACAATAAGAAATATGTTTATGTTTAAATTATACACTAAAATATACATATTTAAAAATATACCATATTTTTACAATTATTTTTAGTGCGTGAATTATACCTCAATGATTTTATATTGTTAAGGGCCCCACAAATGCTGATCGCCACGGGTCCTGCATCCCCCCCCCCCCCCTAGTGACGGCCCTGGGGTAGTTATTGATTGCTATGAGATATTTTTAATTTAAAAGGAATCATTTCGATTCTGACGAGTATCTTCGTAGTTTTCCTCTAAATACGTAGCTTATATTACACTACGGTTGAATTGAAAAGTTATTTAAAATAATATTTGCATATTTTTGAAGAGATAAACAATAATGTTGAAAGATATTAAAAGAAAAATACTATCAATTTGTACACGTGAGAACTCTCTACCGATGTTTTAGATCAAGGGCGAGCAATCTACTGCCCGCGGGCCGTATGCGACCCCTTAGAATGTTTTATGCGGTCCGCGAAGCATTGATGAAAAAGATATGAGTAAAATTGAAATGTTAACCCAGAACCTAATCTAGTCTTGTTTTTCTTTTATATGATATCTCGTAATTTCTACAAAACTTCTAATTTAAATTCTAATCCTGCCCTCCGAAAAGACCCACCCCTGTATAAGAACATGGATGAGCAACTTACGGCCAGTCCAGTTCCACCTGCGAAGCTATGACGAACAAATTATCTATGAAATTTGACACAGAAGATTTCATATTTGCCAATTAAGAAATTTTGATGCTATAAATTGCAGAGAACTGATTTTCTTTTATAATATACTACAAAATACCTTAGGTCAGTGGTTTCAAAACTGTGTGGCGCGCACCCCCTGGGAGTCGCGATGAGTAGGTCGGGGGGGCGCAAAGTAGTGATGTACATCAAACGGAAAACATCGATGTTGACATCAAATGATACATCGAAAGACTAACATCGATGTCAAGAAAATATCGCGACGAATACATATTTGTGTAACATCGATGCTTTGTGGAAAAATAACTATTACTATTTTTGTAACATTTTATCAACCAATTACACTGTTAAGCCTCAAAATCCTATTGTTACCTTAACCCTTATAGGTTTAAGCGTGCTTTGAAGGCTTTTAATATGAGAAGAAGAGAAATACGTATATATCGTATAAGTGCGGGAGTAAAAAGGGAGGGGAGAAAAAAATCGCCACAATAATAAATTTTTATTTTTAAAAACCTGATCAGTTACACTTAATTTCCTGTATAAATATAATTATTCAATAAGATTAACAAATAATTACATTGAAATGCAAATTTTTTGGCTTCCAGTTACCTTCATAAAATTATTAGTTTCATTTCTTTAAATGTATAATACTGAACGAAGACAAGTGCTGGTTCTAATGCAGGAGAAATTTGGCAGCTGCACGCGGCATAAGCGTAATACAGTCTTCTAATGGTGGAATAGACTATAGAACAAGAGGATTCAAATTTAGTGGAGGTGAGAGGGAAAGGATGAATAGAGGATATCTTTGGTCGCGATTATAAGGCGAGTACGAATTTTTTTGTTGAGATTTTAGAAAAAATAACATGGCTTTATAATAGGGAAAATACGGTAGTTAGAGCACGTTAATGAATTTCAGAAATTGTTGTTTGGTAGATGAGGATATCTCTATTCATGAAAGATTTTATCCTTTTCGAATACGATGTATTAGAGAGCATGAATAAATTCGTTAATGGATCCCACTTTGGGTTTTCTGACACGAAATCTGTATATTTTTGCTTTTTCTGCTGTATTAGAAAAGATGAGTTTCATATGCTTAATAGTAGCCTTTAGAAGATTGGGTGTATACACAAACAGGCGTCAGGGAGGAATCTTTGAAAACCTCCCGTTATTGATTGGCAGAGAGCAATTTGATAAGGGTTTGAAGACTAAAAGTTTGACGTATTTCCACGATGAAAGACATCAGCGAAATCACTGTACTACGGGATGATACAGAAAATATACACAACTATTGACAGTTTACTAACTCACGCGATCATTCATCCTCAAAAGTTTGATCCGAAATTGCTGCAAGATGAACCACCACTAATGATCCATTAGTATATCTGCGTGTTTTAATGGAATTGCTCTTCAATCAACTGATGAAAAAATTAAGAACGCTAAAACACTTTTTCTAAATGAGATTTCTTGTTGCACGCAAGAAAAGAATAAAGAACACTTCTGACTCAGATAAACAAATCACATTTTTAATAAATATTTTTCAATTTAACCGAACGAGGCATACACTTCATTTATCAAGAGAGATCGACAGGAGTCAAACTAAAAACAAAGAATTTAGTCAAATTTTACTTTCAGTTAATACTAAGTAAGCAAATTACTAGAATTCCAACTCCATTTTAATTTTTCATTACAACATCGATTTAATCCATTCAAATTTAAACATTTTGTAACAAACTGAAACACTCTTAATAGGAACAAGCAATAATGAAAATTGTCAAAATGCCTTCATTAATGTGTCTGATATGTCTGTTGACTCATCCAGTTGCAACGAGAAGAAAATACATTTGCCAACTCTTTCTCCATATTGGTTGCAATAACTTCAATTCTTTTTGTAACTGTTCTTGCCGATAACTGAATAGTGTTGATTTCTGAGGTAATTTCATTTTTATTTTTAAAATCTTCGAAAAGTGAGTCAGCAATTGCTAACATGGCTTCTTTTACAATCTCGCCATCTTCAAAAGGCTATTTCCTCTTGGCCAACAAATGCAAAATTTTAAGTGATGCAATCGTTGCTCTTTTTGATTGCTGCACTGGTCTGGTAAAAATGCTCTGCTGTTTAGTTAACATAGATTTCTTATCAGAAATTTTATTTTTCCTGATCTCCGAGTTTAACGGATAACTAGTATTAAAATTCCCGTGGACCGTATTAAAATGTCTTTCAATATTACTTTTCTTTAAAAGTGCGACACAAGCATTGCACAATAAACAAACACTTTCCTTTCAAATCAATAAAACAGAATTGTTCTTTCCAATCAACATTGAAGTAATATGTCCTTTGCCTGTTATAACTCATAATGGGGATAAAATTTTCTACAAATGAAATAATAAACACAACCCACTGAATATCGGGAAAATATCAGAAATATTGTGAACTGTTGGTCAATTTAAAATGATTTATATTTAACCAACGAAGAAGGAAATGAGCTATCACTGGCTGATATTGTAAGAGACGAAGAAAAATCTCCCAAACCCTGTACTTTGTATATTAAGCGAAGAGCGGAACTCCGAAACCAACGACTCACAACAATAACTCGAACCAAGTTATGCTACAAGACGGAGGACAGAACTCCGAAACCAACGACTTACAACAATAACTTGAAGCAAGTTATGCTACAAGACGGAGGACCGAACTCCGAAACCGACGACTTTTGACAAGAACTTGGGAGTTTCACGCGACATAGGGAAATAGTTTTCCCGTATCGAGCGCCTACCTCCAAATAGCCTGAACCGGCTAACGGAGCTATTGTACACGACGGGTTGAGAACAAGGATCTCAGCCTTGCGCCCGTAATAGCGATTGAAGGCGACAGGACACCTTCGCCTAGCATAAACTAGGGGCGGAGAATTCCCTATCTTTTCGTACAGTTCGTACGAGAACGTTTGTATGAATTGTCAGCACAGGCACGGCAATTACACAAACACAATAACGGCTTCTCCTACTCTCGGCGAGTAATCTCCGAAAAACGCTGTGAAGGATGTATTTATATTAGGGCAGGGTAGGGAGAACGGAAAGGGACGTGGATAAACAAGAGAGGGGTAGCGGAGGAGTAATTATGAAAAGAACTCTGTTAATGACAACAATGTCTTTATCCAACAATGTATGTCCCCATTCTGTTCGCTTATAAGTCCTGACCTTGACGATGTTATTTTGTAACAGACATACGATTCAGCTCGGTGTGATATAAGATTAAGATGTTGGTTACAAAGTTCTATTCTTCATCTTGTTCCGCAACTTATTGGTCTTCTGAGAATTTTCCGTAATTGTTTAACTTGAGTTCTCTTTTTGGCTGACGGACGACACACAAATGTCTTGCGGGCGCCATGGCGCCCGCGGTCGCCGCGTTGCCGACCTCTGATCTATACCCTCTAGAGTAGTGGTGTCAATCTCAAAACCGTTCGCGGGCCGGATTTCTGCTCACATTGTCTGAAACCTGCATATCTTTTTGTAAATTCGTTTCTTAACAGTGATATATTGTTTTACATATTTCTCTGTATATTTGGCAGAGCCATCGCAAGTCTTTGCAACCGATTTTAATGTAGGAAAATGAACCGAGCGATACTTGTCTTTCCCAAAAATCCAATTTTTTTTGCAAAAGCACAAACACTATCATAGAACTGCGTTGCCATTTGGTTTCGTCCTTGCATTATTCTATTGAAATCATTCATATAACCCACATTATCAACAAAAAAGCAAGATCCTTTAGCCATTCCCCACTTTTGAACTCCACGATTGATTTATTTTTACTTATGAAATCATCAATCTCTGTCCTCATATCAAAAAACGCTTTAATACCATTCCACGACTTAACCAACGTACTTCGACATAGTGGGGCAGGTTTTGGCAATCTTGAATTAGTAAATTGAATTGACGATGATGAAGAGCACTTTCTCTAACAAAATTCACAGTTTTAACCACGACTTCCATTACATAGTCCATGCCAAGGGCTTTTACGCAAAGAACCTGCTTATGTAGAATGCAATGAAATGTGGTGAACTCTTGATTTTGAGTCAAACCGTGAATTTTATTTTTCAACCTGGAAACTGCTCCAGCTTTTCGACCTACCATTGAACGGGCCCCATCTGTTGTTATACTTGCTGCTTTTGACCAATCTACATGTAAGTTATCAAATGCTCTTAAAATGTTTTTATAAATGTCTTCCCCTGTAGTTCTGTCGTTCATGGGCATTAACTCCACGAACTCCTCCGTTATATTAAATTCTCTGTCTACTTCTCGAATAAATACTGCTAATTGGGCAGTATCGCAAATATCTGTGCTCTCATCTACAGCTAGCTATTAAGAAAGACGTAAAGGCTTTCACGCGCGCATGTAACTGAAGATTCAAATCACGCGCCAAATCTGAAATTCGGTCTGACACCGTTTTTCCCGACAAATTAATATTTCGAAAACAATGTTGTTCTTTAGGACATAATATTTACAGCTTTCATCCTGCACCTTTTTATAAATTCGACTTCCGAAAATGGTTTCGAAGAAGACGTTATTTCCTGCGGAATAATAAAACTAGCCTTCACTGCTGCATCACTGGTATTTTTAGGATTGCTAAATATCGATTGTTGCCTTTCTAAGAATTTCTCTGGTTCCCCAAGTTTTTCTTCCCGAGTTTTGGCAACATATTGCGCATATAAAGCAGCATGATGAGAATCGCAATGCCCTTTAATGTTGTACTCTTTTAGAACTGCAATTGTTTGATGACAAATGACACAATGCTTTTCCTCTTGATTCTGCAAAGAAATACGATAATTTCCATTTACTTAAGAATGCACGACATTCGCTGTCTACTTTCTGCTTGAGAGACATGGGTGAAAACACTTTTGTCCATTTTTCTCACAAAATATATGCCTAAAATTTTTTATTTTTAGATCAAATCATGCTCATCAAATATTGAAGTAAGACACTGGAATGATATACCAGACCGGACAGGAAGATGTTGTTTTCAGAGATACACTGTGTAACTGACAATGAGTGAAGATAACATCCTTCCCCTGATACGAGTTGAATCTATCACAAAACGAAATGCGATAATTAGTATAGGAAAACCCGAGATAAGTCACATTTTTTAACGACTGAAGTTGTTCGTGGAATAAAAATAACCGTTTATTTTTCAACTTATAAGTACCTGCACTTTTTATGTGTTTTACTTGATCATTGAGATCTTGGGTCAACCAGTCTTGAGTCAAACAATGGTTCTCAAGTCGGACATCGCTCAACACTTCCGCAATTGTTATCTGATATCAAAGTAGTCGTAGCTCTAATAAATTAGTCAAGGAGACGCTTAGTAAAAACAGTGTATATGATTAGTAAAAAATATGTAAATGGCGCTGTATTTCCATATATTTTTATGCGATTAGAATTCCAGCAGCAATAGTAACAATCCATAAATATCAGATTAAAAACAATGCTGTCTAACTTTCATACGCAATTTCTGCTAGAGAGAGCATAATGTATCGAATAATAAGGCAGTTAAAAGTTTGGGTAGTATAGAAAAATCTCCGAGGTTCAATAACAGTGGATAAAATAAATATACGAAAACGAAAAATAAGGGAATAGGTAAAAATAATGGCACTTACCAAATTTCGATGATTAAAACAGAAACTGGTGTGATCACTCTCAATTTTCAGAAATGAAAATTTTGTCGAAGGGGGTGAGATGAGAAACAATCCAAAATGTGTATAGAATAAGTTTCACCTGGAGTACAGCAAATCATAAAGTTTTAATCCCTACTTGTATGTAAGATTTGTATCTACATATATCACGCTCAGATTGCTACATTTTTGAGGGGCGAATGAGAAGGAAAATGTGAGGGAGTAAGGGAGGAGACAGAGGGAGAATGGGAAGAAGTGAGGGTGAGGAATAGTAGAGAGAGAGGGAAGGAGAATGGGAAGAAGGGAGAGGGAAAATAGGAGGGCGAGAGAGAATAAAGAGAGAGGGAGGGAAGAGAAAAAGGGAGGAAGAATGGGAAGTACCTTCATTTTAATACATAATCTGCACATACCCATCATATTTGATGGGAAATTACGCTTATATACAGGGTGTCCGGCGACTTGATGTCATAACTTCGGGATCTTATTCCTTAAGTGATTTTGAGTAAGAAATGTCATATGAACATGGGTCCGATTCTCATTTGTTACAGAGCTACGGACAATTGAAATTATCTCGTACTTTGATTTGTACAACCTAATGACTGAAAAATGCATTGTTTAAATAATTATTCGTATGCATTTTTAATTGTTGAAAAATGTATTATTTAATTAATCATCCGCTTACATTGTTACTTAATCCATTGTTACGACAGTGAGAAGCATGACGCTTGCACAACAGACGTGGACGTAATTTTCAAGCTCGCAGGCAGCATGTCAGTAGAACGTAAGCTAGCGTTCAGTGTAGTGCGCTGTGACACGTGTGGTATCATTAACTTTCAATAATGCCGTTTACATTTTTAAATAAAGTGTATGCGGATATGTACTTCGAGTACGGGTTTTGCGATGGAAACTCCGTTGCTGCCGTTTACGAATATCGACGACGATTTCCACAAAGAAGAACACCAGATCGACGTACTTTTATTCAAGTTCACCGACATTTACGAGAAAATGGCTCATTTCCGTGTCTTTGAGAGCTGAACGTCCAGTACAAGTTAATGTGGATGAGGAGGAAAACATTATTCAAATGGTTCAGCGAAGTCTTAGTACACGAAGAATGTCCGCCCGCCTCAACGTTCCGCGAATGAGAGTCTGGCAAACATTACACGATGAGGGACTTTATCATACCATATCCAGCAAGTTCGGGATCTTCAACCCGGGGATATGGCTAGGCGGTTGGAATTCTGCCGTTGGTTAAAAGCACACCCCCACCTGAACCGTTACATCTTGTTCACGGACGAGGCACAGTTTATTTATGGGCTCGCGAAAATCCTCGCGGAACAGTTGAAAGCAACTTCCAACTCCGTTTTTCTGTGAACGTGTTGTGTGGTGTCATTGGGAACCAGCTGGTTGGACCGCACTTCTTCCCGCCACGTCTGGCAGGTGCCATTTATGCTGTTTTTTTGGAAAATGAAATGCCGGGTCTCTTAGAAGACATTTCTCTGCAAACACGACTTCAGATGTACTACCAGCATGACGGGGAACCCCCCCCCCCCCCATTTTAGTAGGAACGGTACGCTGTATCTTAACATGAAGTTACCTAACCGATGGATCGGTCGTGGCGGTGCGCATGATTGGCCACCGAGGTCTCCGGATCTCACTCCGTTGGATTTCCATGTGTGGGGGCAAATGAAAAACATTGTCTATGTTTTTTCCTTAAGGTTGCTTTATTAATAGTAATTGTGTCCAGTGGGTATTGTTTATGAACTGTAATTGAACATGGTAATGAGGGGGGCGCGAAGATAGTTTTCTTAGGTGAGTAGGGGCGCGGCTTTGTAATGCTTGGAAACCGCAGCCTTAAGTAACGAGTATCTGTCATTCTTTCCGCCAAAGCACTTTCAAATTCCGGCGCAACTTGCCCAAGTATACGCGACTGGTAATGCGCTCCGACGCGTGAATTGAGAATTTCTGAGTTAGAACCTCGGTCAATTCGTCCGTGATTAATACTTACGTATTTACGCTTTCCAGTATATTTTTTTGTAATTTAGACATTAAGGTTAATATTTGTGATGACTATAAGAAAAGATTTGGAGCCTACTATTCAGCATAACTTACACCCTGTGCTGTAAATAGGGCGGGGCATCTGCCCCGGGCGCAAAAATTGTTAATGGCAAGTTTTGCGAGGTTGCATGGCACAATGACGGGCGATTTCACTACTATACTTGTTCCAGACGTTACGCATTGTAAACCTCCTAAAAACCAACTAAATGATTTAAAGAATTTTATTTTTTCTCATATCTTCCACTAAAACTACAGATGCATGGGGGTACGTGTGATAGTGGCCGTGCGGTCCCTCCAGGGGCCAACGTTGCTCCCACTAATTCTGGCTGGATTTGCTTCGATAGGCTAAACACGTTATTGTGAGAGCAAAGTATAAAATTTCTCCTTAAACTACTTTGTTTAATTTTTAAATTACATCATTTATAGTTTATTTTTATTTATTAATTGTTCACTCAAAATCCATAAAGTAAAAAATATAGGTATTAGAATTTGGTGGTTTGCCCCGGATGCTAAAATAGCTAGTTACGGCGCTGCTTACACCAGGACTGCGAAAACTTTCTACGTGGCGCTCCGCATTCATAGTTTCGAATGCTGTGATGGGCCGGATAACTGTTTACATCGGAACATACTGATGGGAATGCGTGTTATTATAAAGGTGGATTTAAGTCTTAAGAATTTTCAGCGTTAACATTTCTCCAAACAACATTTTATGTCCGTAATTCATATTTAAAAAATATAAAACTACCAGTATTAAATACCAAATCGCTTTTTCATCAAAGCGGATCGCATAAAATGTTCTCATGTTTGCTTGCGGACCATACGTTGCATGCCCCTCACTAATACGTATCATTAAAAGAAAGGAAAGTATCACTCACATTTAGTAAAATTCCATGATTTTGGTACAACATTTTTGCAATATGTGGTGAATATAGTGTCTGGCAAACGCTTGAACCATATTGGATGACAAGGCTTCAGACCTAGCCGGGAATGACTAATCGCAAAGACCGACGGATCACCCATGTTCTCTTTCTCCGACGCGATTTTAATCGTTAATATAAGGTTTTAATTGCAAAGTAGGCCAGGGTGAAAGTATTAGCGCTCTACTACGTGCGCTTGGAGCTATTTGCTTGGCAATGATATAAACTATATAGTAAAAATTTTCTGGGATAGCAAACAGATGTTTTAATTCGCGAAGAGGGTATTGAAAATACGCGATCGGAATCAATACCTATTTATTGTTATTTCTGAAATTAGAATGTTTCAGTAAGAGCGCGGCCGACTTAGCAGTTCCTGCATCAGAGAATAATTTTAACGTTCAGTCGACAAGGTGAAGAAAAAGGTTTAAGTAGATTAATTAGGCAGAAAGAAAAACGGGTGAATTAGCTTTTGAGAGGCTGTGGAATTTTGAAGGAAGTCATAGAAGAGCTGATGCTAGGGAAGAGGCTAAGAAAAAGGGGTTTTGGATAGTAGTTTAAAATAGAAAGTTATGCATGAGAAGATGGAAAGAAGTGCAATCAATGATGTATATTAGAAAGTGTAACCTGGATTCTACTGAGAATCGATCTCTGAATTATATCTGTTGTTACTGACAAACCGTAAATGACCTCACACCTACAATTTTCAAAATAATTAACTTATCAATCAATCAATTTTGTTTCACGTACATAAAAATGATCTTCTCTTACCTATTATTCTTTTAACAAAAATAAGGAAAATGCTGAATATTTATCCAAAAAAGCAGATACGTTATTGTTCGGAAAAAATGAAACGATTCCAATTCCAATTACAGATGTATTTCAAGTATAATTCCAAATCAAAATTATGCAGTCAAACGCAATATACGTCATGTATAATTTTATAAATGCCGGTATAAAAATAAATGGCCGGATGAAGGACTTAAAATTGGAGTTGCATCCTAAACTACAATTAGCGCAGGAGTATTGTCGCATATTCTCACAGTAATGATATGTATGTTTCCAGTATTTAATTTACATATGCTATTTTTCTTGGTAGCAAAAAATCAGTAGGAAATTAAATCAGCCTCGCGAAAGAATGTTTATCAGATGAAAAATACATCGCACCTTTGCGAAAGGAGTGAGAGAGTTAATCTATCGTTTACTTCGTGCTGTGCTATATTTACGAAAGAATTCACATTTTTTATCGTGTTCTGACCCAAGCGACACTTGATGTGACCCTGAGTACAATTCTGCGATAAACTCCACCGGAAGACATTACGCCCCATCCTGGAACTTAATTAAATACAAGGACAAAATAAGAAAGTCTGTTATATTAAAGAAAAAGCTGCATAAAAGCTTAACCCTATGTCAATGGTCATCATGAATAAATAAACATCTTCAATAATCAGTTTGTCTAACGATCAAGAGAAATTCCAAATTGAAAGATTTGATAGATCAGGGTCCCTTCGCAAAAAAATTTCAAATAAGAATTGTTATTTCTTGTATGCTACTTCTACGAGCCTGTGAAAATGTTAAAAATGCAAAATATCGTTATTTTATGCGATTCCGAAGTGGTACTATGATTAGTCAAACGGGATGCTTCATCAACAAATAAACATGTTACCTTTCCTAGTTTTACCTTTCATCAAGTTAATAATCATGCATTAATGGCCATTCGGTTCCAATTTTAAATCATTTCACCATTTCGAAATTCAATCTTAATCACCATGCTATCCTCAGACCAGCTAATTTCTCTATTTATAAATCAATGCATCGTCAACACATATGCATTGCACGCCTACATGAATACGTTAGATTATTAATTTTAGTGCTTTTCGTCGTTGCTGAAAAGCACTATTATCTTCGTGGTGTCCTGCCGTCCGTCCGTACGCATATCTCAGGAAAGAATTGGCTTAACCAATTTCAACCAAATTTGGTATATAGAATCTTCACATAAATTAATCACCAAAATGGCATATTTGGACCGGATCGACTGAGCAGGGGGGCCACAATTGCAAAGTTAAACATTTCTGTACTTATGAATTTGGAAGGAATTGGCTGAACCGATTTCAATGAAATTTTGTATGAAGGAAACGTGCAACATAAAATAACAAAATAAAGATTTTTTTGTATAGATATAGAAAGCAGGGCTGCCACAATACAAGAAATAAAAAAATTCTTTTTACACGTATTTCTGTTGAACTGCCCGCATCAATTTTAACCAAATTTAATATTTATTATATATATATATATATATATATATATATATATATATATATACATACATATATATACATATAACGATATGGAAATAAGAGATAATATAATAAAAAATCTGATGTGGCACCACATGACTTTCTCCATATCTGTAATATTTCTAAAAATTCCAAATAGGTTACATAATAATAAAAAAATTAAGAAACTGCGAGAAAATTTTAGACTTTACAAAGAACAGAAATAAACTCAAACCATAGCCTTCTGATATTGGATATAGCCACAAAGCTCCAACAATCAAGAAAAGAAAAAGAAGCGTTACTAAGACGTAACTAAGCGTCAATTACATAACTAAGCGTCAATTGTTAACAATAGTAGTTGGTAGGTGGCGTGGGGCGTGGTGGTGGCAGCTAAAAATATAAAATATCTCTTAAACAATGCATTATGTGGGAAAATGTTTCAAACAAAGGTTGTAGAAAATTAAATTTCCTACAACTTCTATTCCGATGCATATTTACATTTATTAAATAATCAAGCAAAATTTTCAAAATAGCGGATAAGTGACAAGAGTAAACACCCACTTCCGGTTGACCTATTTTTACCAAAAACTCTTCTGACTTTTATAAAAATGTTAAATATAAAATTTCGCGTTGACCTGATTAATAGTTTTTTTAGTTAGAGCACCCACAAAAAAGCTATCACACACACAGACATCGCCGAGAAAATGTTCAAAACGTCTTCAGGGGACCTCAAGACGTATTTCCGTTGAAATCTCGAAGTCGATTTTTTTCATTAATGCAATAATAATAATAATAATACGTGTATGGAGAAAGTAATAAAAAGCAACGAGAGGTTGAGAGGGATCGGAAGGAGCCAGTGAACACTTACAATAAAGTTGTAGACGTCCACAGCGATAGAGGAAGGCTTTTAGTTTGGAGCTTTAGGGCTATATATAAGAGATTAAAACTTAAATTGTATAAGGTCATCGCAATTTGCACGCGACGTATACCTATATGTCCTCTATACACCGAGGTCGGTCGCGATCCTATATAGTACAGCTTCTTATATAGTCTTCCTTTTTTGATCGAGAAAAATAAAAGCAGTTAAAATTTATTACAAGCCATTTCCGACATTCCCACCGCTCCAGTTTACGATTGCGTTATAGAGTAGTTTGGCCGGAGTGGGGCGGCAGCAAAGGGGGCGAGGGGAGGTGAAGTTTGGGCGATCGAAAGCGGGAATAAATGGATTACGGTGGAAGGGAGGAACGACAGTAAGACGGGAGAGAGTGGGACCGTATTATGAAAGAAGTGTTGTTGCGGTTCGTCCAAGAGACGTCAATTCCTCGAACATTGCGTAATAATTGATGTGATATTTCTAATCCCCTCTACGACGAAATATTTAATAACCAAAAGGTGTTCATCTCTTTCAATCAATACAGCAGATCTATAAAAGGAAAAGTGAACTCCTGTATGTATGTGTGCATGTATGACTGTATGTGTGTCTGCACGTGTGCGTATTTGCTTTAATATATGCATGTGTACAATCGAAAGAAGATGATATACATGTTTCAAAAAGAGAAGAAAATAAAGAATGCTAAGAACGCAGTAAATGAGATAAAATTACAAAAAAGATGACGCAATCATCAAAATGATAAGAGTATGAAAATATTATTAAGAAAATATTGGAACATTGATAAAATAAATGAGAAAATTATATAAAGTAAATGTGACAAGCTTTGGAGCTTAAGATTGGCAGTGTTATATTATATCTGGGTCTATCACACCAAGGTTATAAAAAAATTAATTTCATCAGAAAACGTGCTGATTAGTTAAGCTGGAAATGTTTGTGAGATCCGAGATGATAGCGAGAAAACTGAGCTCAAAAAATCTAAACTTATACCCCAAAAGGTACTGCTTTTGGGAGAAATGACATTTTTTCCAATTAAAACTTTGTCATAAAAACTATTGATCATTTCTGCGTGTCCTCGCAATGTCCCCGCATTGGAAAAGTTGTTTTTGACACCCGGGCCGCCCTGAGGTCCACTTGCAAACAAGTGCAACTCGTAAGCCGACTTTCTCTCAACCGATTAGGTAAAAGAGACGATAATACGCCTTGTCAACGTCGAACCCATTGTGCTGCAGGTTCATTAAAACGAAATATCGGATAATACCCACAACCGATAACAGATAGGGAACAAACATTGATTGTCCCAACTGCATCGGACTTTGAACGGAAAATCACGATAAAGTAAGCGAGATCGTATGGAAAGCGCCGCTTCCATTGCTGATTCTTTTAACAATTTAAAATTAAGCGCCGGAGTTCATGAGTGAGATAGAAATCTTAGAGCGCCCCAAAAATGATTTGACAGTTTTCAGAGCGTTCAGCTCTAAATGCGGAAAGAAAAAAAAGCAAAGGTATCAGTGCGTAGTCTTTCGGTCTCCAAAAATTGGGTTTGCGAGGCAGTTCGCTTTTCCAGGCGTAGGAACTTAAGAACCCTCAAATATCCTAACTGTTAAGGAACCGGATGAAGACCTTATCGGTAGGTGCCAAACGAAATCCATCATAGTATGCCGAATCTTTTTCTCGTTTTCTTTCAATGTCATTTTTATTAGCAAAGCTACGATAACTTGCCAAATATTTGCCCTCCCCTTCCATCGACACCTGCTGCAACAACAGTTTTCGAGCATAATAAGATTCATTTAAGTTCGCCTCGACACTTAAAAGTTTATCAAATCGGAATACAATACGTTCAATTCGACTAAAGAAACGTCTCTATCACGTCGTATCTGTAGAATCTACAGATACGTTGTTTGTATCTGTAGAGTCTACAGATATGTTGCACATACATTTAGTTTTCGGTCCTTTCGGGGTAATTACTTTGACCTTCCGCAGAAGACAAATTTGACAATATTTCCCCACGAATGTTTTAGTAGAGAAAAAGATGAAATGAAAACATTGTAAGTACAAAAGACTCCCGCGCACCTTCGGGCCAGCCCCGTACATTCATCGAAAAGGAGACACTTCACGTCTTGAACAAAACGTAAAGAGGAACGTAAGATTATTTAAGAATTGGGGGCAATCACCGTGATGACCTAAATGAAGGGGTCACAACCTTCTACGCGACTACCACAGAGGGAGACTAAGGAGAGATTAGATACGACACCCCGCACCCAAATTAAATCCGCGAGCAATTGAATTCCAGACGTAGAAAATAATACCGCTAGCACGAGGGCGTGCAAAAAATAAACAAATAGATTATTCAGCACTCACATGTATCTCATGGGTGTTCAGTTCCTCTCCGTTTCCGGCGAAGACTTCCTCGTAAACGGCGGCGAACCTGAATTCGAAGAAAGTTTCCGATGAGAGTTTTCGCTTGCCACCAACGATTATTTTCCAACAGTTAGAAAACGATAGTTTCGCACCCTCATGACGCATTGGACACCCGGAAGGGCGACCGCCGCGCCTTTGGAGAGGGAACGCTCGTGCTTCTCCCGCCGCTGACCACGGCGGACTGGTCCTCGGCTAGGCGCAGGACAAGGAAAAGGGGACGTGGTGGCGGGAGTGGGGAGGGGAGGTGGAGTGTCGGGAGAGGGGCGGGGAGGGGAAGAGGGGACGGGATGGGCTCAGGAATAGCGGTCCCGCAGCTCCGGAACGGTGGTTCTTCCACCTCGGGCCCCCACGGCTATCGCTTCCTTTTATTTCTTCCTACCTGTAAACATTTTCGGAAGGATTAGTGTTTGAAAGGCGAAACAGTGGAAAAGCAAAAAAGATAGTTAAGATTCTTTGTGTGGAGTTATGCAAGTGCCGATGTGCAGTGCCTTTTCGCGAAAGATGCAAACTAGATAAAGATATGCAGCTTACGAGTGTTATAAAAGCAATAACTTTAAAATGTTTTAGGACGATAAGATTTATTCAATTTCATTGACTCTAACTAACGAAAAACTTCATTAAGCATTTCGGAGGGTAACGATTAATAATCGCCAGCGAGAAGCTAATCTCAATGTTTCACTTTTATAGAATTGAATGGAATGCTCGCTTCGTTCATTTGCTTTCAGATTTGAAAACCATTAATGATTAAAACTAAAATTAGATTCTTTTTTCTAGTGCTTGTGATTACTTACTGTACTTTGAGGTAAATATTACCGAGACAGTCTTAAAAAATCACAACTAGCAGGAAAATAATAACACAGAAACACCACGACTTAATTTAGCATGGAAACATGTAAACAACTTTTGTTTATACATGACAAACAATTTTGAGAACACCCTCACTTATTAGTTTGAGATTTTAAATTTGTAATAGAACGCCAATGTGTTAAGAGATGGTTTATTAATATAAATTTATTAAAATAATGCTTTTATATTAATACTAAACGCTGTGAAGACAGAAGGAAGTGAGAAGGGGAAAAATATACTGTTATAAAAATAAAATTGATAATTATTTTTAAAGTGTATGAAAAGAAAAAGGTTTTGATTATAAAAGTTAAAATAGATTTGACGGATGAAGGTTTCTCTTTGTTATTGTTAATTTAAATGACTTATAATACGACGTTTAAGTTTAAAATGCTTAGTTAAGCGTATATGCCTGAACTCCCCCATATTGTCCCAAAGATATGATTTACCGTTTCAAATGAATAATGCAAATCTGGGAAATTGTCGTAAATATTTACAAGAAGCAGCCACTAAATCGGAAATGTCCGTTTTCAATCTTCGCGCATTATTTATAGGATAAAATATGTAGTATTTTTTGACTTAGAAATATTAATGATATGTATTGCAAATCGATTGATACTCCATATTCACTGATATTTTCCTTCTCTAATTTGTGTTTGGGTTTCCTCCTTCCCGGATAATTATAATTTTAATTCTGCTGGGAACACCAACATACTTTAAATATTCCACAGGTTGACGAAACATCGCCAGTTTTCCTTCTAAATGTATCTTTCTTACGAAATCATCACGCCTACATTTCCAACCAAGTTATAACAGCGAATACTAAATAATCAGCACTCTGGACCATCTACGTCCCGGAAGTATGTATTCCTATTGCAAATGCGTTTAAGAAAACATTCCTCCACTTGCCACAGTGCCTGAATAAAACATACGGTGGTCCCACAGGCTAAGGGGTTAATGGTGTTTTTCTTGCAATACATTCAAAGTAACGCATGCTCGTAGCAATATTATTACTCATGCTGCTGTTTTTGGCTCTCCTTTTTTGCCCGCTCCGGTATTTTATGGGTTTGTTGTTCTGGAGCGAACTATCAACTTGAAACTCGTGATCTTTTTTCCACACGAATCCCTCCGAAATCTAGTATAAACAAGAGTGACTTGATCTCAGGACAACGTCCAACGCATGGACGACCGTTGTTACAGGCCTATAACGTACGCTTCACGTGGTACAACATTAATAGAGACCTAATACGGATTTATATAAAAACCACCTTTTTTCCTGCTATTGGCAGTAGGAGATATTTTTTCAGTGTATTTATGATGCGCGATGCGAAGATAAACATTTAGCTAGATAGCGCCGAAAATGTTAATAATCAACTTGAGGATTATCTAGTAAAAAAAAACTCTTAACAAGATAGAATGTAAGTAAATTGATTTTTTAGGCGTTCTTTACAAAAAGTAAACAAAGATGGCCTTACGGTCAGGTCGTGCCCGTCTCTCCGTCCGTCTGCATGTTTCATCTGCGGAACTACTACTGGGCGAATTTTCATGAAATTTGGAATTTAGTACATAAAGGTAAAGGAAGTAAGAAAATGATATATATGAGGTAAATGGTTTACGTACCGTAATCGGGAGTGCCACTTGACTGGCGACAAGAAATGAACTTTCTTTATATCTCGTACAATATAACTTATAACGAAAAAGTATTTAAAGAACGTTGTAGAACTAATTAAATAGCATATGTTTTGTTCAGTACACTTTTATTGAAGGAGTAGCCGATTTCAAGAAAATCAAACTTTAAAGTCGTAATTTACTTCGAACTTGAAATTTTTTTTCCGTTTTTTTATTGTTGTCAACGAAAACAATCATCGTAACAACCGAAATAAACAATATCTGCCGTAAATAACGAATTTATTTTATTTTATTTCGTGCGCACGCAACATTTGGTAAATGAAGGGAAATGGATTATCTACGAAGAAGAAATTAACGTAAATATGTCTATTTTCATTACACAGCGTTTGTAAGAGAAAGGAAATATTTACGACGAAGGAATGAACGTGAACTTAAAGGTTTATATTACTACTATTCGAGTGAGGTATGTTTTAAATAATTGTCGATTGTTTTATTATTTACAACCGATTAGGAAATAAATCAATGAATCAAAAATAAGATATTTCCTTTACGTCACTACTGGCATACCAATTTTCAGTACTTAGACATTATACTAAGCCATTAATATTTATATTTTTTGTATGATTGCTTAAATCGTAAAGAACGCCTCTGCCTCGCGTGTATGCACGCATGATGTTTGCATCTTTCCTCTCTTATTATGTATGGCCACAGAAGGTTTAACATGAATAAGAAAAATTCTGGTAGCTCAGTTGTTTAAAGCTCTGACCGAATAGTGAGAGATCCGAGTTCAATTTCCGATCAAGATCCGAGTTTTTCTCCTAAAAGTTAAAAATCTCTTAACGTTAATTGAGTCTCTAGTTTTTAAAATTAAATTTAATGCAATTAAAAGGAAGCTTTTTTCATTGCCTTGAGTGTCTTGGGATACTTTTTCTCACGGAGAAATTTTTGTTTATTAATCCGAACGTCAAAGCACGAGTTTTTTCTGCCTTACGGCAAAGGACAGTCGCAAACGGTTGTAACTTAATACTCCTTAGGCATAAATGCTTGAAAATTGAGAACATAGCGAATATAATATGTTTTCTTGAGAGGTCCAGATTTGATTTAAGACTCGAAATCTGAAAGCATCAGCAGATTATCTCAAAAGTATTTAAATCATAGTTTCGGATGTCGCAAAGATAAGCGTCATTCGATATAAATAGCTTGACCGAAATCGTAATTAATTAATACGATCTCAGAAATAAACCAGGCTAATTTAAATCATGAATGCTGTAGCGCAATATCTTCCGTTGACAACACAAAGCAAATTTAGAAGTTTTTTCTTATGCAGCTGATCAAGTGATCACCCTTAACATAAAAGTTGCACGAAATCCGATAATTGAGATAAGCTGGTTTGAAGGCTTCCACGGCGTGATGTTGACATAAGGGTGGTTTCCGGGTTGCCGCCGTGTAGATCCATTTCGCTGGACAATATTTCGCCGGCGTTCCAGTCGGCTTCTTCAGGTCCGAAGAAGTCGACCGGAACGCCGGCGAAATATTGTCCAACGAAATGGATCTTCACGGCAGCATCCCGGAAACCCCCCTTATGCCAATTGAGATAAGCGTCATGTTGTAATGATAAGCAAACGCCTTAGGTCAAAACGGACATTTCCACAGCATTTAAGATAAGAGATCGATCAGTAAAATATTTCGTAGGTGCATAAATGATTGCCGCACGAATCACACCTTTATTAAAAATTCGAAAAAAATGCAGCCATTAATTTTTGAGTTTTGGAACGGGAAAAATTCATTTTCCTGTACTATTAAAAACTATCAGATGAAATGTATTTCGCTTTATTAAAATTCCACTAATTAATGATATCTTTGTAGATGTAAATGGAATGATATCTTTGATTCTTTCACGGTTTCTCAGTCGACGCCGCGTAATAAGTTTGTGCAAAATTCCCTCATGAACAACTGGCATGAGATTTCGCACATGAAAAAGGATAAAGAGCTTAGGAGGACCTGAGAGAAGTGGAAAAAACATACGCCACGAGGAGAGAGGGAAATGAGTCGATTGTAGTGTAATAAGGTCGAAACAACGAGTAAGCAATGGAGTGAAAGGTTAGGAGGGGATGATTGCAAAGGGACTATAGTATTAAGAAGGATTAACAGAAAAAACGAGTTTGTTGGCTAACACGCGGTAATATTTAGTATTTAAACTTTATTAGGCATAATATTAAAGATAACATGAGCGTGATTTATAAATTAGTTTCGAATTGATTAATGAGATTAATTATGGCATCCCTCAAGGTTAAAGTCAACTAAACATTAATAATTTACAGTAACTTGAGAGAAAACTGCAACCAGCAGATCAAATTTTATATTTACTAGAAGGAAAAACATCTTCATTTTGATATGCGAAGGCAAAAAAAATCGAATTCTGGAAAAATATTTGTGCTGAGCTCCTTCTTTGAATGATAACCCATAAACATTGACCCTTGAATTATTTTAGCATCTCTTGATACCCGTTAGTAAAAATTGAAAACAGATTTTTGAAGGGTAAATTTTTTCACTAAAATTAGATATCGTTTGATTAAAATTTCACGACAAAATTTATTTTCAAGTTTAAAACCTGAGATTGATCTGGATGTAACATGTAAAAACTTACTAAAATAGTTTGGATATTTTAAAGCATGATTGAGACGAAAAAAACGAGCCATAAATAACGCGAATAACGATAATTAGCTTCGAAGTTTTCTTTTTTCACAAATAAGTACTGTAAAACACTAAAAATAAGACGCCATGTTCAAAAATGCTGGATTTCGATTGAATGCATTCGGAGAGAGATTATATAAAAACAAGTGCATGTTGCTATATGCACGTGCCCGTTAGGGATGGCGAATACCAAATGGTCTCGAGCGACCACTCGTACCAATGTACAATCTTTCATCATGCGATACGCGATAATCACATTATCATACGATCGTACATGCGCATGCGACGCGCCGATCAGATTTTCAAGGCAAGAATTTCACATTTGAGGATTTTCTGTCTCCCAAATATTTATTCCCAGTGTGCGATTTACTATCGCAGAACGAATTTTCGCAACAAATTAGACACGTTTCAGAATTTATTTTAGTTTTTAAATAAATGTTTACTTCATAATATGACCTCGTAGCTTCGCATTGAAAGTGAGACCGAGTGTTTTTTATGAATCGATCCTAATATCATTTAGAGGTGTTGCATAAGTATATAGAGGGAAAATGTGTGTAAAACATATTGTGAACGTGTGTTATCGAGTGGGCGAGTGAGCGATGAAAGCAATAGACGATATAAACTGCTTAAATCACATGATGAAATTTTATCTCACAAGCAGTCGCTACGGGAAGACAAATGCTACCCTGAAATACATTAAAAATTAATCAGTTCTCAAATTACGTGATTGTTGAGCAAATTGTCAACCTTCATATCAAATTGATTTTAAATATTTTTTTAAAAGAAAACCCTTCTATGCGACACCTCGTGATAGGGTCACTTTTAAGTACTTCACTAATTACGTTCTCCTAGCGAAAGAAATGAAAGATGCATCATAAGACGGTTTTTATTTTCGCTTTAATTCCCCACGGGTTCTCTTACCCGTGCTCGCCCGCTGCGACCAAACTCCGCCGATGGAACGTTCTCTTCTGATAAATGGAGCACGCAAATCCCACAGTCATAAAGCGGTCGAGTTCACCACGTGCACATTTTCACGACGAAGTATAATATTTCATCTGACGTAATTAGTCCCTTGCTGATTCTAAAAATTCCTATCGGAATCATGGGTCGGTAAATTACAGCAGACGACGACATATTAGTCTTTTACATTTCATCTCAACCGTTATCATTTGTTCATTACGAGCAATTACACGAGTTCGCCTATTCGACATTGAACTGTACCTGGCCATGACGCGTTTGGCAGCGACCCTCGTTTCTTTTTCCCCACGAAACGCGCCCTTGCGGCTGGGAAGCCATAGCGCGGACGGCATAACGACGGAATGGTTCTGTTCTGTTCTTGTAGGATACTAAGGATTGCGCCTTTTAAGGGATGCCGGCCGTGCATCTGCGGTCGCGTCGGATGCCACGTGGAAGCCGTGTAGATCTCTCTCTGCACAGAGCCTCGGGTTATCACGAGGATACGATGCGATCGATCTCATGGGATCGCAATCGCCTCCTATCGGGCGAGAAGTGCGCGAGATTCTTTCAGGTGAGATCTGAAAAAAATGCGTACATTCACGCAACCCTCCTCCCGTCACGTGCGACGTGAACGGCTTCGAAGGAAACGGATCGATAACCACAAGAGATTACATCGGTATGTTTTTTTTTTAAGAATCCATTTCGCTGGTCGGTCAGTTATTCTGTCCAAACTGCTTGAATTCCGATTCTCGCCACACGGATTTTATATGCCACGAATTCGCGAGATGCTCTTGCTAAGTTCTTGAAAGTAAGCGGAAATTGCACAAATAAAACAAGACCACCTATTTACTATTTCGATACATATCATAAAATGGAAATTTTAATTTTTAAGATTTCGGCAATTTGATTTATTTCCGTAAATTTCTCTCTGGTTTCCAAAGGATCCTCTTGTGACCTATTGTCTCAAACAGGTAAAATACCTTACATGCTGTGTTATTCAGCTCTTCAGTGCTCATATAATTTTTCAAACATCAACTAATTTACGCGCTCAAGCTATATTCCATCCAAAAGTAAATTTATGAGCGATGATCTTCAAAATTTTTTCGCGTTAATCATTGTAAGATTATTAAAAACTATCCTTTACATCTTTGATTATCACCATCTCTCACGCCCAGAATCAGGCGGATTGCAGGATATCCCGTTGGTATCAAAATTAAAGTTTCACTTGAGTTATTTTAAACACTGATGACTGAAATCATAGATTCAATCGTCTCAATGAACCAAAAACATGTATCGACATATTATCAAACAGAATGTAAAGTAACGACTGTAGAAACTTTATTTCCCCTCAATTCCCGCACGAATGATGAATTCCATTCTTCCGTGCGACTCTTTAACTTAAATAGAATAGCGAGAGAGCGCTTACGGCTTTGATCGCGTAGCCGAGTTATGCGAAAAACCGGATCAGCGGCCATTCAAAACGCGATTAAATGATGGTTCCTATAAAGTTATTTTAGACAATTTTTAAGCGGTTAAAATCGTTTTCGGAGCCAAGTTCCGCGCGATGAGGGTTGATCGCACATCGGCATCTGATGCACGAGGTCGCCGGTTAATATTCCTGCCCAAGTCGTCCCCGATTCCAATTTATGATAAAATAATCCATAATCGGCGATACTCAGGCGGTCGATTCATTCTCAACGAAATTCAACAAACGCGGCGGCGTCGATAAATTTAAGCCCTTCGTAAATTTGTGTTGACATCAAACTCGCTGAGGAAAGTTTCACTGCTCTTATAAAAAAGTGCCGTCTGAAATGTGAGTGAAAATACTACAATAAGGATTAAAGTGTAGAAATTTCTACTTGTAGTTCACTAGTGCAAAAAATTGAAACAGATGACTAATTGCAATATGAATGAAAATAGCATATCTTATACTATAAATTGTCACCGAGTTTTCACTGAAAACGGAAAAAAACAGCATTTAAAATCGATGAGCCGACCTTTAAGGCTTGGCGATTCATAAGAGCGAACGAGGTCAAACACCAAAAATAGAAAAGGTAAATAATTCTAATCGATAATATGTTATCATTCATTTTTAATCACCATTCTACTGTTGTCCATCGAATAACCTGTTCCTAGGATGAAAGTATTGTAAAAATTTACTATGTCCAGCGGTACGAAAGTACTGTTCAAAATATAGATCGGGGTTTCTCCAAGTTTTTTCTCAACCACAATAAGAAATTATAAACAATCAGCACGTCCACATACCTATGATTTATTTGTGAAAATAAATTTTTTTATAAGTTTCAAATCATCTATTCAATTTTTGGTCATGCCTTGAAGTATTTAAGTCGAAGCCAAAGTGAAATTCTCTAAAAAATTATCGAATTTTCGTGGCCATCACAGTATGTGCAATGAGATGAATTCTCAAAAACAGAAAATATTCCTCATGATGCTTATCTCATGCAGAAAATGTAACGAACGGCAAATGCACATTCACTTCCTCACAGTATGCGTGATTTATTTACAACTTTTAAAGATTCAGCTCGAAAAACATCAAGTTTGCTCCTTCGTATAAACCATTATGATCCATGGCTATGTAGCCATGGATCACAAATTTTATTTCAACTATGCGCTCAAAATTTTAGGCTCAGTGATTACTTGGAATTTAAAATTCCCATTGTACAACATGTTGCTTACGATGGTGGCCAAATTTTAGCAAGAGCGAGAAAATAACGAGAAAGATGCGTTTTTTAACGTACGTAAGATTTATTTTTGTCCCTCATAGGTTTCGATACATTCCACTGCATTAAAAGATAAACTCCGAAAGCTTCAAAATATACTAAAGTGGGAACGCAAACATTTTCCACTGCGGCTTTCAATTATCGCGACACTATTGCGATAGACTTCGATGCCTCGTTTGGGAACCGCTGGACTATTATATCAGTTGAATCCTTCTAAAACACCTTTGACGAGAATTCGGCTCCGACGCATTAATTATTTGGACGAGGCAGCCATGTGGCAACGATTCCAAGACGGAATCCTTCTCCGCAACGCGACGCGCGTCCTCGCTAGAAACCACTCGCGTTAAAGCATTCCGACTGCGTTTAACGTCTACAAAACGATCGCCTAGGCCGCTTTCTTTTCGCGGCATCGCATCTTTCTCGCGTATTTTACTCCTTCCCCCACGGCCTCCGCGACAATGTCGCCGACTTTCTCCCTCTTCTTCGATCTCTCTCACCTTCTGCCCCCGGAGGCGCGCGAGCCCAGGAATTTCCTCCCCGGAGGGCTCCGTGAGGCCAGAACCAACTCTCAAAACGGGCGCGCCTTCTTTGCTTCCTTCCCCTGAAAAATCCCGTAAGTCGCGATGGAAAGAACCAGAAAACAGATCACGACGGAAGATTTCATCGGAACTCAAAAAAAATAGGTTTAACACATTTACCTTGGCACTATGGACTCCATGCAGAAGGAGGCGATTGCGGAGTACCTGCGAGTTAGGTGGAACTGTTTGGCAAGAGAGGCGCCTTGGTTGCGGTGCAAAAGGAAGCCTGATAAAGCACCAAACTAAGTTTCACGCGAGAGTTGACTCGAGGGGAAGGGTAGAGGGGTTAGAGGAGGCGGGCGCGAAATATTTACACGCAGTTATACGCAAAGAGCGGTTTCAAGTAGGCCATCGGTCGAAATTACCGTGGACCGCTCCGTAAACAAAGAAACGGATTTTCCATTTCTCTCCGATTTACGACGCGCACTTTGCAACGGGATGTGCCGACATGAATTTTGGTTTTCTTTAAAGGCGCTAACATCAACGTTCGACGTTCTCAATAAAACATTTACGAGGGATCGATCGCGTTCGATGAGTAATCTCTTCAAATTATCGGCTTAATTATCCGGTTTGGGTCATTTTATTGCTCGAGAAGTTAACGTATTCATTTTTCGGAGTTAATTTAGTTCGTTTCATATCCGAATATTTTTCGTGACTGATAAATTACTGCCAACTTTCGATTTTCTGCACTATTTGAGGAGATAATCCAAAAATCAACAAGGATGGCTCCCCTGCCGATTCTCGCGTTTCACTTTAATTCACACATTCAACGAAATTGTGAATGTTTGCATTTACCATTTCGCAAGAACAAAAACACCGTCGAGTTTAACAGTAAACTTTAACTAACGTCTATTTCATTGATGTCTTATTATGGTGATTCCAAGTTTATATTTTCTCCGATAAAAACATGTTATCTCGCTGTTCGAAAACTAATATATTTTTTAGTTTTATGGCTGCCGGCTTTCTTTGACTTTAAACACACCTTATAATTCCTGCAAAATGTATGGGCCAAATGCTCACAATGTAGAAGTAATTCACGTTTACTTTTGTCTTGCCGACAAATATTTGCTCTGTACCGGATGATAGATTATTTGTTTTGTTAAAAATTATTTTTTCAGAGATAAACAAATTTATCCAAATGACGAAGCTACAGAATCTGTAGGCATATTTCTTGAAATGTGAATATATATATTTGGATGGAATTGAAGCTCGATCAATTGTTTGATATTTCATGAAGCCAAGCAAAACATCAAAAGAGGGTGATAACAATTTGGGAGATATGTAATTATCTTAATTGGTTAAACTTTTTCGTTTGATGTCGATACATTTGAAATCGTATGATTGCTGGTTATGGCGATGTTGTTCTGAAAGATAGGATTTTATTTCGCAAAATATAATTTTAATAGAAAACACTTTTCTGTTTTTATTAAATATAGATGAGTTTAATTTACTCGCTTATGATTGAGCGGTGACATTCTCTTTCTATTATATTAGAGATATCGCATTTTATGAAAAGTACTCATTTTGCGATATGTACTTCCAAGTTAAACGCTGTATTTAACGACCCCTTTTCACATCTACATGATACCCTGCAAGTCACCTTTTTGGTGGATGGCAGGGGGTATAGTGCACCAGAGGTCCCTAGGTTTCCTACATTACCTTTTTCTATTATGTTCTCTTACAGTGCTAGGGAAAACGATCCTCTATATCGCTCCGTCCTACAATCGATCTCGCGAATCTTATTCTCGCTGTTTTGCCTTCCGAGATACGTCGGGCTTCTAATATGATCTATCTCATTCGCTAGTCCCTACGACATATATTTTTCCAGCAGTTTAAATCTAACCCGCAGCCTACGTTCCTCTAACGAAGTCCATTTAAGATTTTCTATTAATGACGTTACACATTGTTTACTATCGTAATTTCTCTTTACAAATCTAGCTGCCCTGCGCTGCACCTTTCCTACCTCCTTAATGATTCCCTTTTCGTAAGGATCCCAAACAGCTGACGCATATTCGACCTGCGGTCGAACCAAGGATATTAACATAATTCCTTCACTTTTTCGGAGCTAATTCGAACTATTATCCCTATAAAAGTCAACTTTTTGTTAGCGGCACCTATCACTCGGCGAATTTGGGTTTCCCACGAGAGATCACGATGGATCGTGACTCCTAGATATTTAACCGAATCTGAAATTGGAATCCCTGCTCCGTCTAACGAGTAATTAACATCAAGGAAGCTATTCTTGGTACTCCAGAAGTTGATGACGTAGCTTTTCTTTTGGTTAATTTATAACACCACGCAGAAATAGCTTCTGGATCATTTTGAAATACTGATGGTCTTTCGGATTGCTTAATTCTCTATAAATGACGGCGTCGTCCGCGAAAAACCTAATTTTACGTATGACTACTGAGCTGATATCGTTTATATAAATTAGAAATAATAACGGACCAAGTACACTACCGTGTGGAACGTAAGAGACAACCTCCACTAAGTTCAAGGATTTACCATCTATAACAACCTTCTGCTTCCTATGATTTAAAAATTCACGGATACAACTAACAATTTTGGAATTAACGCCTAAGGTTTCTAATTTCGTTATTAACTTCGTGTGAGGTGCCTTATAGGCTTTCCTAAAATCTAAGGAGATGGCATCGACCTGCCTATTATTTTCTCCGCTTCTCAGTATACAATTAACAAAAAGACCAAGCTGAGTATCACAAGACCTACCTTTCCTGAAGCCGTGTTGACAAGCATCTAACAATGAATTACTATCAAGAAACTCATTTAGTGAAAGCCTTGCGCTTAGTATTTCTCGCTTTGGCGTGGGATTCCTTATGCGTCTGAACTTAAGTTGCTCTATACTCTTCGGATACTGTAGACGCCATATTTCTTATTTTTGCGTGGCTTATTCTCTGACGCCTAAGCGCACTCCTAACTTGCTTATTGAACCAACGTGGCTCTTTATTTACGATCTTCAATTTAATTTAATTTTCAATTTTTATGAAACGCATATACTTAGCTTCGCTAATTTTAATGCACAAATCTGCTATCTCGGATTAAAAATATAGTTATTTACACATCTCCACTGAAATAACTTACGAGTTAAATTAAATATTTAAATTTACGTAGCTGTAACATATTGAGAATAGTCAAATAACAATTTCATTTAAATTTAATATCTACGTAATTTATGGTCCCTAAAAGCATATATCATAGTACAACCTCTTCATACTAACAACCAGACATCGTTAATGACTCACTAATTTAATATGGTCCCTGTTATCCTTTCGTGCCAGTCATATTTAACTCATAAATTCTATATAATTTGTATTTGATCAGCATATGAGTTGAGCTAATTTTACAGTCAGACAAGGTTTTGAAATGTCTCTGGTGGCTTACATGCTTTCGCCATTGTTGTTTTTGTACTTAAACTCGGTATAACGAAGACTTGTCTTGGGCCCCAAATATTTTTATCTTTTCAGAACTTATTTCCTTTGCTTTTCTCTATGTTTCGAGGATTGTGATGTATAAAAGCTCCACGAAGGACATTATTCTGCTATATAATATGCTAGCAGCAGTATGTCCAAAATATTATTAAGCGTTCTGTATCAGCGAAGCGGTACGCCTTATGGGCACGTCCCATCCGTACATCCTTCCGTCTGTCGAAACTTTCATCTCCTAACCGCTGGATGGATTTTAATTTAGTACGGGTGATCCTTATAAAAATTTATCGCCCAATTGTGATTTTGAACCGCATCCGTCAATTAGAACTTGCACTTTATATAAGAACTTAAATAAACTTATACTCGTATCTCGTTAAATGGCATCCATCAAGCAACAAATAAATGCCTTATTTTTCTCTCTCGGGCTCTTATATGATCTATGAGTTGTAGTTTGAAAAATGTATTCGAATATAGGACAACATTGACCACAAAAAAGTCTGCGAGACCACATAATTGCGACTTACAGTTTCGGACAGTGGCGGCTCGTGTATAGGCACTGCGGAACTGCAGCACCCCCTATTTCCACTTGATATTATCGATAACATTTAATATAATGAGTCCTTTTTTCTTTAATTCTTTCTTTATTTTTGTAGTACAATATATATTCCTTAAGCTTAATGTCAGTACTTCAGTAGCCATCCCCCAGTTTATCAAAAAGATACAAAAATCTTTGTATGGAACTGTGCGCTTCACAGTGCCAGCGACGTGGTGTTTGACTGTTGTGCGCATGCGCACATAGGAGGGGGGGGTGGGGAGGAAGGCGGGACTGCCAGGTAGAGAGAGCACTGTTGCTCTCGCATTGCCGGCTCTGGCGTGATGGTGGGAGGAAGTTTTTTTTTACTCAGCGTGTGTTGTGCTTAAAAACCGTGTACCATATTCTTGAATGTGATAAAGTGTAGAAGAGTGTAGAATTAGATTATTATTCTGCTTCCAGCTATTCTATTTGATTCATTTTTTTTCGGTTCTTTTATTTAACAGAAAACTTTAACCATGGCCTTGCATCCCCAAGAAATAAGTTCTGTGAACTTCAACAGCTTAAGTTTTCACAGCTATCTCTCCATGAGAAAGTTACAGTTAAGAAAAGAGGTCGTTCAACACCTGATATTCTAATATCTCAGCCAGGCAAAAGCAACAACAAGAAATATATTCGTAGCTTTAATTCTGAATGGTACCAACGGAAAAGTTGGCTTTGCGGCTGTGAAGTAAAAAATGCACTGTTTTGCTTCCCGTGTTTGCTGTTTGGAGGTGATGTACCGTGGACAAAAGATGGTTAGATGGTTAGAAATATAAACAAAATGAAAGAAAAAACTGAAAAGCATGAGAAGTCAAAGAAGCACGTTGATAATGTTGTTTCACTGTCACTTTTAGGAACCGTAAGTATTAAGGAGAAACTTAGTGAGGCATACAGACTTTCAATCAATGAGCATAATATAAAAGTTAAAAAGAACCGTGAAATTTTGTCCAAAATAATAGACTGCATTTACTTTTGTGGAAACTTTGAAACTCCCTTACGTGGACATGATGAAAAAGACGATTCAGTAAATCCAGGGGTATTTAGAGGATTAGTAAATTTTGCATCTAAATTAGATTCAGATTTGAAGAATCACTTAGAAACCAGTGCAGTCTTCAAAGGTGTTCCTAAGACCATTCAGAATGAGATACTTGACTGACTGCTAAAAATATACCATGAGGAGATAAGGATGGAAATTAGAAAAGCTTCCTTTGTAGCTGTCATGGCTGATGACACAACAGATGTTTCGGAACACACTCAAATGGTCCTTGTTCTACGGTACGTATTGAATGAAGAAATATTTGAGCGTTTTTGGGGATTCTTTATTCCAGAAAATCAAACTGCAGATGGCATATCAAAACGTATTTTAGAACAATTGGACATAATCCTTCAAGGAAATTGACAAAAACTGATAGCTCAGACATTTGATGGTGCAAATGTCATGAAAGGCAAAAAAGCAGGAGTTCAAGCAAAAATAAAAGCAGTTTATAGTAATGCACATTTCATTCACTGTTATGCACATCAACTTAATTTAATAATGAGAAATGCAGCAAGTATTACACGAAACGCAAGAATATTTTTCTCTAACATTCTGGCTATTCCAACATTCTTCTCAAGATCACCACAACGTGTTTCCATTCTCAAGAAACATATGGACGTCAGCATTCCACGTCCATCCTCTACAAGGTGGAATTTCAACATATGGACCATAAACAGAGTTCATGAAAATTTGCAACCTTTAAAAAACTGCCTTACTGAAATTCAGTCAACATCAAATGCAGATCAAACCATTGCAGAAGCAACAGGAATTTTAAAATACCTGAATGATGATAATTTCAAGTTTTGGTTAGAGCTTTTTCATCAGACTATGCCTCATGTTGAAATAATTTACAACCAAATGCAATCTCGAGAAATTAGTGTTTAAAGTTAATGAATATATAACAAATTTCAAAACTGCTATTTTAGAATTGAGAAACTCAAAGTACTGTGAGAATCCTTCAAAGACACTCATGGCAGAAGCTAAGGAAGTGTGTGACTATATATGTGTTGATATAATGGACAGATACTCTTCCACTAAACACTTAGTAGTTGCTAAATTGTTCAACAAGAAATGCTTCACTAGATTTAAGAATGAACATCCCACAAAAGAGATAGTACTGACCACTGAAGCTTATCCCATGATTGACAAAGAAAAGCTTGAAACTGAACTAAAAGTATTCTATTGTAGGACTGATATTCATGAATATTGCAAATTAATTGAGCTGCTGAAATTTATCTTGGAAAATAATCTAGATGATGTTTTTAGTGAAATTACGAAACTGATAAAAATCCTCTTGACAATTCCCATGACTACATCAGAGGCAGAGCGCTGCTTTTCAACATTGAAAAGAATAAAAACTTTTTTAAGAAGCACTATAAATTCGGAAAGAGTAAATGTGCTTGCAGTACTTTCAATGGAGAAAAATTTCATCAATTGTCATCCAGAGATCAAGGAGGAAATTATTGAACTTTTTGCGCAAATTAAAACAAGAAGAATGAATTTCATTTTTAAATGATTAGATCAAGCTTGAACTGTAACAATTTAAGTTAAAGTAAGTAAAAAAGTTTGGTTTTTTTTGTTAAGATTTTATCAAGTTCCTGAATAAATTTTCTCTTTATACATGTTTTTTTCCTTTTACACAATTTTAAAACAAAGGCTAAAAATTTTCTGGAGCAGCACCCCCACTAATTTTAGCTACGAGCCGCCACTGGTTTCGGAGATAAAAAATCGAGAATCACCTAATCTTTCGATGCCGTTGTATACTGAATTCCCATAAATAACGCCTTTGAAATCTCTGTATATTCCATTTATTGAGTATACTTTTCCATCTTGTTATAAATATCCCCGAACTTCATTTTTTTCCTGTGGTATGCTCACGAACTAGTCTCAACTGTCACAAGTGTTCACTATTTACTAATATATTTGCTCTAAATAAGAATTAAAGCTCGCTGAAAATGAGAATATTTAGAAATGATGATATTCGCGGTTTTGATCATTTGCTTGGTGTTTTCGTGAACATCTATTTGACGTTCGCGGTTTCATGATTACGGCGTTTGCTGTCTTTGTCCTCCTTTTTGGAAATTGCCCTATATTTGCGAGAAATGCATACTCCGATGCAATGTACATACATCGGCGGCTGATAGCAGGGTTGATCCCTTTTCAGTTTTTTTTTCGTTTTCGCCTTAATTTTTCCAACGCTTCCGCGGGCTTCCCAACCTTCTCTTAACACCCTATGCCTTCTTATCTTATACTGCTCTCATTTGTTACCACATAGGGTCATGAACGCGTCATTAAATGTTGAGGTACCACGGTTGCACCCCGTATTCGAGTGGGAAATTCTGCTGCAGCGTCGGCCGCAGTGATGATATGCGAAGTCAAGAAAGGATATGGAGTTTTTGTTTTATTCCCTTCCGCTGAATGCGACATGTAGACGAGGGTGTGCCAACGGGCAAGGCGGTCTGCAAGAAGAGGCACAAAATCGGCGTTTTCCAGGCACTCTGCGGAATTCTATAGCATCCCGAGAAACAATTTCCCTCTCTTCAGCGCTGCCAAGATAAAATCGCCCGGATGCACATGCTCTAAAGGCGTGATGGGGAAGCACCAAAGCTCACTTTTGATATGCTTCCCTTAATGATCATTTCTTCTTGATGGTAACCGCGATTGGGTTATCGTTGAAGGCTCGTTAATAATGCCCGCCCTTTCTTAGCCCGCATTGAGAACGGGGCACTGTGTGCCGTTATATTTATACGCATTGGAGACCTCACATCGCTGTCTCCAACCCCTATTCCTCCTGCCTCAAATTTCGCATTTTACAATTTCACGAAACAGGAAAGCATAGAAAGTTAACATGGCATAAATCGGAAAAAATAGATGTTTAATCGATTTGAATTTTCTTCATTCTTAAACGAAATTATTTTTTACATCAGATCAGATGGTTTACTGGTTAAAAAGACGTTTTCATCAGTTTATATGTAGATATGCATTATTATGGCTAACATCATGATGATTTTGATACAGAAAAATCGCGTTCCTATAGAAACTCACGAAAAAATGAAGATTCCAGCATAGATGAAACGTGTTTAAACTTGGGAATGTTTAAATGAATACAATTAAAGAGATTCCTTCTTGTACGCTTTCTATTTTTTCTTGCAAGACAGTTGGTGTTGACCTGGTTTGTGTTGGTATTTTGTGTCACTGTGCTGAGTTAATGAGTTGGGATTTCGGTTTCTAGGAAATTAAAGATAGCAATAGTTTTCCACCACATTAACATGAGAGAGGTTTTTAAACTCTTTGTTATGTCCTATCTATTGGTTGACACAGACCCAATACCAGCTTTCGGCAATTTTTGTTCGTTTTGCGTTGTCTGGTCTTTGAATTGTATTTGCATTTTGACCCAAACCTGACCGTTGTACTCTTCAGACGGCGAGAAATGAAATAAACATTTATCATATGCATAAATTCCAATGATTTGGTATGTTGCCTACCTTCTATGGATATGATCCGCGGTGGACAGTACAGACCGAGAGGCCTAGTATTTGATCTATCAGATCTGATCTCTTTTACTCACTCACACCTGGACTAACGGAGGATTTGAGCCGTATGATATGATCCGTCACCCAGTCGAGACCAAACCCGCACGTACATCTACAGTAAACAAATAGGGTCAAGGCTCGTTTACAATGCGACTTACGAAAGCGTGCTTACCCACACATTCTTATTCATGGTTTTCTACATAACGTGTAGACGGAAAGATGTGATTCGTTGCGAATGGGCATGCCAATGAGGGACTGTCAAATATCGGGAATTACCGAAAATGCTATGAAGTTGTATTGTATGGCTATTGTTATAGGCAAATATAAAGTTTTTTCGTTAAATTTTTAACAGATATTTATAAAAAAGCAATTGACGAGTTAATGCCGAACCCGATCACATCCGATTGGTAGCCGAAGTTTGCCGAGTGTTTAGTGACGCCAGTGCATGCCTCAAGCATGTTAGCCGTGCTAGAAGCCATTTTTCCGTTGTGCCGATATAGAAGTAGAAGCTTAAGAGACATAATTATGTCGTTTTCCTCTATACGCCGTCTTAGAATAAATATTGGTAGAAGTCTGCACCTTCCTGCATTTATTTCGCTTTGTGTTTTGCAAAATGTCATCTGAAGGGTTTTGTGTAGCCAGATCTGATAATTTGCCCAACGTTGATTCGTACATGCTTTTGCGGTACATTGGAAGTCGTAGGGAGCAATATTCAGATGTTGAAATGCGTGGAGTGAAGGCGGATAGGTTTGTATTACATTTAATTGATAAAACAAGTTCGATGTGGCGCTTTTATTTTCAGTTATTGTAATAGTACTATTATTTCGACTGAAACGCAGAAGATATGTAAAAGATAGATTGACGTCTGAAGACAGCTTTCCCACATTAAATGAATAAAACAACTCTAGTTTTAGCTAATATTATAGAATATTTATTTATGTACTGTTTCCCATGCTGTCCTAGTATCTAGTAAGTAAAATATAGTTAGATAAGTATACAAAAGGTAATGGACGAGGCCGAGACTTCGTGGAATTCCACATTAAAATAACATGAACAATGTTAGATAGTATTTTTTATTTATATTAAACATTTGCTATTTTCCACATAATATATGAAGTAAAACACGACCGGTTTCGGTGAATAATCACCATCACCTGCCTTTACAGAATCATCTGGTCAAATATTGACAAATATTATACAAAATTGATGTGAATAAACTTAGTTTCCGTGTGTCTTGTCTTTAGGAAATGTGGTGAAGTTTGTTGTTTTAAGTGTCTCTCTGCCTTAATTATTACCTATACTTGTGAAAAGAAAAACTGTAGAAGTGATTGTCATAACTGCATGTCTCTTTTGTATATGTCGCGAATTTCATTGTTGCCTTTATAGCTTTTTTCTCCCTTTGAGGTCAATGAGGAAAGACTATGTTAGTGATACTGTTGGATTTGTTAAACTGAAGCGAGAAGGAAAAATTTGTATTGTTAAAGGCAAGATTTTCCCTGAACACAGAATAAGATAGAGGTTATGAAGTGAGTGTAGTTGTAGATAAAGAAGATTTAGTCACGTCTGTGGAGTGCCATGACTGCCTTTATTTAGCAAAACATGGTCCTTCAAAATACCATGCTGTCGTGGATATTATGGGAACAAATTTATTAAAATATTTAAATTACAGAACTAACTTAAAATATGTAACATTTGTAAAAGTATTTTCTTAAAAACTTTTTACTTAAATATATGCACTGCAATAGTAATTATTTGCTTAATAAACCCATAGCCCAACGATTTCCGTAAGTTTGATCTTACGTATTTAGAATAGGTATATTACATTATGGAGGTTTTGTTAAAATATATATGCTAATCTTTGAAGCATAAAAATATAATTTACTCTTTCAACGTTCTCCAGAAATATATGCATCATGTCAATGTAATGCCGACATAGGTCATAAACTAAATTACGAAGCATTAAAATTACGTACATACATATAACTAGTACTTAGATTAAAATGATCTTCGCAGACAAATGCAGTTGTACGTTGTCAGATGCGTATCTCCTCATGGCTTTCAACTACAATATTCTCCGCTTATTTCTTCCCAAGGAGCTCGGTAGCGTGAAGAACAATTTTCTCGGGGTTTTAATCGTTGTATTAAGCTCTGAGGTACCAGACAATACTTATAACTCTTCTTAAGTTCCATATTCTCCATTTTAGCTACGATATCAGGGAAAGCAACAGGACGAAGTAGCAAAACCACTTGCTTTCAGTACGGTCGTAAGTTTAAACGATTGGCATGCGATGACGCCACGTACCTCTCTCTCCGACCAGGATGCCGTTTTCGCGGGATATTTAAAAGAGTTATTTTAAATATTTTTTTGCATAATGAAGTTGATTTAACAAAAAAATGTTCAAAGGGAGTAATTAAGTCAATTACAAAGAATTTTTAAAAAACATCATTATATATCGACGTTTCTTACAGAGGAGGATATATATAACATATAGGAGAATACTAATGTCCAGCCCAAACTACAAGAGCTAGAGAGCTGAAAGTTTTAGTTTTTGTAGATATGATGGAGAAATCTTCAGATAAAATGAGACTTCTTACCTAAGTGACATGAGTTCGACTCCAGAAATTCCGAAAGTTGCGTTTTTTCGCATAAGAAAAGCATTGCGCCATTTTTGTAAATTAATTATGGGCACTTGCCGGTAAGCTAGAAAGATGAAATTTTCAGTGTTGCTAGATGGCTGCAATATCTATTAGGTATTTTTGTCACTTTTGCTTACAGTGTCTTGGGTTCGACTCCAGAGACCCCGGAATATCTCCCATAAGTTAGCATGGGAAAACGCAATCCAGTGTGTAGACCAATCTATGAAGTTTAGGAAGCTGAAATTTTGCAAGATTATAGAAATTTTCTCATAACCAATTATAAAAATCGAAAATTTTAAAATTGTAAATTTTAGGGGTTGTTTTAACCCCATTTGAACATTAAAGTTTAATAATTTTTTAGGTACTACGGGATGAGCTAGGAAGCTGCAATTTTCAAATTATTTACAGAACAGTGCATTTGCACCAATAAACATTTCAATCTCTCCATATATATATTGCGGCAACCGTTAAAAATGTTTAAATTTTAAACAATTAGAAAAATATTATTTTACTTCTAGAAGTGCTACAACTTTAAAATTTGGCTGAAATGTGTAGCATTAGTACCCCATAATGGAGAAAGTGTAAAATGTTTAAATTTGCAACATTTGGGGATTATTTTAAACTATTATTTATACATGTGGGAAAAACGGAAATCGCTGCGGAGGTGAAATCTTAAGAATTAATAGAATATTTGTAATGATGAAATATATGTCTGAAAAATTAATGTTTTTTCAAGGTGAGATGAAATGCTTGCAGTATGCAAGCACCTTCTACTTGTAATTAAATATTTTGACAGCCCCCCATTCACGCCTGAGTTTTTTATGACTTAGTGATAATTATATGTCTTTGTAAGAATCGCTGTTTATTTGATTTGCACGCACACCTGTCAATGAGCTACAAACCGGAGATAGCCCTGCTCTTACCAACTTCAAGACAGCTGGTGAATGGATAATAACATTAAATAATAGCGGTGTGGGAGACCGCACCTCAGTTACAACGCGATCATGATTTCACTTCACTAGTTAAATGTTAAATTGGAAGCATTTATTTGGATCAGTTATAATTATGAAAGATGAGGCGCATCTTCATATTAGCGGTCATGTAAATACAAACGAAGCGCCGTTTTAAAACTATCTCGTATATTTCTGCAGCCACTGGAATAAGAAAAATTGGGATAATTTATATGCGTATCATGTCATCTTGTTAATGATCTGGTATTTTCCAGAATCAGCAAGCTTTAAGTAAAACTAAATGATTTTTGACATTATATAAAAGTGGAAGTGTACGTGCCAGTTTTTTGTCATTAACCAAATTATTTATTAATAGCAATGGTAATACATTTTACTATAAACTTAACGTCGCCGTTTGATTTCAATCAATGAAGTACAGTACCACATTTTGATAGGCAATTATAAAACGAGCAAACTACTGATCAAAGCGACGCTATGTCTAATTTGCTTTAAATTCCGCTATGGTTAGCATCGAAGAATTTTCTTGGACAAATCCAATCATAACTGCTCAAAGAGTGGTGATGTAGTGGTTCTAGTGTTGGCCCGGCCAGCTAAAGCGACACCCGGTTCAAATCCTGTAGGATTTTTTCCGAGGACGCCCGGCCCTCTATTTGTGCGTTTTGGAACTAAGGAGACGAGGATGAGCCAATGAGAAAAAGAGAAATGAGGAGCGCGCTCAAATCAACACTCCGTCCTTCGGAAGGAATATGCGTTAAGACATTGCCCCCCTTGGTGCTCTTCGTTAAGAGCAGGCTAAAAGCCGGCACCAGGTTTCTCTCCTCCCTTCCTATCCGGCTATTCATTGCACTACTACCCATTGCGCACGTAAGGCAAGAGGCGAATCAGCTGGACAAAAATCAGAACCAAACTGCTCATAACAGTTCCTACCAACGTCGCGCTTATTCCGGTCGAGATTCCATCAGAGAAAGAAGACCAATTGGCCCTAAAACCGCAGACTTTTAGGCAAAAAACGTCAATCTTGGCCTTTCGTACCGTTAAAATTCCGTCAGTCCGTCACGTCCTTTCAACCCATATATATCTCTCTCTCTCTCTGTCCTTACCCTCTTCACTGCTAGCTACTCCCAAAACTCAATTCACCGCGCGTTTTTCGATGGAAACATTGTTTCATAGCTGTTTTGCGAGTGAGAGATTGATGCGATCGCAATCAGACCGCGAGAAGCCATTCCAGTGAAACTGAATCTTGCAAGTAAATGGTGTTTTCCTTTCGACCTTTCCGCGTTTTGTATCCGGTGAAATTGAGGCATAAAATCAAGATTCTTGCAGTCCAATGGGAATATGAAATTTTGTCACAACCGTTATCTTCATCCAATTTAGTTCATCGATTTTTTATTATTTGAATCAAATAGGAACTTGTTTTGTCATCAATAATCGTAGAAAAACGTCGAATGGAAATGCGGAGTTGGGTCTCGCCACGTCAGTATAATTTATAGACTAAAATATGTGCGTGTGACTTCTATTGTCTCATACATGACGAAAGCATTGAGAATGTCCGGATCCAAAGAGAAAACCAAGCGTAAAATTAACGATTGTAATGTTCTGCATGAGGCACCGGGTATCAAGCGAGGATTTAAAATCACGCATCCATGTCCGTAGAAGAGCGGGGAAACTCCTTCAATTGTTTCCGCTCTTTTTTTCTTCTCGGACGAGTGGGAGCCGCGACGTCGTAGGATTTCCGCCAAACTTCAGAAGTGCGCATTTGTATATTTTTATTTACGCGCGATCCGATTTGAATGACGTCATTAAAGGAGCAGAGATGCAGATAGCAATGGGGGCGCGCAAAGTACAGGCCTGTCAACGTCAAGGGCCCGCTGCCACTCGAGAAACTAGCGCATTGCGATAAAAAGGGAATGGAGAGTTTTCTATCAAAACAAAAAAGATCGAAAGAATTCGTTCTATCGTCCTCCATCTCTCTCCGTTTCTTTCGAGACAGCATCCACGCTTCATGAGACATCTGCACGAAGGGCGCAAAACTTTCGATCATCATCGAGTGCTTTCGACGGCGCGGTGAGACTCTGGAGAAAAACAAGACTTTTCTCCTCTTCCTTCCGTATTGGGACGGAGTCGAAACCACATTCCGAAAGCTGTGGGATCGGAACTTTCAAATGATCTCCGGGAACGATTAAAAAACCGTGAGAATTGGCGAATGGGAGGGGATCGTCATCCAAAGCAACGAGTCGAAAAAATTAGAAGAGTAATAGATGGGAAAAAATTCGTCTTGCATTACATCCGAGAGGTACGCAAAATTTAACCAAAAGATCTTGTAAAATTCTCTATGCCAGATAAAAATAATTTATAATCCAAATGAATTCGACCAGGTACACTCTGCAGAAGGGATGCCTTCTTTTTTATTGCTTTAGTTATTTTCTGTTCAAACCTCCTTTCTGTATAAGATTTAAGGGTCGAATGTCTTTTATGAGCATTTTAGGAGACAGGATATTGAGGTAATTATGTCAACTTATGAAGTTCAAATAGCTCTGAATACGGTCCGCTAAAGAATTTACGATCTCTAGTACATTTGATCAGTTGAAAGTTCAACTTACTTGAGGGTTAAAGATTTCTGTAACTACAATTAAAATCACCATTTATTTTCACAAAATATTAAATCATTTAGGAGAAAATTTGTTCAGAAAACCTTAATTTTAGTCATATACACTATTTTATCGCATTTTACGTTTTTATAAATATGTATATACTTTCAGAATATATATTTATGTAGTGCATACCAATTGAAATTGAAAATTGAGATAGAAAACCAGGAATAATAACATCTTATGTGAAGAATGTAGCTATCAATACGATAAGAATTTGTCATTAGCCTAATTACTATACATTGACCTGAACCTGAAAGAGTATTAGTAATAACATAAAATACGCCATTTATGTAATGATTACAATGAAGTACAAATTTTATTTTGGTATTGTATAGTTATCTTGTGGTATGTACTCTTGGATAACTTTTAAATTGAATTAAATCTTAGTAAGAATTGTTTTCATGTCTTTACATAAATTAACACTGTTTCCAGCCTCATTGCTGATCAGGACTAGAGATAACTTCTGTGGGATCCTGTGCAACATCATCCAGAAGTGTCCTCTTAATTTAAACCTCAGAAAAGCATGGTCTGAGAAATAGATATGGCAATTATGTTTGGAAAACATTTCACTTTTGAAACTATTTGCATGAATTTTTTAAATTATGATCAGCCTATTGTTTAATTGTTACAGGAGAAATAAAAATAATTTAAAGTTTCTCAGAACATGCTGGTGGAATTAATGTGTTCTAATAGTACAACAAATGTTCCTGAATATGAACACAGCATGTTAGGGATGCAGTGTTGCTTCAACCAAGAGGGCAGTTCAGTTTTCCCGTACTTTTGCACCATGACAAAAATGCATAAATGCGAGCTAATAGGTGGATTGAGTTAGATAGAAAAGGGGACCAACAATATTCACATTAAGAATGATATTCTTTTCACGTTTATGAGTTTTATTTTAATAATCATGTAAGTTTTAATTGTCAGCAAATGAAAAATTACAAGAATATTTAAAAAATTGCATACTAGCATTCACATATATATATATACATATATATATATATATATATATATATATATATATATATATATATATATATATACTTAGTGTGTTTATGGATTATTTATAAGCACTAAAAGAAACATTTAATAATGTGATTAGATATGAATACGTTGTTTCTTAAATTATTACTTTGAACTTCATTAAAATGAAGCTGTTGTATCGCTGATAGCAGGAGTAGGCTGCAGACTATTAGAAAGAGGAAGGCAATTGGGTTGGACATTACCTGAGGAGAGAGAGTATGATTAAAGACGTGTTAGAAGGAAAACTAGATGGAAAAAGAGAAAGAGGTAGGAAAAGGTTTCAGCTGATAGACGATTTGAAAGGGAAAGAGAGTTATCAAGATATGAAGAGGACAGCGGAAATAGGAGTATATGGAGAACCAGGTTTAACCATGAATAATCACGGACCTGTCTACGGACAGACTACCTATGATTTTATATATATATATAGACTTAAGGAAATAAAAAGGTAGTGATGAGGGTGGCAACAAGGTGTTGAAGGAAGCCCAGCGGACACTTACCAAGTCGGAGACCAAGTTGGCAGGCTGCTGGGGGCGTCGAAGAGACACGATGAACACACGAACACAAAAAAAAACACGCAAGCTTATCGGGCCTATGCCCTTCTTCAGCGATAGAGTAAATGAGAGTGACACACTGAGCGGGGAATGACAGGGTGATGTGGGGAGGTTGATGATCGGAGGAGGCGGGGAGTAGGAAGGGCGGATAGCCAATAAGGAGGGAGTGTGATGAGGTAGAGTGCAAATAGTTACAAAGTAACAAGGAGACATTGTAAGGGGGCTAATAGGGTTAGCGGATGTTGAGGCCAGGCGGAGGGAAAGAGTCAAGAAGATGTATGTGTGCAAGTTCCCGGTGTCGGAGAAGGGGGGCAGGAGTGTCATTGGGTAAGGCGCGAATAACCCTTACAATGTAGCAACTATTGAAGGGGACATTGTGGGCATTGGCGTGTAATGCAACTGGGAGAGGGCGTCTGAGAGAGACGCTATTCCGGTGACCGTTCATGCGTATATATAATGGATTGCTGGTGAGGCCTACATAAAACGCGGGACAAAGAGTGCAGGTAAGGAGGTAAATGACGTTTCGGGTGGTGCAGTTGCTTCTAGAGGTGATGGGGTAGGTGATATTGGTGGAGGGACTCGAGAAAGAAGATGTGGATAGGTGGATAGGGCAAGTGAGGCAGCGAGGTTTGCCGCAGGGGTGAGACCCTATTGCAAGAGGCGTGGTAGAAGTGGGAAGTTCCTTCATCCACAAGATATTTCCCAAATTGGGGGGCCAGCGGAAGGAGAGAAGCGGGGGATTGGCAAAAAGGTTGGTATAGAGGGACTGGTGGGAGGAAGAGGTAAGAATTGGGTAGGCAGCATGGAGGATTGTTTTGAGGGCTTCGTGGATACCAGGAAGGAAAAGTGTAGTAAGAGTGAGTGGAGGGGTTGATACAGGGATAGTAGGTGTGTGGAAGGGATCCATGGTGGGTAGGCGTCATCGCCCTATGGATCTGTTCGCGGACCAAGACTGGAGGGTAGCCACGTTTGAGGAGAGCGTCCTCGAGGACAGAGTAGTATTGTAGAAGGGAAGCTCTATCAGAACAAAGCCTCCATCCTCGACGACCAAGGGCATAGAGGATAGAGGTTTTGGTATGAAGGGGATGGCAGCTATCAAAGTGGAGATATTGGAGGCTGTTGGTTGGTTTGATATGAACACAGGTGCGAATATATATATATATATATATATATATATATATATATATATATATATATATATATATAGAGAGAGAGAGAGAGAGAGAGAGACTGGGAGTTATGGCGCCTCTGGCAAAATGTTTAGGAAACGCCTTTTATTATATAGAATATAATTTTTTCCTGCGTTTTGATTAAGAATAATAGTTTTTATTTACATTAACTTCGGCATTTTGGTATCGAATTCATCCTTATTTATGGGAAAATAAACTTTGGCGCCTTTTGCTAGCGGCGCCTATGGCAAATGCCACCTTCGCCATACCCTAGTTACGGCACTGTATGTGTGTGTGTGTGTGTGTGTGTGTGTATATATATATATATATATATATATATATATATATATATATATATATATATTAACTAAAGGAAAAGAAAAGGTAGATATGAGGGTGGCAACAAGGTGTTGAGGGAAGCCCAGCGGACACTCACCAAGTTGAGGACCAAGCTGGCAGGCTGCTGGGGGCGTCGAAGAGACACGTAAAACACACGAACACAAAAACACACGCAAGCTTATCGGGCCTAAGCCCTTCTTCAGCGAAAGAGTAACTGAGAGTGACACACTGGGCGGGGAATGACAGGGTGATGTGGGGAGGTTGATGATCGGAGGAGGCGGGGAGTAGGAAGGGTGGATAGCCAATAAGAAGGGAGTGTGGTGAGGTAAAGTGTGAATAGCTACAAAGTAACAGAGGAGATATTGTAAGGGGGCTAATAGGGTTAGCGGAGGTTGAGGCCAGGCGGGGAGAAAGAGTCAAGAAGATGTATTTTGTACTTTGTTATTTTGCAGAATATCTAAAAATAATAAGAGATCAAAGTTGTTCGCAATAGGCTATTTTTCGGGAAAAATGTTGATTTTTTGTCTAAGGCCTTCCGTTCGACAACAAAGTTGTCCTATGTGGCCGGACTTGAGGAACCGAGTCACTTAACCATTGATGAGCCAAGAGAGTAGCGATCGAACGGAAGACCTTAGACAAAAAAAATCAACATTTTCCCCGAAAAATAGCCCATTGTGAACAACTTTGATCTCTTATTATTTTTAGATATTCGGCAAAATAACAAAGTTGTCCTATGAGGCCGGACTTCTGGGACACCCTGTATATCGCTGAAGAAGGGCATAAGCCTGATAAGCTTGCGGTTCTTTGTTGTGTGCGTGTTTATTTACGTGTGTCTCTTCGACGCCCCCAACAGCCTGCCAACTTGGTCCCCGACTTGGTAAGTGTCTGCTGGGCTTCCTTCAACACCTTGTTGCCACCCTCATCACTACCTTTTCATTTCCTTAATATATATATATACAGTCAAACTCGTTTATAACGAGCACGGTTGTAACGAGTTCACGGCTATAGTGAGCAAATGCTACCTCCAAGATAAGTTTACGAGCATTTACATACAAATATTTCACGTATATAACGAGCACGCTTCACGGATATATCGAGCAAACTTCGACCACGTCTCACTGTCTCAAACGCGGTGGCGGTCAGCCCCTTCAATCCTCATAGTGACCCAAGATATGTAACCTTGTGTTCTCGAGTCCAGCCTCTACACCCTATCCCTCGGGGAGGTTAAAGACCGCGGCGTTGTTGTTAAAAAATAATCCCTTCGTCCAAACCAAGAATTTCCAACTTGCAAGTACAGTGGCACTCGCGGAGGTCCATTGTCCTCTCCTCCCAACCCCCAGCTCTTTTACAGCCAGGAGGTTGTGTTTGGAAGGGGGTAAGGGCATGTATAATGGCGCCCACCCCCGTCGCTCAGCCGAATGCACCCAACACCCTTTCCCACGTAAAGATTGGAAATCCCACGTTTAATCCGTCTCCTCATTAACTCTTCCTGGAATTGGTATGCTCAGTTTGCAAAGAAAGTTCGTAGCGTTGATCACAAAAATCAGTTGAGATGTTGCCTTTGAGCGAGTAACATGGCCGTACATAAAAGGAAGTGTTTGTCTATTCGCGAAAAGGTTGATATTATTCGAGAGTTAGAACGTGGTAAAAAAATGTTGAAGTGTGTAAAAAATTTAATTTATCGTCGTCTACGGTTTCAACCTTATGGAAAAACAAAGAAGCGATTTTATCTGCACTAGAGAACAACCCAACAACGAACAAGAAAATGAGGAAGTGCGACTTGGGTGCTGTTGATCAAGCACTTCTGGAGTGGTTTAAGAGGCAGAGAAATTCTGGTTTCCCCATCAAGGTACAGGCAGATAAATTTGCAAAACAGTTAGGACACGAGAACTTCACATGCAATAACGGGTGGCTTGATCGTTTTAAAAATCGGCATAACATTGTTTATGCGAAAGGCTCTGTCAGCAGATTCAAAAACGGCAAGTGAATGGGTGAAAAGTGTTTGGGAGGAGTGTCGAAAAGGTTACAGAGAAGAAGACATCTACAATGCCGACGAAACTGGACTGTTTTACAACATGATGCCTGATGCAACGTTTAAATTCAAAGGTGACAAATGTGTTGGTGCAAAAGACCTAAGAATCGTTTAACAGTTTTAATGTGCGCAAACATAAATGGGACTGACAAAAAAACTTTTTGTTATTGGTAAGTCACAAAAGCCACGTTGTTTCAAAAATGTAAAGAAGCTTCCCGTTGAATATGCAGCTAATAAAAAGGCATGGATGACTTCCAATATTTTTCAGCAATATGTAAGTCAGTGGAACAACGAGTTACGGAGGAAAAATAGAAACATTCTACTCCTTGTCGATAACTGTCCTGCGCACCCACATATGCAGGAGTTATCCAATGTAAAACTGGTGTTTTGCCTCCAAATGCGACTTCTATTTTGCAGCCAATGAACATGGGGATAATTAAAAGTTTTAAAGGCCATTTCAAGCGATTTTTTGTTCTACAGTTGATTGAAAGGAGGGAAAGAGGTTTAGATGGCAACGACTCTGTATTGGATGCAATTTATTTGACGACAGATGCATGTTTCACCTACAACGATCATAAACTGTTTTCAAATGTCTGGTTTAATATCGGGAGAATTTTCGATTGATAACCATAACGTTGATGAAGATCAGAATGGCTTAAAGAAAATGGAATTGCGAATTTTGACCATGTAAATGACATTGACAATTTTGTTCATGTTGATGATGATTTGATTACCAGTGGAATTCCTACGGAGAGTGAAATAATAGAGACAGTTAAGTAAAAGAGAGCGAGCTACACTGGCAAATATATAAAATGTAAGCGAAGGAAATTCTCCAAAGCCAGTGAAACTGATAAAACCCGGTTAAAAGGCCGGATAAAAACAGATGAACCCGGATAAAAACCGGATAAAAACCCAATACGTATTTCGGCTACAAAGTAACCATCATCAGGGGTTAAGAAACGGAGGAATGGGGACTTGAGAGAGGGCGACCGAAACCAAGACCAGTGGCACGCTCTCAAGTGGATGTCCAGGGCTGTGTCTGTGTATTTATACCTGGTTGGTGGGCAGGGGGGGAGAAGAAAAAGGGGGGGACCTAGATGACCTAGGTGATGGGAGAAAAAGGGGGGGAGGTCAGTTTAAAAAGAACGCTGTTTATTACCCCTAACTCGTTATTCATCAGGGTGTGTCTGTATTTATGAATGTGTAAGCTTTATGTTGCGTCGAGTTTGGTATTTGGTTTTATCAGTTTGACTGGCTTTGGAGAATTTCCTTCGCTTACATTTAATAGAGACAGTATAAAGCACAGCAGACAGTGATGAAGACAATGTTGAATGTGTCGAAGACACAATCCTTACTCAGGATGCCATGGAAACATTAAATGATTTTTTTTTAAACTTGACATTTCCGATGGTGTTTTTAGTGCACTAACTGTAATAAGAGGAAACTTAAGAGACTTCAAAGTGAAATCTATGAAACAGGCTACTATTCAAAGTTATTTTTGTAAAAAGGGGAGTGATTAAGGATGCAGCTGTGAGTAAATTTTATATGTACGTATGTTTACTTTAAATTTTCTAGTTTATTTTCATTTTTAGGTTTTTTCATAAATAACCTTTCTGTTTATATATTCACGTTTACTTCTTATGTCTTATTTCACCATACGCATGCATGCTTTTGCCTTCACGGATATTAAGTTTAACGGCTATAACGAGCAAAACTAATCGGTCCCGTGGCGCTCGTTATAACCGAGTTTGACTGTATATATATATATATATATACAGTCAAACTCGTTTATAACGAGCGCGGTTGTAACGAGTTCACGGCTATAGTGAGCAAATGCTACCTCCAAGATAAGTTTACGAGCATTTACATACAAATATTTCACGTATATAACGAGCACGCTTCACGGATATATCGAGCAAACTTTGACCACTTCTCACTGTCTCAAACGCGGTGGCGGTCAGCCCCTTAAATCCTCATAGTGACCCAAAATATGTAACCTTGTGTTCTTGAGTTCAGCCTCTACACCCTATCCCTCGGGGAGGTTAAAGACCGCGGCGTTGTTGTTAAAAAATAATCCCTTCGTCCAAACCAAGAATTCCCAACTTGCAGGTACAGTGGCACTCGCGGAGGTCCTTTGTCCTCTTTTACAGCCAGGAGGTTGTGTTTGGAAGGGGGTAAGGGGCTGAGGGCATGTACAATGGCGCCCACCCCCGTCGCTCAGCCGAATGCACCCAACACCCTTTCCCACGTAAAGATGGGAAATCCCACGTTTAATCCGTCTCCTCATTAACTCTTCCTGGAATTGGTATGCTCACAGTTTGCAAAGAAAGTACGTAGCGTTGATCACAAAAATCAGTTGAGATTTTGCCTTTGAGCGAGTAACATGTCCGTACATAAAAGGAAGTGTTTGTCTATTCGCGAAAAGGTTGATATTATTCGAGAGTTAGAACGTGGTAAAAAAATGTTGAAGTGTGTAAAAAATTTAATTTATCATCGTCTACGGTTTCAACCTTATGGAAAAACAAAGAAGCGATTTTATATGCACTAGAGAACAACCTAACAACGAACAAGAAAATGAGGAAGTGCGACTTGAGTAGTGATTAAGGATGCAGCTGTGAGTAAATTTTATATGTACGTATGTTTACTTTAAATTTTCTAGTTTATTTTCATTTTTAGGTTTTTTCATAAACCTACTAAATAACCTTTCTGTTTATATATTCACTTTTACTTCTTATGTCTTATTTCACCATACGCATGCATGCTTTTGCCTTCACGGATATTAAGTTTAACGGCTATAACGAGCAAAACTAAACGGTCCCGTGGCGCTCGTTATAGCCGAGTTTGACTGTATATATATATTAACCTTAATATATATATATATATATATATATATATATATATATATATATATATATAAACTTAAGGAAATGAAAAGGTAGTAATGAGGGTGGCAACAAGGTGTTGAAGGAAGCCCAGCGGACACTTACCAAGTCGGGGACCAAGATGGCAGGCTGCTGGGGGCGTCGAAGACTCTTCGACGAAGAGACACGTTGAACAGACGAACACAAAAAAACACGCAAGCTTATCGGGTCTATGCCCTTCTTCAGCGATAGTGTATGTATATATATATATATATATATATATATATATATATATATATATATATATATATATACACACACACACACACACACACATACACAGGGTGTCCGGTGACTTTGTCATAACTTCGGGATCTTATTCCTTAATTGATTTTGAGTAAAAAATGTCATATGAACACGGGTCCGATTCTCATTTGTTACAGAGCTACGGGCAATTGAAATTATCTCGTACTTTGATTTTTACAACTTAATGGCTGAAAAATGCATTGTTTAAATAATTATTCGCATACATTAATTGTTAAAATATGAACTATTTAAATAATCATTCGTTTACATTGATACATAATCCATTGTTACAACAATTGTTCAAAATGGCCATCTTCAGCTTTGATGCACAATCTGGCCCGTTTGAGTAGGGAACGTGAAATAGCACGAAGAATTGCAGCGGTATTAACGCGCCTCGCAGCATCGAAAATTAGCTGAATAAGTTCTTCCTTCGTGCTCACTTTGGCTTCATACACAATGTTTTTCGTTTGCTCCCACACATGGAAATCCAACGAAGTGAGATCCGGAAACCTCGGTGGCCAATCCTGCGCACCGCCACGACCGATCCATCGGTTAGGGAACTTCTTGTTAAGATACAGCGTACCGTTCCTACTAAAATGGGGGGGGGGGGGGGTTCCCCGTCATGCTGGTAGTACATCTGAAGTCGTGTTTGCAGAGAAATGTCTTCTAAGAGACCCGGCATTTCATTTTCCAAAACATCAGCATAAATGGCACCTGTCAGACGTGGCGGGAAGAAGTACGGTCCAACCAGCTGGTTCCCAATGATGTAAATGTAAACGGCATTATTAAAAGCAAATGATACCACACGTGTCACAGCGCACTACACTGAACGCTAGCTTACGTTCTACTGACATGCTGCCTTCGAGCTTGCAAATTACGTCCACGTCTGTTGTGCAAGCGTCATGCTTCTCACTGTCGTAACAATGGATTAAGTAACAATGTAAGCGGATGATTAATTAAATAATACATTTTTCAACAATTAAAAATGTATACGAATAATTATTTAAACAATGCATTTTCAGCCATTAAGTTGTACAAATCAAAGTACGAGATAATTTCAGTTGCTCGTAGCTCTTTAACAAATGAGAATGGGACCCATGTTCATGTGACATTTTTTACGCAAAATCGCCTAAGGAATAAGATCCCGAAGTTATGACATAAAGTCACCGCACACCCTGTATATAAAGAATATTTTTACTTGAAAGTTTACCTCTTCAAGTAACAAAATATAGTTCGTGCAGAAAAAGTTCATTGTGCGAACACGAAACAATATTTCTTTTCTTGTATGTTTTCTCCTTCCTTATAAATTTTGCCAAACGTTATGATTTTGACAACCAACCTATATGATAATTGATAGTAGCTCAATAACTTTGTCCAAAACTAACAAAAGTGGAATACTCCTTTAGCCAAAACAACTAGAGGGCTGCAAAACCCAATGCATTTCGCCCACAAGGTGGGCATCGTAAGGGGTGGAACCTGTTTCAACAGTGACTGGAAGCCAACTCGAAACAGGTTCCACCCCTGACGATACCCACCTTGTGGGCGAAATGCATTGGGTTTTGCAGCCCTCTAGTTGTTTTGGCTAAAGGAGTATTCCACTTTTGTCAACCTATATGAGATAACATATATTAATAGTTAATTCACGCCTTTTACTAACTTAATCTTGATTATTAAACCAAATTAGCATTTTGCATATCGGTCACGAGAATATTCTTCTATCACACTGAAACTTAGTATATACCTATTTAATCTTAAATATGATAAGCTGGTATTTCAAAATCTAGATATTTTTGATTTCGTATAATTCTTCCAATCGCGTCGTTGACAAATATCGCGAACGCTGTCAGTAAGTTATGCTTTATCTCTTGAAATTCTTTAATGAAAACTAGAAAACATTTAATTTATGAAATCCGGATAATATGCTATTGCTTTTTCCGAGAAACATTCTTTTCAATAAAATTGCGAGTTCAGCTTAAAGACTTTTAGACATTCGTTGATGCCAATTAAGGACTAATAAAGGAAAAAAACATTAATGATGTAATTATCGCAAGAAAATTTTATCCGTAAAAAAAGAACTAACTAATAGTTTACTTTGTATCGTATAGGAAAACCCTAGCGAGGAATCGAGGAACATTTCTTCCAGGAATACACTCCACGGGATAGATGCGTGGAAGGGGTAGCAAAACGGTTAGTGGGCTGTCTTAAAACGACCACCGAAATTCCTTTCTTTCAAACCTCGTTTAACAGGGGTCGAGAAAATCTCGGCAGGACATATCCATGACCTTATCTCTATAAAGAGGCTCGTAGAATATCCCACCATTTGGTCGGCAAATATAATCACAAAAACCTCAAAAGGTCTAAGAAACACGTCTTCTCAAATCTGCCCTAGGACCGTGCGGTTAACTAATTGTTCAGATTAGAAACGTGAGCATTTCAAAAACACGCATATTTGAGTGTAAGGAAATACCCCTCTTTCAGTCCCATTGTTAATGTAAGCCCAGAAAAGGAACGAAATCGTAGGTAGCAAATAATATTGCAAAAAAGTAAACAGAAACGACTTTAATATTATAATTCAGAATAGGTTTTTAGACGTATACTTTTCCATCATTATGAAAAATCGACGCTTATCGACGACTATTCATTTTTTCGATTTTGAAATTTAAAAAACGACGTTTATCGATTTAAATCGAATCCTACCAAGCAATCCTTTTTGTGACAGTACGCGCCGGTACGGCGTTCCGGCACCTATTTTGCAGAGCAAAAATAGACAAATTCAGTAGAGACGGGGAAGAGGGGCGCAAGAAGAGATGAGGGGTGCGAGAGATATTTTAAAATTTATCAAGGTATGAGTACCGACACATCTTGTTTTAGAAAAAAGCACTGGTTATAAACAATCACCCTGCCATGGAAGATAAACGGAAACGTACACAGCTCTAACATAATTTTGTTTTAAAGAGGTTTTTTACCTTTGAAGGACGAACTGCTAAAGATACGACGATGATAACCCAAGCCAAGGTTGGGTTATTATCTTTGTATTTAAATAATTTTATACTCATATTCAAGAAAATATTATATTTCATTCAGTAAACGACAACATTAATAATGATGGTTCTAAGTCATTATGGAGGCTAAAAGTCCACAATGTCTACAATAATTCTTTTCAAAGGGGTTCTGATCTTGAATTCCCTGACGTCCATCTCTTTTCATTAAATTGAAGCGAGCCCATAGTTAAGATTTTGGCAGCTTGCCCTGAATATAGCGATCCCATTGTTCTTTTTATTTATAACCGATTGGCAGCTCACCCCTGACTGATAGTCTATCTCATTTTTATGTATATCTTCAAATAAAATTTTAATACATGCTCAGTATTGAAGCTTGGAACAAAAACGTATTTGGCATTTTTCATTCCCAAATCCGTTTAAATTTAACCGTAACCTTTTTAATAAACATTCAATCTTATATAATAAGTAAATTTACAAAAATGATTCGAAGTTTTACAAAAAGATGTAATTTTATATAAAATACAAACTTTTGTAGTCCGATCAGGTATTAATAAAATCTAAATTATTTCTGCCCTAACCATGTAACTGACGAGTATTCACATGACAAATTTACTTCAGTGCTGATTTTTACTTTCTCCACATACGAAGTATAGAGAAAGTATTGTTTTCATGAAAAAAATCGAATTCGAGATTTCAACAGAAATACATGTTTTAAGGTCCCCTGAACACGTTTTGACTATTTTCTCGATGATATCTGTGTCTATAACAGGAATATCAAAAGGCTAGCCAACACCCGTTGACTCCATACCTCCACTGGTTCCTTCAAAGTTTTTCTGGGAATCGTGTGGCTCATCTTGGTTCCCTTTGCATAAGTGGCAAAATTTTGTCATGCATTCCACATCAAACACACTACCGGTGTCTACACCTGTAGCAGTCAGCACACCATGAAGAGACGTGTGGCCTCACTTTTGCCACGTTCCATCAATTGCTGCAGTTATTTCACTGGAGTCATTATTTTCTGCTATAGTTTTGGTAGCTACTTCTGTCATGCTGCAATTTAGAAAACTTAGTGGGTGGGCCTGGATGGTCCATAATGGAACAAAGCAATTTACCAGCAGCAGCACCACCTCTTCCTGTATTGTGTCCACAACTATCACAATGAAAATAAAATGAACTAGGCAAACCTTTGCAAGTGTCATCTTCAAACAAGATCAGTGGCCCTTGAAGACAATGCTTGCAGAAAGCTGATGCACATACAGCCTCAGCCAGAAGTTTGAGGTCCATTAAAGCATGTCCATAAACACTATGCGGCCCAACATCAACATCATTTGGTTCCTCTTCCTTAGAATATAATAGCACTTTTCCCTATTCATGGCTAGAATGTGAAGAATGAATGCTTTGTGTCCAAAGTTGAGGAAAAAGCCTCAGTGGGGTTTGTCTTTTTGTTCCCAAATAACTTCCTCTTGCCAAATCTCTTTACTCTCAGCATTGCAACCACAAATCAAATTATAGAATGTTCCAATGTATATAATTAACTATTCGAGTAATAACTAAGACAGAATGCCTCACGAAAAATTTACAGCGAATACCACAAATATAAACCGATCTCCACAAATCAACCTCCCAGAAAATATAAACTCAACACACAGCATATTTATGTATCTAAATGCTGATTGTCAGAGAAACATCACTGTCAAATTGAAATAATCATGCATGGAATAAAATGTAAACAAAAAGTAAATTCGTGCAACATTGTATAAATTGAAACTCTCATTCTGAGTTGAACCTAATCCCAATGTGGGACACAAAGAGGTGAGATAAATGCATAAAACCATATATATTCTTGTTCAGAAAGAAATGGAGATTTTTTTGAGCTAATAAAAAATTTCTAAAATTTTTCTAATTCATGGGTACTTAATACTTTTCAGGTGATGCTGTTGGGGTGGTTAGAGCATTGGCCTTTAATGCAGCAGTCCCTGGTATGAATACAGCAGAGGTCAGATTTTTCAACCTGAGATTGTCCTTGTGTGATTTGAGGAGACTGTGCAAATCAGCACTCCATCCTTTGGAAGGGACATTAAGCAGTTGGCCCCCTTGGTGCTCTTCATAATGAGTAGGCTAATGCTGGCACTGGGTTTCCCTCCTTCTTCGTGTAAATGTTCAGTGTGGAAGGAGTATTGGCTATAATAATCCAAGAAGTTAATTAGCCAGAAATTCCATACAAACAAACAAAAGCTGTTATACTTTTTTCCATCAAGTTATACACACTACCAAACCAGTCAATCCTCTCAGTTGCATCTGACTCTCATGGATAAGTTTGAGTATGATATCTTGCTGCTGTTAATCTTTAAGTAAGAACAAAAAGAATTTTAACATGCTTGTTGATACTATTAGAACTTAGGAGGCATATAGAATGGTCGCCGTAAACACATGACTTAAATGATGGTTTGCTAAATGCTATAAGAGTGGATTAGGCATGTAAACAAATTAAATGTATCATAGATGAGCCATTTACGAAATGTGTCAATGTGTGGTTTAGGAGCCATAAAAAGAAAACTGAAAAACATTTAATAATTTTTTTACATGATAAAATTTGTACATCTCACAGCCCTGTGGTATTGTATCATTTTGTAGTCCTCAGTTAAGGATAAAGTTATACAAATACAAAAAGGCAAATGAGAAAGGTTTTAGAAAATGAGATTAAAAAATACAGACGACTTGATTAATTTTATTACCATTTGAACAGACACCTATTAACTCAGTGAAAATGAATCAAACCTATATTCCACATCAAATACTAAGTTAAAAAGTTATAGTGAGAGTGATGTGATACATAGCCAATCACTCAGCTCTCAAGATACAGGGTTTTATTTATGTTCAGGAGATGATAACTATGAAGCTGACAGGTACACAGAAGAAAACATTGTCTGTTGTTATTGATCCCAGAGTGATATGTACAAATAGTATTTCTTCTAATAGTTGTTGTATTCAAGAGAAAACATGATTATAGCACTCTAATTTGTAGTGAGTAGCCCACAGACAAAGGGCATTATCCAGTTGATTTGATCGATCCTTTGTAGTAGAAAATAGCTCATGCAAACCAAAAGACCTGTTTCCTAGAGACATCAAAAACATCTTTTTCTGAAAATTTCTATATTACAACAGCTAAAACTGGATTGATTCCACCTGTGACATGTTCTGCTATTCCAAAAAATTAGACACTGCATATTGTGAAGTTTACTGGTTGTTTGGTGACTGAAGTGATCCAAGTTACTGCCCATACTGGAGTATAAGTATAGAAGATTGGCAGGGACTATCTAAAAAAATATAAGGAAACATAAGGATTAAAAAAATTCAGGCTTCATCTTTTATGATATGAACAGTAGAAATGCCATGGAACCTTATATGAAAACATTGAAAAAGAAATTGTGAAAGAGAAAATTCTGGCAGGAAATACTTAAGCGGCTTGAGAAAGTTATGTTAACTTTGGCCTGTAATGTGCAGTCATTTAGAGGTCAAGAAAAAATAGGTGACATTTATAATGGCAGTTTCCTATCTCAATTTGAGCTTTTAAGGGACTTTGATCCAGTAATGAGTGAACTTATTAATAAGCCTAAACACAGTATACAAAATCTTTCCTGTAATTCAGAATGAGCTAACTAATCATCTCAATGTTCAGATTATAAATAAAATTCAGTCAGCATTGTTTTAGTCCTTTATTGTTGATACCACAAATGATATTTGAAAGAAGGATTAATTAAGTTTTGTCATTTACTATGCTAAAATACTTAAAGATGAAAATGACAAACCAGTTGATATAAAAATTCTAGAAAGCTTCCTTGGTATTTTCTGGACATGATCAAAGTCCTGAAGGGCTTTCCAATCATCTTTTAGAAACTCTTAACAAGAAGGAAATAACTTTAAAGAAATACCATGGCCAAGGTTATGATGGTGCCAGTGTGATAAGTGGTGTCTATGGTGGCATACAAAAACATTCTAGATGAGTTACCTTTTTGTAGTATTATGTCCACTGTGCCTCACACAATCTCAAACTAGTTGTAAATGATACTGCAAGTGGAGTGCAAGAAGTTGTAGCATTTTTCACCGTTTTACAAGACATTTTTAAGTTTTTTGTATGGAGCATTAACAGATGGTATATGCTTAGCACATTCACTGGTGAATCCATTGTGACATTGAAAAAACTGAATCCAACATGCTGGGCAGGCCGAATACCAACCCTCCTGGACATAAAACACAATTATAGCAGTATATTGAAATTATTGACCACAATTATTCTTCAGTCAAGCAAAAAGGATGAGAAAGAAGAAGCAATGTGATTTAAACAATCCATTGACAATTTGAATTTGTTCTGATACTAGTTATTTTTTTCAAAAATTCTTGAAGCAATTGACTTCTAAATATCTTCAGACTTGAGAAGCAAATTTATCTTTTGTTACACATCACCTTGAAATTGCACTAGAGAGGACAAAGAATTAGAGACTGAATTACACTGAAGCTAAACAAGAAGCAGTTACAGTGGCTAGCAAGTGGGGTGTTGAAGTTAAATTTCAAGATAAAAGAATAAAATATAAAGCGTCACTATGATGAACTATCCGAGGACCATAGATTGACATACGCAGAAGATCGATTTTGAATAAATGTTTTTATCCATATACTATGCATTGTGAATGCCCAATTAGTCGATTTAAAGGAATAGTTGTACTTGATAAAGAGGAAAATAGCAATATCGTCAAAGCTAATACTTCCTTGCAAATGAAATACCCAGATGATCTTTCACCAAGTTTTCCACTTCAACTATTATCTTTCCAAACAACTATGAAAAATGAAATTGGAAAAGCTACAACAATTAAATAACTGACGGATATGCATATAGTTAATACACCACTATATTTTCTACATATGTACCTTGGTGTTTGAGGTAGCTTTGAGAATTATCAGCCATGAAATGTTTGTCTGGAAAATTTATTTCAAAGGTTTATTTTTCTTTTTAGTTCATATATTCTACTAAATTAATAATGATAAGAGGGGATTAAAAAATAATAACTTGATCTTAAGTAGCATAGAGAACATATTAGTTTAATTTGCCTCAAATTATTATATGTGAGCCATATGACAAATGGAGAAACCTCCTAATAACCATAAAAAATAATAAAAAGGAAGTATTCACATTAAGCTCTTTATCAAAATTATCTTTGGAAAGGATGGTAAGGAGGCGATGGAGCATCGAATGAAAAGCCGCATGCTTATGAGAAAAGTGGTGGGACGAGTGGTTGGTAATGACGTGGTTGGTATAAGTAGTTTTGCTATATATAGAGAAGACCAGCTTGTTTTGATGAAATGACAAAAATAAATCCAAAAAGCTCAGGAATCCATGAGTTTCTGTTACAACTTAAACTTGATGGCATTATGTAAAAAATTTAGATGAGATTAAAATGAAGTTAATTGGTGATCAGTTCCTGACCAGGGGAAAAAATGTCATCTATGTATCTGTACCAGCCTTGTACATTATTAAGTAATGCAAAGTCAGAGCTGAAAAGACTTGCTTCCAAGTGACTCATAAATATGTCCGCTAAGAGGGGTGAGTGGGGGGACCCCATATAAAAATTTGCCATTGAAAAGGAAAAAATTTCATTCACACAAACTTTCAATAAGTTAAATAATTCAGCAATAGTGCAAGAATCAATCCTTGTATTGATTAAAATATCCTTGGCAAGACTTAAAACCTCACCAGTGGGGACAGAAGTGAAAAGATTGCAGTCATCAAAGGAGGCTAGTTTAGTATTATTAAGGAAAGAATTTAAATGTAATACTTCCACAAATTCAAAGGAATTTTGAATTGCGTATTTCGGTGAAAGACGTGAGAAATGACGGAAGAAGTGTTAAGTTTATGGGCTGGAGCGGAAATACTGGAAACAACAGGTCTGATCGGAAAATTAGGTTATTGGAGTTTCGGTAAACTGTCAAGTCTCAGGGGAGGGGATTAATAACGTATATATAGAATATATAGAACACTCTGCAAAGTTTTCGTCACCTGATGATGCTGTAACAGGCGAAACCGGTCGTAATAAATTTGTCTAGTGGAAATTTACAACATTCGTTTTTAATTAGGTATGTACATTATGGAATCTTTCCACAAAGTCGAACCTTCTCAAGAGTAAAGTGATTTGATTTGTAGTAGTTAATAGTTTCATGTCTTTCTCCTCAAACATTTTTTAAATTACATTCGGTACAGTAGTTTAAAAGATACTACAAATGTTTAATTATAAATGAACCCTTTGATTTAACTTTTAAGTATGAATACATTTTTCTAGCAAACATTCTAAAGTTTTTCCTACTTTAATTTTAACAAGAGCTTAGTGAAATATGCGTCTGAGAAATGTGGATTAGGAAGTGAACAAAAACTAAAATGAATCGGAAATTACTCAAGCATTTGAAGTTAACGGCAGTGGGCTGATGAATAATAATTTGTTGTTTCGATTCTCCTAAAACTGTACTATCCTCATGTCACGCACAAAGAAAACCGCATTTCTTCCTTTGATAGATAACATTCTGGATTACCAATATGATTGTTCTGTAATAAAGTCTCTCCAACTCTTCATTTTCAACTTAGCCAACAGCAACTGGCGGCTTCGCATAAACATTTCACAATTGCCTCACTATCGATATCTCTTTAAGCTCTCTTATCTAACACATAGATGACACAAGAAACTCATGTAATCATAAAACGTGGATCAGTTAATTCTTCATTTCTGAGAACACCACCAGTACTGCAACTAACGCCCTCTCGTCAAACATGTTGTTCCAGCGGTTGCCATTTTATTTAAAGACTTGGGAGATGCCCGTTGAAATTCAACGATAACGTTTTTATCAAATTTCGGGAATAGATGCGACGCGAAGCTGTTATCCAAGTCAATGGTACGCAATTACACGAAACCGGCAACAATGCAAATCGCTGGAGTCGAGTTGTCTGGTCGTCTCGTCTCATCCGATTCGACTTTTTGATAAAAGTCGGATCATAGTCGCGTCGCCCCAGTGAGAGAGCGGCCTAAGAATACGTAAAATTCTCGGTTGAAAAACTGATTTGTTGATCGATTCGACGCGTATTCAAAAATCGATGGCAGGAAAACAAACTTTCGTTCTTTTAGGCGTTCGTAGTTTCAAGCCTTGAACTACTACCGTGATTCCAAGTACCGTATTTCCCGGCGTCGTGGACGCTATTTTTTTCCTGAAATAAGTCTCGAAAATTTACCGTGCGTCCTGGAGACCGAAGGTTACGTTTTTCGTAGACCTATGCTAACCCCAGAGGAAGGTTATCTATGCTAGATAGTATACTGAACTCCTATATATGACCTCTGAATTAAATGTATAAATTATACTTAGTTAAAATAGTAAATAAACAAAGTATCATAAAAAATACATACGTAATCACAAAAATTCATTCCCATATCGGCAGACTAGGGTAGACGAGCCAACGGACTAGTATTGTAAAAGAAAAAATTCAGACCATAAGTGGTCAAGATGATCTACATGTCGCTCAGCCACCCACATAACATCTTGGTAAGGTAGGTGAAAGTTCTGAGAACTTATTTTTATGTTTATTCATTTATCTCAAAATTTTGCATTTTAAAATTGGGGTGCGTCCTTGACGTCGGAGCGTCCTTGACGCCGGGAAATACGGTAATTTTAGTATGCGAATGATTAATGTTCTACATTCAAATGTATAATAACGCAACGAATGTTGTCTACACTGGTTGCTATGAAAATCATTTCCCTCTTCTCTCTATCTCTCTCTCACTCTCTCGTATTAAAAGCATTCATCCGTAAGGATTGAAATAATAGGATTTCGAGGTTTAACAATGCAATGGGTTGGCAAGGCAACATCCCGTTAAAATGGCAAGATTTCCCAAAAATATGTGAATTAAACGTTTAACATGAGGAATTTTGAATTGTAGGCGGAAAAAGATGAACAGAATAAGATACTTATAATTTTTTCTTTAACATGGTTCAGATCCGAAGATCGCAGGTTTGTGATTATTCATGGTTAAACCTGATTCTCCATATACTCCTATTATCCGCTGTTCTCTTCATATCTTAATAACTCTTTCCCATTCAAATCATCTATCAGCTGAAACCTTTTCCTACCTCTTTCCCTTTTTCCATCTAGTTTTCCTTCTAACACGTCTTTAATCATACTCTCTCTCCTCAGGTAATGTCCAACCCAGTTCGCCTTCCTCTTTCTGATAGTCTGTATAATCATTCGCTTCTCTCCTACTCTTCGTAGCACTTCATCGTTTTTTATCCTATCTGTCCATTTTATCTTCAGCATTCTCCTCCAAATCCACATTTATTTTATATGGAAGTGCTTATTCTTGAATCTGTTTTCAGCCACAATACGATAATTCTCTAGTGAATTTAAATATAACGACTAAAAAAATATGCTATGCATTGGTTGTTAAAACTAGCGAATAAGCTATATTTTATCGATTTCTACCCAGTCGTAACAAAATAGTTCAGTGATTAATTGCATATACCCCACATAGCTATTTTTTAATATTTTCAGCATTATTAACAAGGACGCTAAAAATACGACCATTTATTGGTTTTCTGCGAATAATAAAACGACAGATGAGCGACTATTCAGAAAGGACGGCAGCAGATCTTGCGAAAAGTCATGATTTGTGGCGTCTAAGTAAATACTTATCTTTTCTCCAACCGAACCGCAGTTTTGGTGTCATTTAACCTTATTTTACCACAACCCCATAGTTAGAGTGGTGACTAGGGAAGCTTACCCGAACTTACAGTGGTTTATGGAATTTATGCAATTCAAATTTTTTTGACGTCTAGATTCTCGGAATCCCCGACCGTATAATGTAATGAGGGAGAAACAATACGTGAAATTGGGAGCGCGTGACGTTAACAAGTCGCTCACCTCAGTGATACAGTAAGACTCGTCGTTAAATTTATGCAAGAGGAAGCGCCCTTCCTGACTATATAATCGTGCAGTCAGCTGCGAATCTATCAGTAGCCACTTTCCCACCAATGTTTCACAGTATAAGCTTAGTTTCTCCGTGATTATTCCCATGTACGCAAATCGGCCTTTATATAAGCTTTGTTTAATACCCTGCTGCGTTCACTAGGATATTTGAAGTTCGAATGGGCACAGCTGAAATATTCTGAGGAAAAAACATTTCCTGCATCTATTCGTCAGGATTTACTTAAGACTTCAGTCAATAATTCTGTGAGTATTACACATACGAGCCAGAGTTTGTGTATAAGAACTTGCCTATTGGCATATCTCCCAAAGGTAATCATCCATAGCACAGAAAAGGCTGAGGAGGTTGTATAAATAGTTAAAGGATTTTATTGTTACTTTGGTCAATTAATCCATCAAAATAATACTTTCTAAAAAACTTGAGAAAAATGCCGAAGGAGGTGCAAATAATATACGGTTCGGAAAAAAGATAGTCCCGGCTACAATTTTTGTTGGCGATTCTTTTACTGCGGTAATTCAGAAGACTTAATTATTCCGCTGGTTAGTACTACGAACTAACTTAATACCTTAAAGTTAAATCAAGTAGTCGCTGTTTTGTCTTCAAAATCAAATATGATTCCGTTTCGAAATGTCATAAAATAGATTTGGGTCCTTCTATAAACATTCAAACGATGAAAGTAATTAGAAAAAATGATTGGTTGTGAAATGTAGTCAGTAGTTTGTTAGGATCGAAACATATTACTTCTCACTTTTACCCAAACATGTTTCATTTTTTGCAGAGTATTTTGAACCAAGTGAGTAAAGGCTTCATCCGTCGATTTCAAGTAAATTTTGCTAAACACTATACAGCTCTACTTTTTCAAAGTCAGCTATCTGTATTTGTTGAGGTTAAATGCATGACGTAATGAATGACTGAGTTAATATGACAAGACATTTTACAGGAAATTCCATCTATAACAAAAAAAACGGAAGGAGAATGTTGACCTCGTCCATTAGTGATGAGGCTCTGCAAGTATGCACCTCGGATACCAATGAGCAAGAAATTATCACTGGCAGTGTTGTAAGCCCAGCGAAATCTCCAGTCGAAGGTATATTCCAGAGATTAGTATCTTCGCAGCGAGATTTTCATTCTCGTCAAGGAGAAAGAAGCTGGGCTGGTAAGTAATGTACGGTAAACTACAATAAATAAATATAAATTATATCTACAGCCTTTCATTCCGATAACTGTGTCGGAATAAGTTAGTATTCACTGAAATATTATAGTTTTAATTACAATTAAACATTAAGTCACTAAATATATTCTTTATTTTCTAGGTTATAATTTAAAAGTATTTCTTAAAATAAATATTGTTTTTTAATGGTAATAAAAGAACTGTGTTGTTGGAGGGAGTGTGGGAAAAGTGTGTTAAATGCAGTATATAACCAAGTAAAATATCTGTATCGATTAAACGGAATGAATTTGGGAAAGTCCCTCAACAGACTCGAACGAAATCCGATTGCTAAAAGTTGGCTGACATTAAGTTGGCTTTTATTGGCGAAACAAAACGTCCTGTGCTATTTTCGTAAGAAAATCATTGACCAAAATTTCCATGCTATTGTAAAGAAAAAAGCCATTCCAGAGGGAACGTAAGAGTAAATCTTGTACTAAACTTAGAAAAATAAACCCATCATCATAACATTTAATATCTTAATTCTTATTTTCGTAATGGGCGCTGTGGTTTTCTTCAGGTCAACGGTAGCAGTTGACAATAGACCGGAAAAAGGGTCGTGGGGAATTTTCAATGACCTTTTCAACCAAGGTGAAGGTTAAGCTTTATAGGTATGCATTGTCTCTGTTCGCATACATTATGCTGTTTTCCTCAACTCAGCCATTCAAGGATGGATGTATTCACCGCGCTGAACTGTCCGTAATTTTGGACCATCAAATGGCTTCACTGCCCGACATACTTTTACTCCGATCACAAAATGTTTGTGCATCATATATATATATATATATATATATATATATATATATATATATATATATATATATATATATATATATATATATATATATATAAGATATGCTATATGCAGGGCCGCCCCTTGAGAGTTGCGGAGTCCGGGGCAAATCGGGTTATGCGGGACCCTGTTAACATTTACCACCGAAGCGCGGGGCCCGGTGCGGTCGCCCCGATTTGCCCTAGGGAGGGCCTATATGCTAAACAAAATCTGCGAAATTTCTTGTTTCTCCGCAATGATGATCTTAGGATAAAATATTGATAGTTATTTACCACTCTAAAACTGCAGCAACGATTATATTTAGTTAATCGGTTGTTTATAAACTTGAAATTTTACAAAAAAAGTTGTTTAATAATGCAATACTATAAAGGAAAAGGTTTAAGCATAGGGTCGATAGACTGTCGTTCGCGCTCTCTCAGTGAATTCGATATCTGCTGTAATGACTGTGATGTTTGACAGCATCGCATAATTTATCATTATTTTCCTCTGAACTGCGACTGCATAAAATGAGGTCCTTAAGTGAGGGCAATGTAAAACTTTCGATGTCGGGGCTAAGTTTCAATGTTATTCATCCATCTCTTTAGATATTTGTTTGATAGTTCTAGACAAAACTCACATAGTCGACAGATCAAACGATGTATAATGTACAGATGAAATTGATAGGCGCACCAGATTATTTATTTTAATGCTAGGGGCTCCGCCGCTACGCGCTATGCGCGTCAACCCCGTGCATCGCTCCGCGAAGCGAATTCGTCTGCTGCACGTGTGCAACCCTGAACCTCCTCCTTTCGGCATATGTTTAAGGTAGGAAATTATATTTAGCCCTATGTTCGGGCTTCTCTCTCCCTCCCATTTCCCCCCTCTCACCCCTTTCTTATTATCTCACCCCCTCTCGCCCTCTCTCTACCTCCCTCTCTACTTCCCTCTCTACTTCCCTCTCTACTTCCCTCTCTACTTCCCTATATCCCTCCCTCCCATCAAACCTTCTGCTTTCCCAAACTTCCGCTTTCCCTCATTCACTCCCTCTCTCCCCCACCTTTCCCTCTTCTCTCTTTCACTCTTTATTTTCCTCATACTCCCGTCTTCCTCCGTTTTCCCAACGCGGTCCAATATAATTTTATTAGTACGGCAACAATGCTGGTTGTTCTTGGCAACGAAATATTTTATTCACAAAAAACTAAAAATTTTCGTCTTCAAAACAATTTTCTGAGTCAATTCGAATCGCATTTTAAAATCTACGGTAAGATAAGATAAGTTTTTTTTGCACGTACCATGATTCAAGTTTCTAATTTCTAGGACAATTATAAGTAATTTTTAAAAGAAAACGAAAGATACCTCACAGTCATTTACGTGTTAATCAAATGGAGAATGAATACTATCCTGGCATGGAGCCCATCCACTTATGTAAGACAATTGCACATTTGCCCCATGCAGAAACTCACGCCGAGTATTATAATTAAAGTTTCGTCTAAATCGGACTGACCCAACGCGATTTATTTACCTACATGCCGAGTTTCAACGCCTAATTCCGTTTAGAAGCGTGCCTGAAAGCAACAATGCTCCTATTTTAATCTTATGGGAATTTTTCGAATTTTCAAATTTTTTGGGGCACTTAAACTTAAAAACTTCCTATTTTTGCAATTTTTCCTTTGTTTATAAGTCATGAACAATCATTTTACAAAATATCAGCTTTCTAGCTCATCCGGAAGTAAGAAATAATTTGTGTTAATCAGGATAGTGCTGTTATAATATAGAGAGATATTTAGCCTACTTTCCCGAATGGAAATAGTCTTATAGTTTTGTCGTTGTGTCTGTCTGTCCCCCCTATTAACTTTTGAATCAATAGACCTATTTTCATAACACTTGGTGAAAATCTCTTGCTACTTTGGCCGAGCTCCTGAGGGTACTTTTTGTTGCGAATATTGAAAGTCCCGGGCTCGATTCCAGGAACTATCCTTCCCATTATAATTACATGGGAAATTTGAGATCCACCGTGCAGGATAATTATGTCTTACACATTAAAATATCTTATAGTTGTAATATCGGAGCGGGATATCTACTATTCTCTGAGAAAATGAATGAAGATCGTAATTTTTATCGTAGAATTTTGCTTAACGATCGTATTTCTTCGAATTTCGCGTAAATACGTGCGTTTTTGCAGTTTTAATCACCCATTACGCGAGTGTTTCCATTGCAACGACTATTGTTGGATTCGGTATAGTGTAGTACAGACACAATTATTTTTGTCACAAAAATGCGCGTGATCAAATTAGTTTTCTGTTCGAACATATTTGTTTAAAATTTGTTTAAAACGCTAAATTATAAAATTCGGGAAAAACAAAGAGTAACTCGTCCGCGGTGATTTTAAAGCTATTAATGCAAATGTAAATAATGAATAAATGATTAAATGGAAAGTGGGCATCATAAGTTCCGTTTGGATCATCTTGTTTAATATAATTAATATTCTTATCATACTTATTAACACAAAACCAATATTATATTTCCAAAATAGAAATTTTTCTAACATCATTTGATGCAAGGCTTCATACGAAAGTTTAGAATTAAGGAATTATACCGCGATCAAAAGAACATTTTGGGTGTGCAGTGGGTGTGGCCTAATCCCTCACTCCACTTGGCACCCTCCCCTCTCGCCCTTCCTTACCGCACGGGCTATCGCTGTCTCGGTCCTTTTCTAACTACACTGTTGCCATTTATTCGCAAAACTTCGTCTAGGCAGCAACTGTAAATGTGAGAACTGACAACCTGAGGAGGAGAAGGATGGGCTAGTAGTGGGATGGGGGAAGTCAAGTTGACCGAGGGAACTTCCCCTCCGTGCGCGGCCGAAATACGCACATGTTTCTTCTTTGCGGCATACCTATGCAAGAGTCCATTTCCTAAGTTTTATTGGTTGTATTCGCCAATTAAACCAACGCCATTTATTGTGCTAACTCTGCTTGTGAGGAAAATGAAACGCTTGAAACACCTTGGAAATTAACTTTCTCAAAAGTATACTCGTTACCGCAACAGCCTACAAGATTAATATTTCAACTCCCCACTAAAGCTTCCGTGACACTTTCTCATTAAATGCGGATATAGGGCCAGGCGACCTAGGTCCCTGTTTCTCAGACGGTGGGACGCGTCCCACTGGCGTGACGCGGTCTTCTAGGTGGGACGCGAAGTTTCTAAAATAATTATTGTAAAACCTTTTCTCAACAAAATACAGCAATATTTACCGTATTTTTCGGGCTATAAGACGCAATTTTTTCCTGAAAAATGATTACCAAAATCAGCCTGCGTCTTATAGACTGAAGGTCAGTGGCGGAACTAGGCTGGGGCAGCAGGGGCAGTGCCCAGGGGCCCGATCTGCTACCCACTTGATAGTCGACATTTAGTAACTAATGAAATACCCTTGAGAATCATTACACGTATCATTTTCTTGTGTCCTGTTGCCGTGACGTCCGGAAGCAGAAAGTGCCCATACCATACTTTCAGATATCGTCGGCAACGATATTTTTCAAGTTTTCACAGCCAGAGTCATGGCACTGACACGGACAGTATTGTTGCCGTCAGACCAACAATGTTTGTGGCATCCGCCAACAGCAATAAGGTCACTCGGGTGATGCATGGACGAGTAAATACCTGTGTTGGCACTGGTACCACACAGGCCATTATTTGCCTTCAACGATTTATCCAATTCAGTCATATGTAGCAAAGAAGCAACATTATTTCAAGGTTAAACATTAATGTTAATCCTTATGGAGCTTTTATACTAAGGTGACTTATGACGGTGATTTGATTTTGATATGACGGCAACTTAAGTCACTAGAAAGTCATTGTCACCTGAACTTTCATTCCAAGGTGATTCAATTTTGACATGATGCGATATTTAATTCGCGCCAGTTTGAAAGATGTGTTGATGATGGGCCGATTGCTAATCAAAGATCAAGTTCAGGTAAACAAAAAAACATTTGCAGAAATACGTTAACAAGTATTACCAAAACGTAATTCTTTCACCTTAACGCTCTGTGAATATAAGTTCAATTATAAAACATACATAAATATGTATCGTTTGAAGTCTTGAGTTGCCACATCACATTGCCAGCGCATTGCCGTCAACTTGGTAAGAAGGGTTACATTTAAGAGCATGTAACATCGGAAAGCAACTAAAGCTGCCCTCACGACAAAATTAGGTAAATCACCGTCACCAGTCACCGTGGTATAAAACTCCCCTTAGAGTGCCAGTGCCTATTAGATAGATTCTGCGTATATCTGTTAAAAATCCGAACAGAAAGAAATCAATAAAAAAAGTTAAAGTCAAGAGTCATGAATATCAGTACGGTTGGTCACTTATGGGGGCCCGCTAAACTTTCTTGCGGCAGGACCAGTTGCTTACTTGTTCCACCAATGCTGAAGGTATTCATTACTGACATTCAGGAACCCACTGATCCTCAAAATTGAATAATTAGTAGTCATTAAAATATACACTATTAACGAATAATAGTGTAAATTTGTTAATAGATAGTGGTGGCCAAACCGCGGCTCCTTTAACTTAACGTGCGACTCTTGATTCATTTACAGTCAAGGGCGTATCAAGGCTCATCACGTCAGAATGCGATAACGCTGTGCGAGTAAGACCTTTTTGGGAGGCTTAATGGGCATACAGTCTCTCTGTATTGCATCAAATGCAAGTTATGCTTACGTGCATCCCTCTTTTTCTTAATAGTGCTCCTGGTCTTCCATTCCAGACAACGTGTAACCAGTCTCTCATAAGTTCTTTTGAAATCCATCCGTTTTCATGACATTTAACTATTATTCCAGTAGGCATTTGTTCCTTGGGCATTGGTTTTCGTTTTAGGATAACATATGGTGGTAATTTTGATCCATCTGCTAAAACAGCCAACATTGCTGTAATTCGCATTTTTTCAATACCTGTCATTTTTATTATCACCGATTTTTCACCTTTTCCATTGACAGTATAATGGAGTTTCATTTGCATTATCTTATCTGTACGTGATCAGCCATTTTAAGGTTGAGAGTGATGTATTTAAAAGGAACGTAAGAGAAAATCACAATTAAAGAATTTATGGCATAAAACTGAGGAATGGAAAAATCCTGGTTAATTACGCCGTCACTTGTTTTGACATCTGCGGAATGATATTATAGAATAATATAGACAAAGAAAGTTCACTTTAGGGAATCGTTTGCACTGAACGTCATCGTTCAAAAATAAAATTCAATAGGTCTCTAGTTCATGAAATAACACGTATGTGTACGTATTCGGCATATATTTCAAACACGTATTTAGTATATGTATAGTTCGTTTATTCATTAAAAAGGTTTGTTACAAATGTTTGTTTGAAAAAAAAAATCATTTTTAGAAAGTATTATAAAAAATAATACTGTATTAATTGAAAACCTGGCTCGTAAGTTTTCAATGAAAAATTTCAGTAGATATAATTATTTTATCATATGTTTCATATGTTCAAAAAGACGTCGATTAAATGCGTAACCCTACTTTATACCCGAATTTAAGATACAAGATTTCCGCAAGCTGAAATTCGGAAAAAAAACCTTGTCTTGGTTTCGGGTACATACGGTGATTAATAGGACTGCCGAGTGCACACGGCACATTTAGCTATATAAGTTTCGAAGCAATTATTTATCATCCCTATTTACTTTAAGGAATTAATGTTATCTAAACGTAATATTTAACTGTTATCACGCCATACCATTTCCTTCGAATGTTGCTAGATACTAACGGACTTAATCACGGCTATAAATAATGCACGATGTAATCCTTCCTAAATGCTTTGGTACACAAAAGATTTTTTTTCTGGAAAAATCTTCTAAAAAATCGTTGTGTCTTATAGCCTTAAAAATTTTCATTAATGATAAATATAATACTAAAATGCTTTTGACGTAAATATCCATTTCTTAGAAAATATTGTTTTTTGTTTTTATCATGGTGGGATGGGTTTTTTTGGCAAAATTGTTTGGTGGGATGCAAGATGCAAATGATTGAGAGTCGCTGATCTATGTGACCACTGTGGGCAGTGGGTCCCAAGTTTTTGGAGGCATGGCACCCTCTCAAAGATAAGTAGAATATTGTGACACACCTATCTTGCAACAAAGTTGTGTTTGCACATATTGGTATCACAATGTTTGAACGCTTTTATTTTCTGGCACTAGATAGTTATCTAGTTATCAGTTATTATTGCCCTAATGACCAATCAGCATTTCTAAATCGTTGTTTTTTTTAAATAATAACTGCACCCCCAACAATCAGCTGCAGCAACAAGTTTGGGAACCACTAGTCTAAGGTCTCCTCGCCTCCTGGGGTCTATACCTCCTTGGGTCTGCACCTAGAGGTGCATGAGAGTTAATATATTATTAACAGAAGACCTCAGAAGTCTACCCACTGTATTTTAAGCATATATCTAAATAAATTATTGATAATTTTATAGCTTATTTTCCTCCTTAAATGTAACCATATGTCTTCAGAAATTGTGAATCGTGGACCTCCCCAACCACTATTGCCTAGGGGCCTCACACTCTCTAAATCCATGTGTTTCTAAAATGCCTTTTCTGACTTGAAACGTAACTTAATTCTTTTTTAGCGACTCGTATGATTTTATCCTTACAGAGACTCACTTATTATTTTTACTGATTTTCCACTGAAATAGATAAATGCAATAATTACATCAAAACATTCATGGCTTATATTTTTAAAAACTATATAAAATTGAAATTTATGTAGTATTTAAATAAATCTGCATAATTTTTACTTTCTATAAAAATGTTCATTTGATTCTTGGAAGAGGGCTCAAGTAATTTTACTGTTTCTGACATAATCTGTAAATTTTTTATTCAAGTGAACCCACAATATGAGCTGTAAACCATTTGTTAGGAACAAATTTACAGAAAAACATTGTATTTTTTTCAGGTGAAGATGAGAAACTTGATCATAATCTATATGCTGGTTTATGTAAGGATGAAATTGCAGAAATTGAATATGATCGAGCATTTAAACGTTCTATTGAGAATCCTGAAGAATTTTGGGCTGAGGTAGGGCATGAACTAACATGGTTCAAACCTTGGGATAAAGTATTGGATAACTCAAATCCTCCATTTACTAAATGGTAAGAGATTTGATATTTTTCTATACCTCAATTTGACTTGAAATTCCACCAAGAAATTTTAGCTTGTCTACTCCTTGGAATTGAAAAATCTGAAGAAGGCCATTGTTTCAAATTAGAAATCCATCCTCTAAAATCATTACTTGATCCTTTCCCTGGCAATGACATGTTTTGCTGTCCTCGGCAGTGCACACTTTTCATATGAAAATGTTGACTTCTGATATTTTTAATGCACCTGATTTTTTGTTTTCTGCTATCTACTGAGTGACTGTAAGAAAATTTTCAATATGTTATCTCAAATGGTTGACTTACAATGAAATGATTAGTAAAACCTTGCATTTAAGTCACAAAGCATTCAAACACCCTGCCAGGGAAAGGGTTAATATATTGATATACTTAAACTTTGTAAAAGTTTGCAAAAAAGGGTTATGAAAAGTTCCTAATTTGTGGCATATCAGATAAAGTGTAAAAATGCTAATTTACAATCAAAATTATCTTTTGTACCTAAAAGCAAATTTTCATCACAAGAACTTACCACAGTTTCTATTTTAAATAAAGCCTTAAATAATTCTAATAGGTTTGTTGGAGGGATGTTGAATGCATGCTATAATGCAGTAGACCGCCATGTAGAAAATGGATTTGGAGAGAGAGTGGCTCTCATACATGATAGCCCTGTCACTTCAACTGTCCGTCACATAACCTACTCTCAACTACTTGAGAAGGTAAAAGCAATGGATATAAAATATTCCAAGATGTGGATTTGATTTATTTTTATTCAACTTTTTGGTTAATTCTAATTTTTTTCCTAATCCTCTTATAATCTCATTTCAGGTGTCTCTTCTTGCAGGGGTGTACTCATCTATAGGAGTAAACAAAGGAGATCGAGTTATAATCTACATGCCAATGATTCCAGAGGCCATAATTTCCATGTTAGCTGCAGCAAGACTTGGTGCTATACACTCAGTAGTATTTGGAGGTAAATGAACATTGAAAAGGAAATCATATCATAGAAAGCTCAGATTTAAAAGAAACAGTATTTCAAAATTTCTACCTGCTATCCCGATTGTTTAATTTGAATCATAATTCAACAGAAAGAAAGAAATAATTTTAATGTAATTAAACGTAATACATTTTCATGCTAAAAGAAAAATATACATTCACCCTCCAATTTGACACCAGTTTGTCCTACCTTTCTCATTGCTACTATGAAGGTGGTGGCGGTAAATTGAAATAAATGTTCCCATTCTAGATTTGTTCCAAGACTTTCATTGGAACTAAACAAGGCTGGTGAAATATAGAGGTTTGCTGAAATGAATGTTATATTTGAAAACCAAACCACTGTAATTGAAGAGCCAAGAAGAAAAACCGATCAAGTTCGCATTTTTAAATGTTTCGTTTTGTGCATATTTGAATAGTAGTCGGTCATGTTCAAATGTAGAAGAAAAATCAGTCTTGTCCAAGCCTGTCTAACACAGGGATGTAATGTGGAAAAACTGATCTAGTCTGGGACACTTGAGCTCATTACCAACAACACCAATGTAGTGGCAAATAACAATCAAGGTTTGCAAAGTGACTGATGTAATGAAAATTGCTAGAAAATATGTGCCAGCTGAATATTTACCATTTTATACAGCAGTTACAAACCAAGGAGCCAACTTATATGAAAAAGAAGCTAGTTAAAGTGAAGACTCCAATGTTGACGAGAATTAGAGTGATTAGAAATGTTTTGTGATTATTAACAAAGTTAATTTACATTTTCTTTATTTTGAAATCAAATTTTATTCATCTGGAGAGATTTTTTCACAATATTAGGGCTCAAATAACACAAATTAGCTGTTGTCATTGGAAAAACCAATCAAGTTCATTTAAAAATTTTCGAATTTGGAGTTCTCAAAAACAAATTGGAAATAGTTAGCAAACTAGGAGCATTCAGTTTTCATCCTCTTTCAGCTGATATGACTTATGAGGACTGTTACCATTGTATTCAGGAAATAAATACATTTTTGGTTCTCCTGAAAAGTTTAGTTTTTGGACTTGATCGGTATTTCTTCTTGGCTCTTCAATTTTCCATGGATAATACCCATTTTTTATTGGGAACGTGGCCAAAAAGCAATGGTGCATGTTATGCATGGTAATAAACAGATGTGTTTTTAATCCAAAGAGTTTTGCTTGCCTATGCACCTGACATTGTACTCGTGAGTTTTTGCATATTTAAAAAATTAAAGTGAAACGCTTTACTCCACCTTTTCATTATAGTGATTGATTCACAGCAACTTCTACCATCTCAACTTGAAGGTTACTGTGTAATTTGTTCATTTTACTGCCATAGTGAGAGTAATGAAATATTAAATTGAAAAATGGCTCATATTCTTTGAGAAAATAAATGGTAGTTTCCATAACCAGGTGGAAAGTAAACAAAGTGACGGTAGTGCTGTTGATGGTGAGAAAGTGATGAGAGATGGTACTAAAATGTAAAATGCTACCAGTACGTGGCATATATCTACTTGGCCCCTTGGATTGGTTAAGTGTTATTGGTTCCTTTCCACGTTCACTTTGCCCTCCCTCCTTCAGGTTAGGTTGCATTCATCTTCTGTGATGTTACTCATCATACTATTTTCCTTCTTATATGTATTTACGTATGATATTTAACTTCTACTTTTTCTTGCCATTAATGGCACTACCGTCGCTTTGTTTTATCTTCCACCCAGTAATGGAAACAGTACCAAATAAACAATACAGTTCTATCTTACTGAGAGAGAGCGAGAACTCCAGACCTAATCCATAAATTCACCATGTACCAATACATTCAATGGGTGGCTGAAAAGTTCTTGGCGTAAGTGAGAAGGGAATAGGTGAGAGAAGTGTCGTTTATATACAGAGTACCTCACATGTTCATGATACTACTCTTGGATTTTTAGGCTTTTTCTACATAGTCTCCCCCAATGTTGATAGACTTTAATGTTTTTCTCTGTTGTGGCTGAGACAGGATGTCTGGTGAGGGGTTTCTCCTCCAAGCACTCTCTTCCCTTTTCAAATTTCCTACCAACTTTTTCTCAGTTGAAGGACTGGGTGCATCATTTTCCAACATCTGCTGCATATCTGCATGGATGCCTTAGCAACTAAACCTTTCAGAAAAATGTAACATATCACAGTTTGGTGAATTAATTTCTCCATGGCCATAGAGAGTTTGCACGACTACAATAAATAATTTGCTAAGAATGAATCTCAAAGAGTATTATCATTAAACTGTGTATATATTGTCGCAAAATGTCAAGCTATAATGTAAATAAATGACATTTCTCTTCCTATTTATGCTGAAAAACTTTTAGCCACCCTTCGCATATTGTTTATAATTTAATAGTTTCTTTCTATTTATGAAATTACAGTAGTCAAGAACAATATAATCTTGCATTCCTAAATTTTTTATAGTTTTAAATTATTATCAACTAGCTTCATGTAATATCAAACATACTGGCAGATGTAATATTTAAATACATCACAAACTGAGCGATTCCACTTTATATTTGATTTAGGTTTTGCAGCACGTGAACTTAGCACACGCATAGAGCATGCTGAGCCAACAATAATTGTAGCTGCAAGCTGTGGAGTTGAACCAAATAAAATAGTTAGGTATGCATAAAAATCAAATATGTACAGACATTGGTATAAATATCCAGTAAAACTGATGTTCTAAAAATAGTTCTTAAATATGGACAATTGATAATAATTATTAATTCAAAATTTTTAAAATAAATAAAAAATATTTTGGAGAAGAGGAAATTTCATCTATGATATGGTGACATTGAGTGACAGAAAAATAAAGCTGTTTGTTACTTGAAAATATATGACAGAGAATATTATTTTCAGGTATCGCTCTATTCTGCAAGAAGCACTTTCACAATCCCTATTTAAACCAACCCATATAATTATGTTTGAGAGACCTGAAATTCCACTGGTTGATGGCAAAAATAAGACACCTTTTGAAGAGACAATTATTGAGTTAGATTGGGAAGAGGCTCTTCAGTCTACCTTTCCTCATGAGTGTGTGCCGGTTGAAGCAAATGAGCCATTGTACATTCTATATACTTCAGGCACAACAGGTCAGTAATAAATTGCATGCACTGAAAAATAAAAATATCACAGGCTAATATTCTCTAAAGGTGTATTCACATGTTAGATGATGTTTTTTGCTTGCCAAAAGCTTTTTTTTACTCTAATTGGATGTCAAATGAAGTTTTAAATTTTGACTCATTCTGCTGCATAATTTTTCTTTCATTGGAATTTTATTTACAGATCATCCAAAAGGAGTCGTAAGGCCAGTAGGAGGCCACCTTGCAACCCTTTCATGGACAATGCATGCTGTTTATGGTATGAGAAATGTTGACCAAGGTCCTAAAATCATGTGCAATGGAGAGGCTTTGGGTGAATTTGATCTAAGTTCTCAAGGACTTCATGAGAGTTCATCTAAGAGAACAATTTTAAAGACCAATTGTGATTGTAATGAACATCAACAAAAGGAAGATGATGATAATTCTAGTATTAATGAAATTGAAACGAAAAGTAAACTTACCACTAAAGCATATAATGATCAAGGTGAAATTGACAGTATGGAAAATCTTAATGTTTGGAAAGAACAAAGTAAAGAAGTCAGATCAAATGAGCTAATTAATAGTTGCATGAAGCAAATTGACAAAGAAGAAAATAAGCACCCATTCTCAAATTTGAATGAAGCAGGAAATAGTCATGAAATTAAGTCAGGTTTCCTTGAAAAAAATCCTTCTAAACTAAGTTCAGATACCTTTTTGCATAAATTTTGCCTCAAGATGCATCAGTTTCTCACAGGTACAAAAGAAAGTAAAGGTCAAGATAACGGAAATAGTAGTTGCAAGCATACAAGCTTCACTGAAGGATGTCATGAATTGAAATTGAAAGAGAAGAATATTACACCATCTACTCAGTTTCTCAAATGTTCTTTGAGCCAAGCTTCATCATCTCCTGACCAGATCTCAAAGAATACAATCTCAATACCCTTACAATTACAAAATGACAATGTACTGAGAACAAGAGCTCATAATTTAGAAGAAAGTGCACTCAAACAGAGTGATTCAAAAAGTAGAAAATCACAAATATTAATAAAACCTTCAATGCAATCAAACTGCATTAAAAGAAATGCTGAACTTAAATCAACAGAGACAACAAATAAAACTACCCAAATGAAGATAGTTTTAAATCAAACCGACATGCCTACCTGCCATGAAGATTTTATATCAAACCAATTTCTCAGCCATTATCCAAATAATTTTAAATGTAGCAAATGTAAATCTGATTTGAATGAGAATACTGTAGAAAAACCTCAGGAGCACTGTGCAAAGATGAAACAGAAAAAATTACATCAAACAAAGAGTAAATCATTCAAGCTACCAAATTGTAAAAACAAAAATATATCTCAAACTGCAGGTCTTAGTCAAATTCCTTATTCTCAAAATAAAGTTTGGTGGGCTGCTTCTGATATGGGTTGGGTAGTGGGACATTCATATGTCTGCTATGCTCCCCTAACAGCTGGATTAACATCTGTAATGTATGAAGGAAAACCAGATCGCACTCCAGACCCTGGACAATATTTCAGGTAATTTGTCTGAGTGAAATATTAACATATTAAAAGATGCTATTTCTTACTTATTGTTTTCATACCATGTAAAATATTTCATCAAAAATTTTCACATAGGGTCATTGAGCAGCATAAAGTTAATGCTATGCTTACGGCACCAACTGCTCTACGTGTGATCAAGAGAGTCGATCCATCTGCAGTTTATGGAAAAAAATATTCTACGAAGTCGTAAGTGCTTCCACACTGAAATCAAGAAATTTCTTGTATTTAATACCATACATTTTCTGCATTCACTAGTTTATTGCCATTTGCTAATAAAAAACTTTGGAAATATTTAATTCCAATGATGTTTTGAATAACGAACTATTAGAAGTATTTATTTGAAGAGAGGCAATGCTCACATGTAGTAATACTCAAATACATAATCCCTGATTTTTGTCATTTAATTTTGTGTAGATCAAATTGCAAAAGATACAAAGCAAAGAAATGTACTGAGTAAATTATGAAAAACCTGTAAGTTTGATAACAAGCAAATTTATTATTCTGAATTTTTTTCATATAACTTAAGAAACTTTGTTGTCACATCAATGGTGACTGAAGCATGGTCATCTTTTTCTGACATTCTATAGATTCCATATTTTACAGATTGAAAACCATATTCGTGGCTGGAGAAAGCCTGGACCAAAGCACCAAATCATGGACTGAGAGAATATTTAAGGTTAGAATATTGAAATTGAAATTATGGCCTCATTGTTCGATCCATTAATAAATGTGTAATTATTAAATGGATTTTAAGTAAATAAATATTATTTTGTAGAGTGAATTAGATACCAAAGGATAATTTATTATTGAGAAAAGTCTTATTATTCTTATTTGATTATTAAGTGACTAAAGTAAAATATTTAAATGATGTAGCTCAATGTATCATTTAATCTATTTGGCCTAGCTAAAGTTTATGTAAAAGGATTAATACATTATGAATTTTATATTTTAGGTTAATGTAGTGAACCACTGGTGGCAAACTGAAACAGGACATTCCATCACTGCTACTTGCATTGGACTTGGACATTCATCCAGTCAACCCCCTGGGCTTTCAACTGGCAAGCCATTTCCTGGTTTTGATTGTAAGTCAAATTAATTTCTAAAGGTCAATATGAAACAAAAGTGCTAAACTGCTGCAAATGAAATAGTATTGAAATCTTTCATTTTTAACATTATTGAGTAGTCTGAATGAAGAAAACATTCAAGTGAATTACTTTTCTCAATAATGAAAATGTGATAAGGATTACCTTCTAACAGTTGCTAATTAACAGTTGCTAATTGGTGCATGAATACTAAATATTAAAGGAACTTAGTGAATTAAAAAGTTTAATATTTCACACCAAAAAAGGAAAATGGCGTTTCCAAAATGATCCATAGACTAACAATATCATTCCATAACTTTGTTCCTATTTGAACCAAATCGATTGAATTTCATGATTTTCTCAAATTGATGTATTCTAAGATAGGTAAAATCCTCATACAATTCAGTTGCCAAATTTTGGCTAGATCAGTAATCCTGTCAATAAAATTAGAAATAAAAATAATTTGAAAAATATATGATGCTATAAGGCAGGGCCATTCAAAGTGTGGTACTGGTACCACAAGTGATACCAGGCGATCCCCAAAGGGGCACCAATAAAATTGATTTTGCGTGTATGAAGGCAAGTTTATAAGATAATGAAAAGGGATTATGGTGCTAAGGAGTTGATCCAACTATTCAAGGGGTAGGTACATGGGAAAGAAAGTTTGAATTGCACTGCTATAGAGTATACCAACCCAAACCTCCACTTGTTATACTACCCTAAAAAATAAATGGACTTTCTTTCATCTTAATAGAAACCTAATACATAAGTTCATTTTTACTCTACCCTATATCTTATATACACCAATCTTTTTGGTAATTGATTGGTAGCACATCCCAGTATATGTACATGTGTGTGTATTTACTTTGGATGGTAATAAAGAGGCAGTAATATAAAACAAATACAGGTAGCCCTCGATTTGCGCCGGTCCAATTTGTGCCGATTCAGAATAACGTCGATTTTGAAACCAGGAGGTCAAAAGTAAAAAAAAAATATATTTACTATTATTTAAAATGTTTTACAATTTTCGCATATTGGTTCTTATACTAAATCGTAATTCTCACATTGCTGATTTTGAATAAAAATTATAAATACAGTCATCTCTGCGAATTTGCTCTAATGAGATCGATTAATCGGTAAAAGCTGCTTGTAAAATGTAAACTTTTATACATGCGAGTTTGCTTTTATGCGACTTCATTCCCGGCGCTTTAACCTATCAAAGGACAAATGTATTCTCTGCAGAGGTCCTGGGGTTATTTTTATTACGCGATTTTCTATAGGTCGGCATCTTATATGAAAGCAACTATCGTGTAATAGCAGAGATGACTGTACACATCGATCACACGAAAGAATTACAGTCAATCACAAGGACCAACAAATTGCACACCCATTCATTGCTATAATTGTGAGATAATCTCCTCAAAACCAACACCATTCCACGACAGTCACGTGAGCATTAGTCACTCGTCATGGTGAGTCATTTCCCTTCTGCCTAGATAAGGAGTAAGGACCGAACTCATTAAGAAGGTTTGTTTTGTTTCCCTTTCCACCCGCTCCTCAAGAGGGTTTTTCCATTTGGGTGTCTGGCATGGAAAGGAGTGGAAGGAGGGTAAGACATAAAGGCAAGATAAAATGCGCTCAGTTCCCTGTTTGTTCACGCAGTGAATGTGCTGAAAACTGAGAGCTAACATGTTTGTGTTGTTGTTTAACCATTATTCTGCAATAGCAACTGTGTTTTTATATTTATAAATTGTGGATTAAATTAATAAAATAAGAGCCACCATGACTGGCAAGAGAAGTGCAGTGAAAACAAGTGGAAGTGAATGTGTTGCTAAAAAGTTACGTAGGTCTATTACGTTAGAAGGTAAGATAGACGTAATTCATAGAATAGAAGGTGGTGATACCCATCCTAATGTGTGTAGAAGTATGAATTTGCCTCCTTCCACTGTGACTACCATAATGAAAAATTCAGATAAAATAAAATAGTCAATACAACAGGCTACGAGAATAAGTGCAACGCAAGTGAGTTATAGCAGAAGTAAACTTTTAGAAAAAATGGAGAAATTACTGTTGCTATGGGTGGATGACATGAATCAAAAAAACATTCCCTTGACTCAAATTGCTATCACAGATAAGGCGAAGTCAATTTTTGAGGAACTTAAGATAAAAGAGGTTAGTAAAGAGACATTCTTAGGAAGCAAGGGCTGGTTTATGTGATTCAAATCTCACACTAAGTGCCACAGTGTGAAAATAAGTGGCGAAGCAGCAAGTGCAGATGCAGGGGCAGCTGAAGCCTATCCTGCAGAGTTTCAGGCCATTGTGGAGGAGGGTGATTATCCTCCTGATCTCATTTTTCATGTTGATGAGACAGGCCTGTATTGGAAGAAACTGCCTTCACGAACTTTCATTGCCCGTGAGGAGAAGTCTGCGGCAGGTTTCAAGGCTGCAAAAGACAGGCTAACGCTTTTGCTAGGTGCCAATGTCTCTGGCACTTTAAAATTAAGGCCAATGTTAGTGTACCATTCGGAGATGCCTCGTGCTATCAAAGGTCTCAACAAAGCCATGTTGCCAGTCTACTGGAAGTCAAATAGAAAGGCTTGGGTGACACAAGAAGTCTTCTTGGATTGGTATGCCAACTATTTTTGCCCAACTGTGCTCCATTTTTGTCATGAGAATGACTTGTCAACCAAAAGCCCTTCTTCTCTTGGACAATGCCCCTGGCATTGAATTAGAAGAAGAATTAGCCACATACTGGTCCAAAAGGAAGAGGAAAGAGAGGAAGAAGAACTTCCTCTTCGTGAAATGAAGACAAGTGATCTCCAGCACATCCTCTCAGACATAGATAAACTCACTTATGAGCTCTGCGAGATTGACCACGACTGGGAGCGGAGTGCTGCAGTGAAGAGGAGCGTTTTGGCATCCATGAGGCCTTATCGTGAAATTTTAATAGAAAAAAAGAAGAAATCACGACAGCCCACATGGCATGTTTTCTTTAAAAAATGTGATGATCCTCAACCAGAGACTACGTCAGAGAACTGACACTGCTTCATTATGCCATTGCCGGTTGTAAGTGTATAAAATATATTTTTTTAATTCCCTTTATTATATTTACGTTATTTCAGAACTGTAAATGCAATGCCATTATATTACTCGTCGATTTTTGGGTGCCGGGATTGCACGTCATTGACTTCCCATTGATTTATATTATAAAATTGTTTCAATTTATGCCGATTCTGATTATGCCGGTTTGTCCAGGAATGCATCCCCGGCGTAAATTGAGGGCTACCCGTACAAATTAGGATATAGAAAAAATTAAATTGCAATAGAGTCATAGCCATCCTTTGATATACTAGCTAGAAAAGCTTGTCCTTAAGTGTTGAAATTATGATTATTAACATCTTGGCATATCCTGAATTCTATTCATAAGAAAAATATTTTTTAAATACAGGGTGTTTCAAAAGTAAAGCAATTTTTTTAATTTCAATTTAAATACAGTGTGGCAACTAATTTTATATTCAAGCTTATCATGATGCCTATAACATTACATCAACTAACTAGCACCTAACTGATTCAAAATTCTGCAAGTAGATAGTTCATTGTGACATGTTGGAAATTCTTGCTTTTAAAAAATAAAGGCCATCTTCATCATGTTTCATCAAAAATGGATCCATTTTTTCACACTTATGCACTTAACTTATAATATTTGCAGAGAAAACAGGAGCTTGTTTTAGAAATTCTAAAGCAAATATTCTTGCTACTTCATAAGAATTTTCTGTCTTTAATGAAGATTAATAGTGATAATACACTTTTTCTTTGTAAGGCTCTCCAACCCACAGCTTGTGGGCAACATGTTGTCCACAAGATAATTTGATGTTGCCCATCAAGCTGATAAAGTTCCATGCATTAACAGGGATTTAAAATCATATTAAATGCTCAGCGACATTCATTTTGAAGCCTTTTCAAGAGATAAAGCCAGTCAAATTTCAAGTATCTTCAAGCGAGGTAGTTCTTTTTAATAAATATATATTACTGAACTGAGAACAGACATTCAATTGAAATCAGAATCATCGCAATAAAAACTTTGGTCTTTATACATATTAAGAAATCTCACATCTAAAATAGGCCTATCTTAGTCTGAATCCATGTTTTGTTTTGGCTTACATAAGTGAACCTGGCTTTTATAGTATGAAAAATATTCAACCAAGTTGCAGATCACTTCTGACACACAAGAATTTGAATAGATTTGACAAAATATGTTCCTACATACACCATATCAGCAAACAAAATCTAATGTCAGATTTCACATAAGGATTCTAAAAAATAAAATTCCCCGCTTTTATATAAGAATATTCTTGTTTAGATCTCTTTCATTATAGAAAAATGTCAATATTTTAATATAAATAAATACAGTGTATGTTGCCACATCTTGAAATTGCCCGCTGATCTTAAAAGGTTGGGCAGACTCGCTCTAGGGCATCTGAAGCAAAAAAGTAATATAATATAAATACATAATGAAAATTTAATTTTAAAAATATTCTTTTAAGGGTGCTTTATCTGAATGCTTAAGTTATACAGCTAAGAAATAATCAATAAAAGAACAACAATCTTTGGCCAAAAAATCATCAGTATAGTGCAATAAAAATAGTTTATGAATTGAAAGAATTTGTATTTTAGTGTATCTTTTCTGTGTGTATTGTCTCCTTGAATAGTACGTATTTTACGAGATGATGGAAGTGAGGCAGCAGTTGGAGAAGAAGGCCGAATAGCTGCTCGTCTTCCTTTGCCACCAGGAACACTTTTGACCCTTTATAAGGATCCAAAAATGTTTAAATCACTTTATTTTTCTTCATTTTCTGTAAGTAGCTGAAAACTAACTCTATCAAAGTTTTATAATTCAAAGGAGAATTATTGAGTTCACCTTGATTAATTAAAATCAAATTGACCAACTCTGTCTCTTCAATAGCCGTAAAATGCTGAGAAAATCAGATAAATATTTCAGTGACAAAGCAGTCATCTTCAGTGGTGATTCACCAATAGTAGAGTCTATTAGGCTGCAGTGGTTCCCAACCTTTTTTGCATCATGTACCCCTTGCTTAACATTTGTTGCCGCAAACCCCCCTACTAAAGATATTCTGACAATGTTAATCCTGCATTTTGAATTCTCTTTTATTTTAAGTTAATAATGCAGGTTAAAGGATTGAATCTTTATAAATTAAATAAATTACATAATCACTAATAAAATCTTTGTATATACATTTCACTATTTTGGTTGTAAAGGTAGGTTAAGTGAACACAAGCTTGATGTAGTCATCATCATATTTCCTTTTCTTGAGACATAATTTGCCTGACTTGGATCATACCAAGTCATTTATTTATGAAGATTGTTGAGACTCACTGGGTTGATGGTGATTATACTGTAAAAATTCTGTGCACTTCAGATTTGAATGAAAACTTGCAGTTAGTGACTGACAGACTGTTTTCTGCTTCAAATACCACTATTTTAGTACTTCCAGTTTTCAACCAATTGTCTATTATTTTGCAAAATATAAAAATTGAACTATAAATTCAATATGAAGAGAAGTAGATTAAAAATTAAATCTATATCAAATCACATAGTCACATCGACACAGAAATGAGACTTTTATACTGTAACAAAAGCCCACAACCGACAACTCTTATGCATCACTGATGACAAGGAATGACCAACATATATACAGGATATGCAGTTGTAGTCTCGCATCTGGGGAACTCCATAGTAGTCATCAAGAGGTTAAAATTCATGACATTAATTTATCCAGTTTATGTTGACATTAAATAGAAAAAAATTTGAAACAAAATGTATGTGGCATTTACAGCAGTATCGTCATTTCTTGCGATTTTTTTGGTATACAGTATTTTTCAACTATATATCTCAATATATACCTATATCCTAAAATTAAAAATTCTACTCCTCCAGTTAAGGTCAATGAAATGTAAAACATCCAATATAAAGTATATTCAGTCCTGTCATTTTGACAGGCATTTATTGTTCTATTCCTTTAAAATAGAAATACATTAGTTAAAATCCTCTATTACAGACATATTTTGTGAACCCCCTGAAAAAATTTGCAATCCCCAAGGGGTTCGTGAACCACCGGTTAGGAACCACTGTATTAGAGAGACATAATTTGTCAATATTTTTGGAACAAAAAAAATGATATTGCTATTTTCAAATACATGGTTAACTTTATTAAGAATAGCAACATAAGTAGATTTAAAATATATTTTGCCTAAAAAGGAATATGTACTTTTGAAAATTCTTGAAATCTGAAAAGTCAGCATACATATCAAAGCAATTCCTCTAAAGAAAAAAACATATGCTTCATTACACATATCTTACTTTAAGAGATAGATAAAATATTTTCATTGATTTTACCAGCAAAATGTTTAAATTAAACAATACAAAAAATAAATCAGATAATAAGAGGGAACATCTTAGTAATGCTGGTAGTTTTATGTATTCTTTATACTCTTTCAGGGTTATTATGACACTATGGATGCAGGCTATATTGTTCCTGATGCAGATAGTTCTATAGGCTGGGTAGTAGTGACTGGCAGGGAGGATGATGTTGTGAGTGTAGCAGGGCACCGACTCTCAGCCTCTGCTATTGAAGCAGTTGCTCTTCAGCATTCTAATGTAAGTGATGCATTGGTGGTGGGAGTTCCTGACTGCACAAAAGGAGAGGTACCATTGTGTCTCTATGTTCCAACTCCAGGTAAATTCAAATAAATTTTAATAAAACGTAACTTTAATATGACATTTTCAGTCACTCTTCCCCTCAAATTCGTCATTATATAGTATAAATTTTCCAATTTGAAGAATATTCAACATAATTTGTTGAAAAATATACAGTTGAACTTTGATAACTTGAAGTTCAAGGAAAGACATAAAAAGACCAAGTGAAACTCTGAATTGTAGAACTTAATTTTAAGGTTTACGACTATGAAAGGAGAAAATACTGTATATACCTGAATATAAGACGAGGTTTTATTCCAATTTTTATGGCTGAAAAATTGCTAGTTGTCTTATAATCGCGCGGTGTATAATAGTGTGACTGACAGAGGAGCCGAAGGCAGAGATAAGACGCATTTACTCTATGCCTTGGAACAGGATACAGGACTTGCATAAGGCCAAGTTCTGGAGGGCTGAGATCAGTAAACACTCGCCACAAATGAAGTCCAATGTTTACACTTCCTTTCTTAATCCCGAGACAATTAAAAATATGCTAATGAGAAATAATTTGCATGAGAAATTCTAATGTTCCAAAATATTCAATTGAAAATTCCAATCAAAATTGCTTATTTCAATTGGTTCAATGTTTATTACTCAATGGTATAATAACCCTCTCTCATTGTGTGCATAATAATTTTTTTCCTTTCATTAGGAGTTAAAAATGTGGGGATCGTCTTATAATCAGAGTTGTCTTATATTTGGTTATATACAGTATATCCTATTTAACTTACTACTATGAATTTGAGTTATAGACATTTATGTTTATTGTATATTATAGTATTTTGGCTACAAAGCAGTTATCATCAGTAATTATTCACTAATCGTAGATTCTCTCTACAGAATATACTATCAATGATTCTTTCTCAAGACTACTATTACAGAATGACCACTGATGATGGCAGCTTTGTTGCTAAAATATGCCTCAGAATTTCCTAATCTTTTTATGGCTGTTGTAGAAACATAATTTTCTATTTTATAGTTATGGTTGCCACAGTGAAAATTATGAAACTCAAATTAATATGCATTGTGGGCGATATTTTAAAATAATACCTATGCTGCCAGGGATGGATCCAGAAACTTCCCAAGGGGGTATCCATCTCTCCTGACAACCCTATATTTTGAAAATCCCTATCCCTATCAGAATCTTCATAGAAACAAAGAATTTTGCATGGAATGAATTAAGAATGCACCCAGTAGTAGGCAATGGAATCCTCCAAATGGGGGAGTGATCACCCCTCTCCTCCTCCCCTGAGTCTGCCACTGTATGCTGCGAGATTTATCTTGCATCTTTTGTCATTTTCAGCTAATACAAACCGAGAGGTCATTCAGTTCATTTCAGAAAATTTATGTAGTGGTTTTTTATAAGCTGTAGTTGTCAAATTATGCTTTTCATACCATTTGTTAACCTTAAGTAATTTTGTCATAATTCAAGAATAAAGTTTAACTAGAGAGGAATATGGACCTTAAATTTTTTTAGGCTGGAAGAAAGATGGAGAAGAAGATAATGATGCAGCACAGAGAGTATCTAATGATTTAGTACACATGGTGAGGGAATTATTGGGTCCTATAGCTGCCTTCCGCTTATCTTTCCCTGTTCCAGCACTTCCAAAAACACGTTCCGGCAAAATTCCACGTAAGAGCATCGCTAGAATGGCCCGCGGTCTTCCACTCAAGGTAAACATTTCATTGGTTATATAGCCTTATTGATTAAATTCTATTTAAATGGTAGTGTGTAATATGATTATAATAATGACCAAGAATTGAATTAATTTCACAGATACCATCTACCGTTGAGGATCCATTAGTTTATGAAGACATAAAAGGTGTGCTTCAGCAGATGAAATTTTCCAAGTGAAACAAAAAATATTAGGACATTTTTGTTTTTTCAAAAGCTTATCAAGAATAAAAACTAGGAGTTTTAAGTGGCGAGACTGACTTGAGCATTGTTTTGTTGTTTAACAATTTTTTTTACAAAAAGGAAGAAAAAATATTTTTTTCATTAAGAAAGAGTGAAATAAATTAGTGGAGCAAAAAGGATTGAGGTCCAGTGTACTTTACCAAAAGAACAGTGTATCACTGGTGGTGATAGCTGTGGAAAATCTGGATAGAAGCTTTGAAGATATGTGGTCTATCACTGGTGATGGAAGGAAACAAACTGAAACTTTGTGTTTATATTTATATATAAAATATCTTGTTTCTATTGAAATACTGGAGGAAGTTTGGCTTAAAATCATCTCTGACCTTCAGCAGGTAAAGATTATAGAATTTAGAGAATAAGTATGTCATAAATCTTCTGTCATTGAGTAACAAGTGATAACAGCTTGATAAAAAAATAAATAATAAAACCAAAAGAAAAATAATGGCTTTTGATGCTGAAAAAATATGAATAACAATAAGAAGAGGAACATATTGTAATAACATTTCTCATTTTCAGTCACAATCATTAAGATAAATGCAAAAATTACTGTCTGATCTAATAAATATCAACTGCATCCTATTTTTTGCTATACCTAATTATGAATATTATTGAATAAACCAAACATACCGTATCGTCCCGAATATAAGGCAACCTCAAATATAATGCAACCCTAAGATATTTCAAAAGTTTTTCAAGAAAAACCTAAACCTCAAAAATGATGCGACCCCAAACAACCTTCAGCCAATCTAACGTTCATCCATCCTCTCTCCTGCATGCAAAAGTTTACACCTGACGATAACTTGACCTTTGGCATCCTTTTAAGATTTAAAATTACATAGGGAGTCAGTTTTTGCCTGTCAGCCGTGACTGCAAGCATAACAGTTATCCTTGATTTCTCATTTTGTTGATGGTGACGTTTGATGGCATATCAAAACATACTGGGGTTGGATCTGCATTCCCCATCTGGCCTAGCAGATAGTTATGTTTTTCCGCAAGCTTATGAGATACCTCGAATATGCCAATGCACTTGGACGCACTGATAGCTACAATGCAATGCAATGACTATCGAGGGGTTCAGCCACCGACTGAACTCGATCTATTCTCGCCTCAGATGCTTTTTAAGTACAATGCAACATGTACGCCTTAATGTGTCTACAATGTAACAAATATCTTGTATCTCTTAAACAGATGTGCAGAATGTCTGGTGATTTTCCGAAACACGATTTTACGATCTTTTAAAATCATTAGTACTCAAATATAATGCGGGGGCTACCTTTAAAATTTCATTTTTTGGGAAAAAAACCGCTTATTTTTGGGACAATATGGTATATGTGAAAAATATTTCAAATTTGACAGGAATTTTTTCCAGAGAAACAACATTTACAAGGAATATTTAATATTTTTAATGTATTATGTATCATCTGCAAAATGAAAAGCTTCAGGCAGAAATATTAACTAGAGCTAAGAAAAACATTGAATTCGAGCATTACACATCCATTAACATGTTTAGGAGAAGTATGAACCATATCAAGTAATATTACGAGGTCATAATGACAAATAGATTTTATAAAGGAATGCCTAAATAGTCAGCCAAATATATCAACCCTTCTTTCTTACTAAATATGCACAAATTTTTGAGTATTTTGCAACAGAGAGAGCCAGCATACCAAATTGTTTCCGAGGTTGCAATATAGTAAAATTTTGCATGCCAACTTGAGGTGCTAAGTACACACTATGCATAGATGGCAACTAGTTAGGGGAACCAGAGTTTGACCAGAATTGTTCTTTCATTGTATGTAGTCATTTAATTTGCAATTTAGTTATATTATTTTTAACATGCCACTGGGCATATTCATACTTTGTATATTCTAAATTTAAACATTTTATTGCCTTACCTGCAAAATTTTTAATTTTAATAAAATTGCATTGCCCAATGAAGAGGTTTTTAATTATATGTGGCATTTATCTACAGATTTATGTTGACATTAGAAACCATAAATGATACTACCAACTTCACCAAAAACCAGAACAACTATTGATCATTTAAATCAAATTATTAACTATAAAGAAACAAGGTGAGATGGTATCTATTCTTGAGAGAATTATTTACATGATTAAATTTCTATCAAACAAGGTTTTGGTCTTAAATGAAAAGCTTATAAATTCTACAAAGCAAGTAATAATTTTTTAACCATGAATAACTACCTGGATACACCAGTATCCCATGTAGCATTTCATGGCAATATAAAGTACATTCATTTCCCAACTGGTGTGTTTGCTGTCTTGTGTGCCTGTATAGCTTGATGTGTCGGTCATACAGTGAACGTCCTTGAGTTAGCACATTTCCATTTATTCTGAATCAAGCAAGAAATTCTGCCATGCACATCCACAATGTGATCCTAACACTGCTGTCCTACTGTCAACTAAAGGCCAAGCCAAAGATGATGGTACTCTTGCTCTCTTAGATAAACCTCAATGGTGATATGAAAGAATCTGTTGTCCTGTCTGAGATCAGAGAATTTTATAAACAATTAAAAGTTGTGATTTGCTCACTTGTGTCATCGGTACTGTTCTTAAATTAATACATATTTATGGGAAAATAAATTTTGCCCTTTTTTGCAGGTATGTTTGGTGCCAATGCTACCTTTGCCATACCCTAGTTATGGCACTAATATATATATATATAGTACCATAACTACAAGTATATACAGGCGACGCCCGAGAATCGACCTGGATGTGTTCCTATAGAAGGTGGTTGATTATCAAACAGTCGAATGTCAAGAGCTCCCATATGGTTACATGTTATAACTAAGGGATGCATCCCAGCACTACCTGAGAAAAATTACCAAGTCCCCTATCGCCTTATATAATGATCAAGTTATATTACGAAAATGCTAATATAAATATATTAAACAGTTGAAGAGTGAAATATAGCTTAAAACTAAAAAATAATAAACAAAAATACTTTCATACCTGTAATCAGATTCAACTGTGCTTACTGAACTTGGTTTAATCAAAAATCTAGATGATATCAATTGGAAGATGAGGGGCTCCTTGCTGTGAGATTGCATGGACTAACAGCTTGGAAATTGGATGAGCTAGGGATTGAGAGTTCTGAAGGAATTTTGGCAGCAGATGTTGAAGCTACTTCTGCTTGTAGTCTATTAACTTTCTTAAAGAATTTATCCAGTTTTGGTTGAACTGCATCCTTCTTCTTTTTTCGTGAAGGGCCCTATAACAGGTTATGTCCTGTAATGCACTAGGCAACAATGAATTCCTCTCAACGTCAGGGTCCTTTTCTTTAATCAGTTTTATGACTTTATCCAAATCCTTGAAGATCTCACTAAGGTCTTATAAAAACAAGTCTTTAGATTGAGTTGGAAAAGTCACAAAATCATCTTCGCCATCTTTCTTTGACTCAATTGAATGCTGTAAGTCGATAAGGTATTCGTTTGTCAATTCCTCTGCATGAGATGCAATCAATGCTTCGACATCTGCCTCATCTATTTCCAAATGAAGTTGCCTACACAGGGAAACTACTTCTCCGTTGATCTTTTCAGAGGTCTCTTCAAATTCTTCATAATCTGGGACAAACTGTGGGCAGAGCTTCTTCCATGATCCATTCATGGTTGTCTGCTTGACCTCAGTCCAAGAATTTCCAATGTTGTTTACCGCATTCCAAATGTTATAGCCCCTCCAGAAGTCCTTAAGGGTTGGACCATCTTCTTTATCAGTTGCTGTGATTGCTTTCTGCATAATGTGACATGCATAATACCGCTTGAAAGTAGCAATCACAGCTTGGTCCATAGGCTGGAACAATGAGGTGGTATTTGGAGGAAGAAACACTACTTTCACATTGGGATTCATTTCATTTAAATCCTGAGGATGTCCTGGTGCATTGTCCAAAACTAATAAAGCTTTAAATGCTAGATTGTTGTCCTTACAATATTTTTCCACCAATGGCACAGAATGTAAATCAAACCACTCCCTGAAAATAGAGCTAGTCACCCAAGCCTTCTTGTTTGATTTCCATATGACTGGCATCATACCCTTTAGCTTGCCCTTAAAAGCCCTGGGATTTTCGGAGTGGTATACTAACAGCAGCTTAAGCTTAAAATCGCCTGATGCATTGGCACCAAGCAATAGAGTCAGCTGGTCCTTTGCTGGCTTGAATCCTGAGGCAGTCTTTTCTTCCTTGGCAAGGTAAGTTCTGGCTGGCATTTTCTTTCAGAACAACCATTTTGACCACATTAAAAATCTGACGAGAACAGTAGCCACCATCTTCAATTATTTCTAACATCATTGGGGAATCTTGAAACAGCGTCAGTATCTGCACTTGCAGCCTCTCCAGTTAATTTAAGGTTATGTAAACCTGCCCTTGTCTTAAACCTGTGAAACCAGCCATGACTTGCGCCAAAAGAAGTATCATCACTATAACTTTCACACATCCGCAGGCGGGCGTGCATGCGGGCGGGCGTGCGTGCATGCGCGCGCGCATGTGTGTGTGTACACACACACAAGGTCAGTATTCATACCATGAAGGGTATTTTGAAATTCTGGCCTTAAAAGTGCCCCAGGTCGTTTATTGCACACTATCCTTAGCCAGTCCTTCATAAATCAGCTGACATCCATCCTTGGCCTTGTCATTTAACAATTATTCCATTTGGTAGTACTTCCTTAGGCACTGTTTTGCATTTTAAAATAACATACGGCAGCAACTTTGTTCCGTCTGCTAATATAGCCAGCATTACAGTAATGTGCAGTTTTTCATTCCCGGAAGTTTTTATGATGACATTTTTTGCACCTTTTTCATTGACTGTGTTACTGGATGTCATGTCGAAGTATTATAAATGGGTGTCTCATCTGCATTACCCATTTGGCTCAGAAGGTAATTGTGACTTTTCCGCAACCGAATAACAGCCTCTGGAAAGTTATTAGTTTTTCCGTGAAGTCGGAAGGTAGATGCTGGCAATGTGAAGTTCTTCGTCACAGGCTAAAACCATTACGATGCATCATACACACACCATCCATTACTAGCCCTAAATTCTTGGTGTGGAATGTTTTGCAATCGTGCTAATTCTTGGGCTTTCAATTTAATGATATCCCACATCACCGGTTTACCATCCATTCTTTGAATACACACAAAGTTGGCAATTTCCTCTTCTATTTGTTTATTTGTGATTCATTGCGAAACATTTCTCGAATTATGAACTATCATCAGAAGATTCTCTGGATGAAAACGTGCGTGTTGGTGTATTTATCACGGAAACAAAATATTTACGCACTACAAGATGACGAGTTGTTTCACTCATTATCAGATATTATAAATATTTAGCTATACCTTTCGTCACACATCGACTGTGCATTCTTTTTTCGGGTTTCTTCATGCTAGTTTGCTTTTGTCGTCGGTGTAAACTACGGTAATCAACCGGGGCAATGAAAACCGAAGGAAAAATTTACTGTCCTTCGATAAGCTTAGGAAACCTTCAGAATAAAGCATCATACACATCAGCGACTAAGCGTGCAATACATATGTGCACTGTATATTGAGTTGGCTTCACTAATGTCAAAATAGGCGAAATTATTTTTATTTTGTATTTTTTTTAGAGGATGGAAATGGATGAAGATTCAGAAGAGAGTGAATTTGAATCTGATTCATCTATAAGCATATCGGACTCGGGTTTTTCAACGGAATACAGCTTACCATCAGGAGAAGATGATAGTGATGAAGAAGAGGTTGTAGATCATTCATTCGGTGCCAAAGGGGGTCGTCCTTCGACGGAACCCAGTCCTCTAAGGCTAACAGGTCGGCACTTCCCTGAATATATCCCGCTTTCAGAAAAGAAACAGAATCCAGCGAGACAATGTGCCGTGTGTTGCTCACGACGAGACAATAAGAATAAAAAAATTCGGAAGGAAACAAGATTTTTCTGCCGAGATTGTGATGTTGGTCTGTGTGCAACCCCATGTTTTAGGGATTACCACACAAAGAAGGACTATTAGAGATTATATTTGCTGTTCAAAAATATGAACAAATAATTTGTTATGACCCATAAAACCATTATAAATAAAATATTTGATATTGAAAACGAAATACTAGATGGAAAACCTTTGTGTATCTAAGATCAGTTTTAAAAGTAGTTAAAAATTCTCTTGGTTAAAACATTCAATAAAAACATAAAAAATCTAAAAAACTGGAAAATATTGTAATTTAATGCCTTGCAATAATGCATTATTTCATTATCAGAAATAAAAAAACCTGCCCTTTTTCCAAATAAAATCTTCATTAAAACTCATCAGTCAAAGGGTTAAAGTATGAAAAATCAATTTCCACTGAAAGGCATTGGAGTCGTCGCTATGGTAATTAATATTTTTCATTGTTGAGGACCATAAAACGTTTCATAATTTTAGGGTTAAAATCAAATGCTTATGCAGATTAAGCATGGCTTTTAATTTTGTTCAAGAAAAATAAACTTCATTCTTTCATCCACGGTATGGTGCATGTTTCGACTTTGTTTCTTAACTGTAAATAATTTAAAAACCAATTTTATATAGCTCTGCACTGTTTTCAATGCTTTTTTATGGGTGTTTAAAATTGTACTTGAGGGTCAAAAAATATATAACTGTTTCTGAAATTTCTGATTTTTTCCAGAGGTTATAACCAATGACCTATATTCATGCCAAATTTCAGCTCTACATTTATCGATGTTTCATCAAGGGCCTAAGGCCATGTGCATAAGATTGTACAATCGACTTCATAATCATATTAAGAATAGAAATAATGTATCTAAGTTTAAAAACTCGGTGTATAATTTATTGTTGTCTGTCTTTATAATGTAAAGGACTTCCTGGAAATTGTTTTATGTATATATTGTGATATAACTGGAATCTATTACTTCTCCTTGCTTAAAATATAGTAGCCTTTGAATGTACTTTTATTATATCAATAATGTTTGGAATGTATTATTTTTGCTTATGATGTGCTCCTAAAGAAGCTCTTATGTGATATCCATTCAGGTTTATACTATGCCGACCTTGTCCTATATTTCTTTCTACAGATCAATGGGCCAATAATATTGTTATATTTTGTACTTAATTTTTTTCGCAATAAACGTGTAAAAAATGTGTTCTTTTTTCTTTAGAAGATTCCCACACATACATTTGATGGGTAAATTGTTGGAGGATCATTCCGCCAAATTTATGGTATAATTAAACGTTTTGGTTTACGGAAAATCCGCTGCCCTACGAAAAGCGGCAATCGGGTCGGGGAGGGAGCAGGAAGAGGGGAAGAGGAGACGCGACTGCTTACGTAGCTCGTTCCCTGGCAACGTCTTCGACCAATGGGAAGGGAATGGGAAGGATCTCCAAAACGCACTGAGGCGGCGGAGGGGTTGGAGGGGTCACGTTTAGACGGTCCTCGTTTTCTAACATTGAGTATCGCGACCCTGTGGGTATTCATTGCCCACAGGGCGTAGGGCAGAGGCGAATCGGCTGGGCATTCAAATTCACTTCAAACACATTCGTCTTTCTCATCCGGATGCGGGAGAAAGTAATTCAGAGGTAATGAAATACTTGTACATTCTTATTTGGATTTAACGTTTAATTCGTGTAATCGGTTTTTCAGAATTATCTTCCTGTGAGCGATTATCAATGCGTCCTTGGTTTTACTTACCGTGGTGTGCTCATTTAGTCGTAGCAGCGAAAACTTCATTTTATTCTAATTAACTGCTCGCGGTATCGGATGTATGCCATTGCATTAATGTTGCCGTACGAACCCCTTGGACGTTCATGCAGTTTTATATTATACGTTCATATATATCTTTTTTAAGGTTTTTGGAAATCGAAAGACGATGTTGAACTCGGCATGAGTGGTATTGCGGTCATAATCTTAGTTCAGCATTGGTTATGGAACTCCGTTATATTAGATTGATACCATTCTATTTCCGTATTGAATTGTTTTTTAAGGACCTCGTGAATAGATTAAGAAAGTTTGGACGTGACTGGTGATCGAGTAGTCGAATGAATCTCGAAGAATGATGTTGACAGGTAAAAATTGGAGTTCGATCGCATTGCTTAAGTATGGTTCAAGTTCTATTACGGCCTCTCTACATTTCAAACAGCTGTTTCGGGCAAATGATACATAGATCGCGTTATAGTTTGCCATGGTGATCATAGGTGTCCATTCAACCTCGGAGACGGGTTGTGACATCCTGACGAAACTTGTACAGAGTTAGATTCTTTGATTTTTTTAATCGTGCAGGCCTGCTCTTCAGCTAGTGGTGAAATTATCTTACTTTTTAAGCATTTCATAACTTAAGACAAAAATTTTCTCTGGGTAAATTCATTGAAAGCAACGATATATGTCGTTGCTGTTAACTGAAATTATTATGTAGTCAACAAATAGTTGGTTTGGAAATAAGCATTAAGCCTAGCTAAGCAACTTGAAGAAAATAATTTCTCCATTTCCTTGCAAATCCTTGAATTAAAACAATTTCAATTTTGAATATTAATGGAATAATTCGGCATGAAATTATGTGGCGCAAGATTTCTGATTTGATTCTCTTGTTTTATAATAGGCATGTATCGAAGGCGTAATTTCCTGGTGACTCTCAACTTGCAGTCTGCAACATAGATGACGTCCGGGAAGTGATCGGCCATGTGATACCAAGAAATAATTTTGGTGAGCGTTATCAATGTGTTAAGGAATAATTTGATTGAGTTTTCCATTACATTTGGCATTTATCACATTTACTGTTTTAAGTAGCTTTATCGTTTGCTGTTACCTCAGAAGATTCCGGTGAGCATATTTGCTGCATGTTAGTGACGACCTAGGATCAGTTTATGCACACCATGCATTAGCTTTTGGAATTGAATTTATTTTTAGTATATTTCCAAAAATAGTGTAATATCAATGGATGAGTTCATCTTTAAAAGCAGGAATTTGGTGTGATTCATAAAAAGTTTTATTAATACAAATGTGTAGCATATATTATATCTAGTTACCAATGTTGCTCATGTAATACCTGCCCCCTGTTTTTTCCAAAACTCCTTTGGAATTAGAATATATTTGCTGTATATTTTGTATACAGCCAAGTGTTTTGAAAATCTTGTAGCATAGATACCTACATGTTCATAACTTTGTGTCAATTTTGCCAAGTACCTCGCATTCGTCAATTCCCTTCCTTCATCCAAGACACTAACCACTTTCTCAAACGCCTCAAACACCTCCCCTTTCCTCTCCCACCCAATACCATTTTGGCCACTATCGATGTCTGTTCCCTCGACAAAAACATCCCCCACGATGATGGACTCTCTGCCCTTAGTAAACTCCTGGACTCAAGACCACCCGACACAAGACCGTCCTCCCATTTCTTATTAGACTTGGCAGCAATGGTGCTCAAAATGAAAAACTTCTCCTTCGCTGGGCGTCACTACCTTCAAATTAGTCACTGTGATGGGCACCTGAATGGTGCCTTCATACGCCAATTGCTACCTTGGGGAATGGGAAAGACTCTTCCTCAACGTACCACTCAGACCACTTTTGGCTGAGATACATCGACGATGTCTTCCTCATTTGGACGCATGGACCTGACTCTCTCCTTTCCTTTCTCTCGTGCCTCTCCTCCCATCCTTCACTCTCCTTCATCTATCCTCTACCTCTCACATCACATTCCTGGATGTCGATCTTTACCTCCAAGACAGCAAAATCTGCTCCTGTATTCATATCAAACCCACCAACAGCCTCCAATACCTCCACTTTGATAGCTGCCATCCCCTTCCTACCAAAACCTCTACCCCCTATGCCCTAGCTCGTCGAGGATGGAGGCTTTGTTCTGATAGAGCATCCCTTCTACAGTATTGCTCTGTTCTTGAGGACGCTCTTCTCAAACATGGCTACCTTCCAGTCTTGGTCCGCGAACAGATCCATATGGCGATGACGCCTACCCACAATGGATCCCATCCTCACCCACCCACTATCCCTGCATCTATCCCTCCATTCACTCTTATGACACTTTTCCTTCCTGGTATCCACGAAGCCCTCAAAACAATCCTCCATGCTGCCCACCCAATTCTTACCTCTTCCTCCCACCAGTCCCTCTTTACCAACCATTTTGCCAATGCCCCGCTTCTCTCCTTCCGCCGGCTCCCCAATTGGGGAAATATCTTGTGGATGAAGGAAATACCCAATTCTACCATGCCTCTTGCCATAGGCTCTCTCACTCCTGCGGCAAACCTCGCTGCCTCATTTGCCTTATCCACCTACCCTCATCTTCCTTTTCGAGTCCCTCCACCAACATCACCTACCACATCACCTCTAGAAGCAACTGCTTGTCCCGCGTTTTACGTAGACCTCACCAGCAATCCATTAAACATCCGCATGAATTGTCACCGGAATAGCGTTTCTCTCAGATGCTCCCTCCCAGTTGCATTACACGCCAATACCCACAATGTCTCCTTCAATAGTTGCTACAATGTAAGGATTATTCGCGCCCTACCCCATGACATTCCCGCCCCCCTTCTCCGACACTGGGAACTAGCACATATACACCTTCTTGACTCTTTCTCGCTGCCTGGCCTCAACCTCCGCTAAACCTATTAGCCCCCTTACGATGTCTCCCCTGTTACATTGTAGCTATTTGCACTTTGCCACACTCCCTCCTTATTGGCTATCCACTTTTCCTACTTCCTGCCTCCTCCAATCGTCAACTTTACCACATCACTCTGTCATTCCCCGCCCAGTGTGTCACTTTACGTTATTACTCTTACTCTTTCGCTGAAAAAGGGCATACATAGGTTCGATAAGCTTGCGTTTTATCTGTGTGCGTGTTTATATTTGCTTGAAAGAAGAAGCATTTGCTTATTTTTAGGAATTTTCTTAAGCATTTGCTTAAAATTGTGTGAATAAAACCGAGCTTTTGCTTAATGCTTTAAGCATATGCTTCAACTTTTTTAAGTGAGGTAAAGGGCTTGCTAAAATATTTCTAAGTACTCTATTTTCATGATAATTGATCCTAAATATAAATATAGTAATTTATGGTGACACGAAAGGTTAAAAAATACAAGAAAAGTTTCAACAACCAACGGTTATAAAAATTTATATCGTTCTCTGAAGAAAATGTTAAGTACCTATATTTCAAATCTGTTACTCGGAGAATATCAAGAGAGACATGGTGGGGTACTGTCTTCCAAACAGAAGGTACTAAAGTGATACCGGATTTCAAATAGGAGTCAGGGAAGATTACCATATACAATGCACAACTGTATGTAAGACAGAAAAATTTGTGGTGTCCAAAATCACTATAAAGGCAAATGACTGGATAAAATTACTATAACTAATTGAATACAAATACACCCATGATCTGTGATATTATCGAATTGTTATAAAAAAAATAGTTTTAAAAAATTATTAATCAACTTTTAAAAAAATATTACCCAATATATTTGTTTTTAGTTTGAAATTCAACTATGTATAACTTTAAATGTAAACAAAAACAAGTGAAGTAAGAGTTGCAAAGAGCTTTCTTCCATAAAATTTAAGCATTTGCTTAAAACTGAGTAGCAAATGCTTATAAGCAAAAGCAAACTTTTATTCACTCAATATGAAGCAAATGCTTTTATCATTTACTTATGCTTTTAGCAAATGCTTTTGCTTTTACTGTTTGCTTTAAGCATTTGCTTAATTTTTATTCACTCGACCCAATGTATTAGACATGTTACAAACATACAGCATTCAAATTATTTTTATAAGAATTATAATAACACAATTAATGAAAATAGGCAACCAATTATCTTAATAAATTAGAACAATAACATTAATGTTATATTTAATTATCTGTATAATCTGTATAATTCAAAAGTCCCCGAACTATACATTTTTTAAATTGTTTGCTGTAAACAAGAGAAGAAGAGTGTTGTTGGTTTTGGTATGTACTGGTGACCTTGGCGAACATGCTGCAGTGGCGACGACATCGCCTGCCAGTGCGCATGCCTGGGAGTTGGCCAGAAGTGTTAGTCAGTCCGCCATGAGTCTCAGGCAAGGACAGAGAGTCGTGTTGCTGGAAGCTTATTTTGCGGAAAAATCTTATCAACGTTGCATCCACTTGTTTCAAGAGAAGTTCCCTGATGCTCCTATTCGAGGGAAAACAACAGTGTATGATCTTGTGCAACATTTTCGCGACACTGGCAGTGTTAAGGATAGGCCTAGAAGCGGCCGACCGTCTGTGTTAACGCCTGCGTTTACCGAGCATGTTCAACAGGCCCTGCAGTGCTCTCCCGGCAAGTCACTTCGGCGGTTGTCACAGCAGGTTAGAGCATCTTATTCAGCCTGCCAAAGGGTTACTAAACGTCTGAAGCTACGGCCATACCGAGTTCGAGTAGTGCAAGAGCTTTGCCCACTGGATCCAGAAAAGCGTGTCGCCTATTGCGAATGGTTTAGGAGATTCACTCGCAAAAATGTGATTAACCAGCTTGACATGACTTTCTTCAGCGATGAGGCTTGGTTTCATTTAAATGGGTATGTCAATAGCCAGAACACTCGCATCTGGGCAGCAGTTAATCCTCACGCACTGCATGAGGTCCCACTTCACCAGCTGAAAGTTGGAGTGTGGTGTGCCATGTCTAGGCGGCGAATTGTGGGACCAATTTTTTCCGATACAACTGTTAATTCAGCTGTGTACTTAGACATCATCCATCAATTTGTAGCCATGCTGGAAGCTGATGAGCATTATTGTTGGTTCCAACAAGATGGCGCAATGTGCCACATGTCCAACGAAACAATCGAGAAGCTCCGTGAGTTCTTTGATGATAAATTAATCTCGAAAAATCTTTGGCCACCTCGCTCACCGGACTTGGCTCCTCCAGATATCTTTTTGTGGGGCTATCTGAAGGAGACAGTGTATCGCAACAACCCTGGAACACTGCAGGACATGCAGAACACATCAACAAAGCTGTGAGGGACATCCCAGTCAACGTACTGAAAAGAGTTTCCACCAAAATGTGTCGTCGGGTGAATATGTGTCTTTTAAAAAATGGTGTACATTTCCAGCACCTTTTGTAAACTTTAGTAAAGGTTCCAATGTAAAACTTATTTTCAATGTACAAAATCTATTGAATTTAAATAAATCTTTTAAATCAGAGTTTGGGGACTTTTGAATCACCCTGTATAAATAAATTTAAAAAGTAAAATAATTCTATTTTAGTAGCTAAACTCGTCTACCTCCAGCTTTTTGTGCAAATATTTCTACAATCAAGTCTAAATCAATCTGTTTAGTAATATCTTTTTCAATGTGCAGTCGAGTTAAATGCGATAGACATTTCGTTGGCTATTCTATTTCTTATGAAAGTTTTAATTCACCTTAAACTTGAAAACAATCTTTCGCACACTGCAGTTGATACGGGTATTGTTACAGCTATTGTACATAATTTGTAAAATTCATAAAAAGCTATTTTGAACTTGCTTATTATTCCTAATAGTTGAAACATTTTTAATTTTAGTTTTTATTTCGGACTCCTATATTTTAATGGTTTGTGGTAAAATTTGTAATTTGACCTTCAAATTCTCAATATCAATTCCATAATTTAAAGAAAAAGCTTTTATTTCTTCAAAATTTAGAAAGTTTTCATACAGCGGATTTAAGCTCCATATACCTTCCAAAATTTTTCTAATAAATGATGCGCAATGTGACATGTCAGTTTTGAAATAGAACAATATCAGTAACTTGTAAAATATGATCGCAGAACCCAGCAAACATTGTTATCTGCTGCTTTAACCTGGAATAAAACTTTTAGGATTTTTTTCAGAAATGTCCTAAAATTAGCAATCTTGCTAAATTTCACCCAGCTTCACATTTGCATGAATATGTTGTATTGGTATATCTTGGTGCATACGTACAAACCTTTGAGGCAATGAATGTTGAAGTTGAGTCCAAAGTACTAGAACAAGGAGATGCTTCTTCGACCACTAGCACCGAATGACTGATGACAAGTGACTGGAAATTATATGGAGTGAGAGGATGTGCAGCAATAAACAACCTAGAGTAAATCTCGTCTTCCACGGAACCAGCCATTTGAGAAAAACACTTTTCGGAAGTTAAAAGAAGATTGATTCTATCTGTTGGGAACCAAGTGATTGGCATTTCCTTAATTTTTTATGTTTTTGTAAGTGAACCTGCCCTTTCCCATTCTCTTAGTGAAAAGAAAGGCAACTGAATCCCTTTTCTCTGTGCTCTCCATCCTTGCCCTTTGCTGAACCCAATCGGTTACATAATTTGGAGGATTTAGGAGACCACCTTCACTGCAAGGGCTGGGTTTCACCTGGAGAGAGTCATTTAGAGATTTATTGGTGCAAACCCAGAAGACCCTGGTTAAAATGAACAAAGATGCATATGGGGGTCTTGTATTTACTTTGTTAAGGAATTTTCTCAGGAGAATTCCATGTCCCGAAGACTTGGTGCTTGATTATGGCATTGAGCCGACTCCTGTGTCTGATGTGCCGCCTGCAGGATACACGTCAGTTTCACGCTAGTTTGGACCTCGTGCCGCACTTCTATCTAAATTCCATTCTCTCATGCTACACTCATAAACTACCTATTGGAAAATATTCTAGTGGCATCAATGCAATCAAAGAGGAAGTGGAGGATAAAAGATTGTAGACCTTTAGGGGTAGATAGAATTTTGCACTTCTCCCAAGAAAAGGATTGGTGGCGCCAACGTCGTTGAAAGAAGCTGCTTGCCTTGTACTTCTTTCTGGATGAAGATATCAGATAAGTGTGTGAAATGAAAATGCCATTTTTTCTGATATAAAGGGCAAATTGGTCCGCCCCTGTTGGCTCCATTGTGACCATTTTCAAGAACAGAGTGTAGACCAAGAGAGAAACATGTCTCAGCATGGGTGCGGAGGAAAAGGTTTTGGTTCTCCTGTTTACCCTCGTCCATTTTTGCACACGGTCTCTAAAAGTCTTGAAATACGAGGGTGGACGCTTACTTTCCTAACGATTAGTAAAGGGTTGAATGTTTTTCAATAATAAATAAAAAATACCAAATGGCAATTGGAAAACTATCCTTAAGATCTTGGCACCACTCATAACTAATCATGTAAATGATCGATTTCATTCAAGAGATTAAAGGGAGGGGGGCCGGGACCACCCCTGCTCTCCCCTTGGCTATGTCCCTGGCTGTATGCATTCAAAATAATAGCCAATTTCTTATGGAAATTTTCCAATTGGGTTGTTTTTTAATTCTTGAACTTAACCATTTTTACATAACTTCTGGTTTGATTCATGGTTCACTAAGAAAATTATATTTGGATTCTGTTTGCTGTTTAGCAAATTTGTGTGGTTTGGTTCAATGGTTTGGTGTGTCATTCTGGTTATTGCTAATCTAGGTGTTGTCAAAACTTCATTGCTTTCCATTTATATATGAAAAATATTGAGTGTCGGGGAACTTTTACTTTTCAAGACAACATAAATCAACTAAATATTTTCTGTGAATAGGAGAGTATTATATAGAAAAATTGGTCTTGTAATAACAATGTGGTATGAAATATTTGTTGAATTTGTTTCTTGGTGCTGCCTAATAGCCTTGAATGACATTTTGTGATGCAGTTGTGGAAATGTCTTGAGACAGGTCCCAATGCTGCCAGGTGGCTGCATGATACATTATGTAGTGCATCCCAACACCAAATTTAAATTAATTTTTTCAGTATTTTATGAACTTGAATGGACTGGAGATTTTCAGTTTCGGCATCATCGCAATTTAAGATCAGCTTTGTGCAGGTGATTTTTTTATTTCACCATTGCCTAAAAATCTGCAAGTATTGGCAAGCACAAAAGTTAAATTTCGAAGTGTAGAAAAACTCCTGTATGGTCCTTATGTTGATTTAAAAATTATTTTGGATAATTATTTTGGATAATTTTTAAAAAGGGGCTATGGGTGTTACATGAGCATCATAATCATCAATATTTTAGGAAATTTGTGGCAATAACATTGAAATTCATAAATGATGAAATAGGTTAATTGTTTTCTTCCATGTTTTTTCCCAGTGGAATAATGGATTAAAATATTTTTCTTAGAAAAGTCATTCTCCATTAAAATTGGTGAAGCTTGTGGAAGTACATTGAGAAAACAATTTCTAAGATTTCTCTTTGTGAAAGTTAGCCAAAAGCTGAGAATTCATGCAGTTTTTAGAGGCAGCTTATACATAATGCTAGTGATAGTTTATCACAACAATTTGTAGTCTATGAAATGTAAAATGCTATGAAACAGAATGCTTGTTTTGGTAGTAGAACTGAAGGCAGTGAACACGAAATTCTGCTTGAACAGTTTTCAGTGAGTGTTTAAAGACGGCAATATTCCATGCACTCTTTGAGCTGGTGCAGCTAGTATTGAATAATATATAGCTCATTTTCGGTCTGGAACGACATTGCTAAGTGTCTGATGAGACAAAAAATTCACCGATGCGTGTGATAAACGAGAACGGCATTCTGGCTGATTTGGAGCACTGATTCCATGCATTTCCTCTGTTGATAGGTTACTTATCATTTGATCATCCTAAAAACGAGTTTCTCTACCAGCTCCAGTTTTTCATGTGCAAAAGTTGTGCTATCACTTCAAAAGGATCCCTGTTCTTCTCAACATTTCCATTTAAATATTCCCTAATTACATTTATTGTTGTATGGCAAATGAATGCCCAGCACTTGGGTAGAGGAAAACTAACAGACTTAATGAGACCTTATATCTTTGCTCGTAAAATTTATATTATTCATAATTTTCTGTAGCGTTGCTATTTAGGCATACTTGAAGATGATGGGATAGCAAATCAAAGGAAAAATCTTACTGGTTGTGCATGTGTTTAGGTGCAAGTGAGGTCATTTAAAGTTCAAACATTTTTTTATCCTAGTTTATCTTGTTAGAAACTGGTCACTCTACTATCTATCAAATGTGAAAGGTCAAAATCAGAAGCGATGGTGTTGGTTTTTACCACCTGAAGTGGTTTTTGTATCATGTCATACTGAAGGATTGGCTTCCAGCAAATTGAAACCTTTGCTTACTCTTCTTTCACTTATTGTTCTGGTATCAAGTTGTTCTATTTAAATGATAATAATTATTCTAGAATTCATCACTTTGCTACTTACCCCAAATGTGGAATGACATGAGGAAGTTACTTGATCACTTTCCTTGATTTTTGTGAAGTTTAATGAAAAGGACTCTAAATGACTAAATAACAATTAGAAATAATGAAGTCTTATCTATTTATACTTGCCAGTAGTTATAATTTATTTCTGAAGTCTACTAGTATTTATTTAGAACATTAATAGGCAAAGAGTACAGAATAAGTAGAAGCAAAAAAATATTATCAATGTTGAATTAGTCATGAATTGAAGGCAGGTATGCTTAAAGTCAATGTGTAAACATTAAATTGCCAATATTTATTTTTAATTAATTTCAACTGTGAAACCAGCACTTGTTTAAAGTTATGACCAATCTATGGGCCATTTAAATTGTCTTATAAAAGTACACTACACTTTTGAACTTCACATGCTTGCAGTTCGTGAATTTGGACTTTGCGACAAAATTTTTTATGACCATTACTTCTGTTTCATGCTGGTTATTTGCATCACGCGTTTGCGATGCCAACAAGCGTGAACTCCCTCTACTTTTGTTTTGAAATTCAGTTTAAACTTTGGCGCCCTGGAAAAGGTCATATTATTACTATATTGTTTATAATGCTCATTATTAGCAGTTTTTGAAATAAATGTGATAACTCTCGACTTAATTATTTTGTAGCTCAGTTTGAACTTCACCGCCAATGCCACTACTTTCAATGATGAAACTTTAGTTTAAAATTCAAAGAAACATCATTTTGGAATGTAAGGTTTTCATTTGCTATTATCTTCGTATTTTGAACGTAATTTAAGAAATTTTATTTTGTTTTGTCAGGTTTTAATTATTTATTATGAATTTTTAATGTAAATCTAAGAATTGCTATCATCATGTAACGTAAAATTTTCTACCGCGTATTTTGAATGCGATTTTACTAAAAGAAGTGTTACCACTTAAATGCTTTGTTTTTATTTTTTTGTGGCACATTTTGAACACCATAAAGACCTGTGTATAGGATGCACTTTTTTCAAAATTTTCGAAGCTAAAAAGTAGGGTGTGTTTTATACACAGTTACATAATATTTATTAACTATCAAAGTGTTTTAATTAAAATAAAACTTTTTAATATGAAAAAGATTGCACTTTTGCAAACAATTTTAAATACAAGACATTTCGACTTCATTAGCCACTCATACTTATACATGGATACTAAACATTTTTCGATCTTTCTGTACGGAGTCTTCAGTTAAAATGAAATACCTGATAACTAAAATTTAAAAATCAAGTGGCTGCTCATTGAAAAAATCTACAATCAAGAAAACAAATCAAACTTTTCAAACAATTTCCATAAAATCCTGGAAATTTGCTATCATCGGAGTCGTCGTGCCATTGTCATCATCTTCTCATAATATGTCGTCTTCACTTCCATCTAAAGCATTATTTATGCAACATTTTCTGAATCCCTTAATTATCATTTCTGAAGGGAGGTCATTCCATGCTTCCACGATTCACTGATAGATTGTTTTTATATCTACTTTACAAATTAGTCCACCATTTTAAATTCAAGATATTTTATTTTTACTGCAAGTTTCACAAATGATCGCAGAATTTTTTAGTTTTTAATTCAATTGGGTAGGAGTCAACAAAAATCTGCTACATTTTATCTTCTACATTGCTTTCCAAAGTGTATTACTATATCCTGTAATAAGTAGTTTGACAGGTAAATCTTGTAATACAAATACTTCAGTAAATTCACTTTTCAGATCATACTTAGCAGAAAGTATATTCGACAGAAATCATTTAATAAAATGAATCTTTTATTGTGACTTATTGTTTATTCCTAGAATTTTAAGAGAAAACCTTCTTGCACCCTATATACTGGAACAGAAAATTCTCAGAATTTGAGCCGAAAACCTCCCTGCATCCCATACATGTCCTATACACGGGTCTTTACGGTAATTAAAAGAAATGTTATCACTTTTTTATGCTAGGTGTTTTGAACATAATTGACAAAAGAAATGTTGCCACTTTTTAATGCTAGTGTTTTTTCTGTGGCTTGGAAATGTTTGCTGCAGAACCCAGAAAAACATCCATGCATCACGTACTCAACATTCCATTTCAATAGTTCATCAATTTAAATTAAAGCATTTCCTTGAAATGAATAAAAGAAGATCAAAAATCGCATACAAAATTGTGTTGGAGGTAAACTGCATAAGTGCCGGAAGATGTGTAATCACTTTGTAATGCTGTTATCATTTGCTTTTATGCATTTTGAAGATAATTAAAAGAAATTTTTCACGTTGTTACATTGCTGCTACGTTTTCATTTATTATCTGTTAAACTGCATTATTTATGGTAAAAAGTGAATCTTTTAGGTATGACAGGGAACCATACTCCCAATATAACATTGAGTCTTATGGTAAAATAGGGCTTGCAAATTTGCATTTCACTTCAATTTTCCGGAACCAGTTATTTGTGAAGTTCAAAAATGTGGTGTACTATTACTGTCTCCATAAATTTCAATCATTTTATTAGATCAACATGGTGTATGCTTTAAAGACACTTGAGTCTATAAATCTTGGTTTCATCCAGTCTTTTTCAAAATTATCTGAATATACAATTCTCACACTTTCTTTTTTGAATTCCCCAAAAAATTTCTTTTTTCTTTAAGGATCTTGCACTTGGTACTAAGCCCCAATGGACCAGGTTGAGCAGAAGAAGTGAATGTGCGTAATGTAGTCATGATATGAAGAGTTCTGCTATGCTGTGCCCAGTATATAGTCATCTGTGTGCAAGAGTCAGGAGGAGTTCTGGCGGAAGGATATGGGATGGGAGAGAGTTTTACTTGGTGGTTGCAAATTCTGATTTGTTCACAACAGCAGACAATGGTGGTTAACGGGATGGGCATGAGTATTCATTAAGAAGTATTATATTTGGATTAAACTACCTTTCATAATTTGTGATTGCTCTAAATCATTAAATTCATTGCACTTTTTCAAGAAATGTAAGTACAGTGTTACCTCAAGAACATTTTTTGTAGTTTGACATTGCCAACTGTTGTTTTGTAGGTACGAACGAGTATCTCTCAGAATATAAGGCATTCATTTCCTGCTGAAACTTGAGCAACTTTCTGATTAATCTAATTTAATAAAATATAATTCATTTTGTGCATAAAAATTTACTAGCATCCTTCTATAAATTTAATGTTTTTATTGAGCGCAATTTGAGTGTCAATAACAGGAGTCGAATATTGTAACACATTTCTTAAGATTGCAGAAGAAAAGTCTAGTTGAGCCTTCTGAATTATACTTTGAATTTAAAATCCTGAAAACTGATCTGGTGGCCTGCATGCCATATTTTCATATGCAGTTGACGCTTGAGTGGCACTGTATTCATGTTTACAAACTTCAGCATTTCCATTGTGTGTGATGTTCAACAAATTGGATGGTACTAGGCACTGTCTTAAAAAAAAAGTTGGAATAATATTTTGGATATTCCATTTTAAAAGTTTTCTTATAGTTTCTTACAGTTAAGTCCAAATTTTAATGAAGTTTTTTATTAAATATACCGTATTGTCCCGAATACAAAGCAACCTCGAAAATAACGCGACCCTAAGATTTTCGGAAGGTTTTTCAAGAAAAAACTAAACCTTGAATATAACGCGACCCCAAACAACCTTCAGCCAATCGAACACAAGTTCCTCGTTCATCCAGCCCTTCTGCACGTGAAAGATTACACCTGACAGTAACTCTTCTTTTGGCATCCTTGAATGATTTAAAATTACATAGGGAATCCGTTTTTGCTCATTGGCCGAACAGTTATCCTTTATTTCTCATTTCCGGTGATTTTAACAACACCAATTTAGCTACGACTATTTTAAAATTCATGTGATAACTTTGTTGGATTCCTCTGTTAATCTGGGATTTGGAAGAATCTTTTTTTTTCAACATGATCAACATCCTTTTTGTCATCCATTGTTAAAATAATGGATGGGTAAAAACTCGCTAAGGTAGTTACAAAGAATACGCCAATGCAAGCTTCAATGCAATGACTATCGAGGTGTTCAGCTGCCGATTGAATGTGATCTATTCTCGCCCCGGATGCTTTTCAAGTACGATGTAACGTATGCCTAATGTGTCTACAATGTAACAAGTATCTTGTATACTGTAAACAGATGCGGAATGTATGGCGATTTTTTGAAACACGATTTTACGATCTTTTAAAATCACTTGTACTCTAATATAACATGGGGCTACTTTTAAAATTTCATTTTTTGGAAAAAAAACATCGCGTTATATTCGGGACAATACGGTACTGTTAAATAATCAAGGAAAGAAAAATGCAGTTGGAATATTTCTTCATTTATTAGTAACATCAATTTTGAGACGTCAAGTTATCAAAAACAGAGCTGGAGATTAAATTGATTGAAATTTCAATTAGTTTTTAAATTTACTGAAATTCACACTGAAGCTAAAATTATAATTACAAGTTTTCTTAAGATTTCTAAATTGCAATTTATTTATTAAAAGTAACTAGTCAATTCAATGATTTGTAGTGTCTTTTAAAATTCCATCTGCTGAATTTGTTGGACCTTTTGTTTGTAAATATTATCAATTTCTTTGCCAAGTGCAGTGTGAATTATTATGATTCATAGCAATTTATAAATTCTGAAAAGATTTAATCCAAATGTAACATTTACTCCTATTCCATTTACTGCATTTTATCATTTTATGGACAAACCAGAATTAGCAGCACCTTGGTCTAACCTTACCTCATCACATCTTTTCTAGCCCTGCACACAAGCTTGCCTTTGCTCTTGCACCCACCTTTGAAGGGGATAAAGGGGTGAGGGATTTTTTCCCCTCACCCCTTTTTCAAAGGAAGAAGATTCAACACATGGAAAAAAGTAATTTTATGCTGTTCCTGTAATTATAAAGAAATATTTGTCATGTAATTATTGTATCAAGATGAAGTCTTTCTGGTTTCCAGGAAAAATTCTAAGTCTAAAAGGAAGAGACATCAAATGTAAATTAACTTTGTTTATTGTTCTTTGTGTACAGTTCATATATAGCAATGCAATAAAAGAATAAACATAGAAAGAACCTCTGTTTTCAATTTCTTATCAATAAGTCTCTGCAATTGACCCGGCCACTCTTTTAGGTATGTTGGACTTAGGGTGATTTTTTTTGCTAATTTTTCACAGGGTAATTTTCCTTCCGCATGCCTCCAAGAGGATTTCCCACCACAAATCTTCCAATCCTTGTTGCTGCTGCTCCATATTGTTTTCACATCTTCAACAGCTGAAAGATCAAGTTACTTCTTTCTCTTCATTTCACCTGCTGCCAATCACTCTTTAGCAACCACAATTCCTTCCCTTGATTCAAAACAAACAACATTTCAGCATATCATTGTCCTCTAATAAAAATGCCTCCTGTTGGTTAAGATATTAAGTAAAATGATTACACGCAACTGATTCTGCATAGGAGCAATGCATGTACTCCATGAATGAAAGAAAAATGCCAGCAGTATTGAACTATAAAGCAATGCTTAAAAAATGACTTTCCTAAATGCCAGAATAACATTTTTATATTCTTCGACACCAGAAATTTAAAATTTGAAGTAAAATTTTCTAGGATATGCATTTTCACTATTAAATACACTACATGATCTTTCTTCATCGAAAAAATTTTCTTCATAAAAATGCAGAACGTTACACTGTCTGTACCTGGATTAGATGTGTTTTAGAAATTGTCTCACAAATGCATACTATGAACTCAATGATGACAGTTAATTCAGAGAGCAACTTCACTTTTACAAATTGATCAAGGTGAGATTATATACAGCATCAAAAGTATATTTTGCTCAGAGAATTCAGATTCAAAGTTATGCTGCAATATAAAGCTGATGTTATCAAATCAAATGTACCATTTAAGAGTAAATTCTACATATTCAAAGAAATGTCACTAGCATTTGTTCTTTAAGTTCCATTCTTATATCCAGGTAAATACAATAAATGTATAAAATTGAACAAACTGAGGGTAATTTACATACAAGGAAAGTAGTGACTGCATTGCCCAACTCAACACTGCTGGCATTACTAGTTCAACATTCATACAGTACATTGCCCCTCTGATGATTTAACCCTTTCATGGCCAAATTATAACTTTAGGTAAATTTAGCTAAATTTTAATTAGTCAAGTTTGTCAAAAACCATAAAAAAATGTTAATGTTAAAAATGTGCCAACTTTATGTACCAATAAACAAGGATTACAGAATGTATTTTTTAAAATAGATATTTTGAGAATTTACATATTATAATTGATAAATGATAGTTAATATCCAAATATTTAATGAAATATGAAGTAATAATGGGCAATTTTAAGAATCCCTTCTTAGAACCGCTGAGAAAAGACAAAATCTCAATGTGTTCACCAAAATTATCATTCAGCATGCAAAATGTGGGAATTATAATAACCAGAAATGATTTGAATAATTAAGTGAAAAGTGTACCACACAATGGCCACGAAAGGGATAATTCATCCAATCGCAACTCAACCAACAGGAGGCATTAACATAATGATGAGAGACCAACTTAAGAATTAAAAAATATCTCTCAAATTGGAATCAGAATAACTACCCTAAAGTTATTAATGATAACAGGTAGAAGTGAGTGAGCTTCCCACAATATTTTTTAAAAACAACTTCAAAAAAGCATTTTAATTACCCCTCTGCACAAGCCTCACCCAAACTCTAGTTATGCTCTTTTAGAATAGATCCCCTGCATTTGCATCTAAGCCTGTTGAGTACCAGACAACTATGTAGCCATTTGTTCAGCACCATAAAATAATTTGTCCAAGATTTAACAGGCAAATGTGCATAAGGTGTCATTATACAGAAGAATGTTTATAGGAACTAAATCTTAAGCATATTTTAGGCTAGTTAACATTCTTTGATTAAAATTTTAATTTCATGCCACTCTGAATCCTTGCAATATACTGTCAACTTCGATGGAAGAGTTTGTTATGGATATGATCATGAACTTTTAGCCTAGAATAACCATGCTATTCTTTCTAAAATTGTCAAAATACAGTAACATTACAGTATTTTACTTTGTGCTGCTATTTTCAGTTTCAAGAAGATTAGAACTTCAAAAATATAAATTGACTGTATAGCTGTATAATAATAGTCGATCATTTTATGTAAAATTTTTATAAAATTAAAAAAAAACTAGCCTTTGTAATAAGATAGTTAACCCTTTCAAGACCGGAGACGCTGTAGTTAGTCTGACCCCAAAAGTCCAGAGAAATTCAAGATGGCTGCCAAAATTAGGGTCAGATTCAGTAAAACAATACAACATTCACTTCAAAGGCTATTTATTGACTAAAAAAGACACTCAAAGAAAAAAATTCTTTTATGTTAAAGTTAAGCATGAATATTTACGGAATCTCCCTCATCAGGCAAAATATTTTGCGTTTCATCAAAATCCTGTCTTTTCCAAGAAACGAATTTTAACTTAAATGCATTTTTAATATTACATTCATCATTAATGGAAAATTTTAAAGACATTAAATATTACAATAATTTTGAGAAAAAGTCTTATAATAATTACTTTAGAAACTTTGTCCCATCTAAACGACCTTCTCCTACCCTCTGTGTGATGTATCTCACTGATATATATGATCTATTGGTATCAAGGCATAAAGCAAGTGGCATGGTTTACGTAAATTTATAAGCACACTAGCCAATTACCTGAGCTTTGCCTTGGGTTTACAGTTTAAAATTTTTCACGCTCATTTCACTCGCTAATATTTTCATTCAAAGTCAAGATACTCGCAAGATAAGTGATCAATATTCCCCCTTAATTGATATGGTGTCTCACTGCTGCTCTCCTATACTAATAATATCGTTGTCTAAAATCAAGCACAAAATCGAATGAGCTAAGCAATGAATAAATGTATTTAAGAAATATAAGTATTCCATCACTTTCAGATCTACAACAATACATAGGTACTGACATCTTCCAGTATTTGTTCAATCATGAACAAATCAAATATAGATTCAAATTTGATATTTTGCTAAGAATATTAAAAATAAATTGTGTAATTCTACAAAAAATAACACGGGCCTCTAGTCAGGATATGAGTTGTATGGCACCCCCTCCCCTCAGAAATCAAAATTCTGGCCCTGAGGTGCACATCCTCAAGGTCTCTTTAGCATGTCTACCAAGTTTTTATTCTCTAAGTTTCTTGGTTTTCGAGAGATGCTGTCCACAGACACATGCACAGATAGAGACACACTGCCTTTTATTATTACAGATACATATATGAATGGCTACTATACTTCACTGTAGAAAGCAAGAGGGAAGCTACCACATTACTATTCCCTAGTACTGATGACAGTATTTCTCGGCATATAAGACATTTTTTCGAGAAAAATGACCCCCAAAATAAGCCTGCGCCTTATACGCCGAAGGTAAGATTATTACCGTTCTCAATACTTACACTAACGAACACACTCATCCCTAAAATGGAATAATTAGCAGTAATTCATCGCAAAAACATTAAAATATACATTATTAATAATGAAAATTTTGTTAATATATACAGTAATACCTTATGCAACATGAATTTTAACCACGTATTTTCATTATTGCACTTGATTATCAGCTTGCAGAAATTACAATTATGGGGCACTTTTGACCTAAGTCATATGTTTTAATTCCTAATGGGCTTGTTGAATAATATAATTTATGCCACGGAACATTTTAATTGCGGTAGATGTAATAAAAAGTTTGTAAATACCGTTACATGTATTGAGGTCTGAATGGCTGAAAAAGTGAAAAGATACACCTATGCCATTAGTTATAAGCTCCAGGTGATTGAATATACAAAAACGGACGGAAATCGATTAAGTCAATAAAAGTGAAACAATAGTTACGTAGAAGCTATTTTTTCTAGTACCTTGTGTGGATAACCATAAACATCTAATACAAATTCTATTGCAAAGGACTAGTGCTATCTATCAAAAGGTCACAGAGATGCATCCGTAAGTGAAGAGTAGACTTGAAACGCATACTTATCAGTATTGGATATGCATTCACTTTATTAGGAATGAAAATATCATCTTGCACTTAAGTTTAAGTAAGTACTATCAGTAAAGGGTATCTACATGTGCAACGTATGCTGCACACTCCAACAACCTAATTAATACAATTGCCAAGTTCGCGCAAGACACATTTAGCTATACAAGTCTCGAAGCAATTATTTAGCCTTAGATCATCCCTATTTATTTTACAAATTAAATTTATCTAAAGCATTATATCTAACTGTTATCATGCTGTAATATTATCCATAAATGTCGCCAGATATGGACTTAATCATGGCTGGAAATGATACACAACGTGACCCTTTCTACATGCCTTGGTGAAAAAAAATACTTTTTCCTGAAAAATCTTATACCTTGGTGCATCTTATATGCCGAGAAATATGGTATATGGTTGGACAATATGAGTTCACTCAATATGTAAATCCAAAATATGATATATAGACTGGTAAAAGTAGGTAGAAAATATGGAGTGGAAATAAATACAGAAAAATTCAAAGCCATGCGAATAATGGGAAAAGGAGAAAACTTGAACATAGGTATATATTGGTGGAAAGCCATTAGAACAATTTTCCGACTATAAATACCATGGAAGCATCATAATGGACTGATGTACCGATGACGTAAGGACTAGAATAGCAAAAACAGAAGTCACTTTCAGATGAAAGGAACTGCCACTAACAGGCAATATAAAGGAGAATATCTGCAAGAAGTTGATAAAATGCTATGTATGGAATATCACTTTGTATGGAGAAGAATCATGAATGCAAAGAAAAAATTATATAAAATACTTGGAGAGCTTCAAAATGTGGGCATGGAGAAGAATGCTGAAGATGGACAGATAGGATGAAAAATGATTAAGTACTAAGAATAGGAGAGAAGCGAATGATTACACAGACTATGAGAAGATGAAGGTGAACTGGATTGAACATTACCTGAGGAGAGAGAGAGAGACATGTTAGAAGGAAAACTTGAAGAAAGAGAGATGAAGGAAAAGGTTTCAGCTGGTGACTTTAAAGGGAAAGAGAGCTACCAAGAATAATGATAGACCTGTCTATGGACAGAATACCTATGATGATGCCAGTATACTCTTGATTACTCTTCCTATTGATACTATGAAACAGAAAGTTTCACTACTTTCATGAAAGTCATTTTCTTTATGCTTATTAACTGCAATGTATAAACTCCCATCTGGACAAATAATTCGTGGATGACCTAACAAATGTTAATATATGATACATATTTAATAGATAAGTTCAACTTGGACTGTAGAAACAAACCAAAAGTCCCAAAAAACTTTAGTAAGGGGAGTATGAGTTTCATGTATTATTTTACACAATATAATAGAGAAAAAATTTTAAGCTATGCATTTGATCTGACAGTAAAATTTGACAGAATTATGTAAGATTTGGTGATAACATTTTGCCAAACATTTGAGCAGCATTTGTCCACACTTCATGGACTATTAGTAGAGCTAAACCAAACAGGCCGAATCATTAGTTAGTTTACTAAGTCTCAAGACAAGAGGTTGCATATTTAATTTCAACAGCATTAGCATTAAATGAAGATCAGAAATGTTTTTAACATTATGAAATTCAAGGTTACTTAACAAAATTAACTACCAGCTGAAAATAAATCATTATTTTCAAAATGAAGCTAAATTAATTTAGAGTATGATTTAGTGCTATTTATCATTAGGACAATTTTTGATAATTTTTTACTACCTATGCTCTTCAAATAAAAATGCTTCCATTCTTCATCATTATCTGGTAACTCAGGAGTGCAGTTTGCATTAATATGTCATGGATGTATTTACATGAACCACTAACAGTTTATATATAGTACCTATAATTAAAAATAATTAATTTTCAAATATTTTCTATTCAGTATTTTAGATGGTGTTATCCATGTCCCAAAGTATCACTATGCTACCTAGGCTGAGTAGATAAACAATTTCTGTGGCATGATATATTATTCAGCGTGACTGAGTCACAATAAATGCAATAACTTCTCTCAACTGTTGCCTCTTACAAAATGCAATTTCAGAGCTAGCTAGGAAAATCTTCCTCTTTTTCTCTTGCAAGTCAAATTTTTTTATGGTAAATTTAAATAAATAAAGCAACCTCTCTCACTATGACAATTTGATATTATTCTCCTTTTTTAAATCACAGTCATGCCTTCTTTAGATTAACTTGGATGATGTAGCGCAATTGACATCTAGGGACAATTATTTTTTTTAAATTAAGAGATAAAATTAAAAATAAATATGGTAATGTACTGTAAAATTAAAATTACGAGCATCGCACACATTTTGCAGCTTTTGTTTTTGTTTACCTTTGCACTGGCCAATCACCATCCAAGTTTTTTAGTTTCAATGTCATTAGTTCAATTGCCATGTGTCCTAGTTATTTTGCTTCATTTCTAGTGCAAAATAAATATTTAGCAATAATTACGGGAAAAGTAATTTTAATAAATCTTGGAAGGAAAGAGAAAATTGAGTTAGGGCAATAAATGTGCAGGAAATAACCCTAAATTAGCAAGGAAAAGCATAAATATTGAGGAAAATCTTAAACTGATTCAATGTTTTGAAATAGGCGGACATCAGAGAGACATTGTACACAAGTTTAACTTCACAACTTCTACAATTCATACAATTCTGTTTAATAAAGACCAAATACAAGGGTTCAAACAAGTAGGGATGTACATGGGTTTCCCATTGTAATGAAGTACTTTTCATCAAATTCGCTGTAATATAATCATATACTAATGTATTGGATTAGAAATCCGAAAATAGCATCAGGAGTATATTTTATTATTTAATAAAATGATATTTTTTACCATTTATTGTGATAGCCCTGCTCTTTAGCTCTGCTTTAAACATCTTGATTTCATTATGGTGTGTTGCACGAATCTTACATACAAAATTTAGTTGAAATCTGTTCAGTCAATTACTTCCAAACTTTAATTACTGAAGGTTTAATTTGTAATTGTGGCACCCTTGTTTGGCTAATCTGGTCCAAATTTGCTATTATGGCTTTGTATATATATGTGCATTATAAATATTAAATTTGGCCAAATTTGATATGAACAGTTCAACACAAATACTTGTAACACAAATACATGTAAAAAGAAATTTTATCATTCCTTGTATTGTGGCATTCCTGCTTTCTATAACTGTACTAAATATCTTGATTTTCTTTTTATGTCGCACACCTTCTTCATACAATATGTCGTTGAAATTGGTTTGGCCAATTCCTTCCAAATTCATTATTACCAAAAAGTTTTATTTTATAATTGTGGCACCCTGCTGATCCGATCAAACCAAAATATGTCATCTAATCTAATGTAGACAAGCTCCCATTGAAATAGTACCAAAAAGCTATAGAAGAAATTACATTTTTTGTTGATTGGATAGTTTAATGATGTTTAATTTAATTGTAGCTTATCTACAAATACTAATTAAGCATGAGATAATGTGCTTGTAATATATATGACCAAAACAATGTGTCAATGATTCAGCACTTAGCAAGAGCACTATAACAAGGCCGCACTAAGTGAAGTGCACTATAACGAGAGATCCCAGTACATATACGAAAATATTTATCTATGAACTAATTAGCATGGCCTGTAAAATATGGAAGCCACATTTCCTTTAGATAGGCCAAACTTTCTTTACATTCATGCAGTGTCATTTTTTCCTCATTCATCTATTGAAAAACTCAGGCTCTATGATATGCCTTAGGACAGCAGTTCTGACACTTTACATATCTGCACACGCTGTCTTACGGCAGGCGATCTTATCATGATCCTTCAGCTAATAAGTATAAATTGTAACATTATAGTTCAAAATATTACAAGTATTTATTTTATTTTCTGACTAAACGATTTAATAGAATAATCCTAAAACATTTCAAATATTGAACCTATTAGATAATACAGTGTTCTACCTTTGCGACCCCCAAGAAGTTGTAACCCACTGTTTAGAAACATTTGCTGTAGCATATTTCATATTAAAAGTTCCAGAAGCAGACCCTTGATTGGAAGAGAAATGAATGTTATATGAAATATTTCGTCTACTAAGAGAAAGTCCCAAAATGGGGAGGGGGTTCTAGGGGTGAGTCCTGTAATGGGCAAATTTGCCTTGCAGAGTGAGGTACTGGGTTGGGTGCTGTAGACAGAGCCCCTAGTGCTTTATATTCCAAAAACTATTGCTTCTGAATGAATAAATCGATCAAAAGGACCCATTGGAATGCCACTTGACGCCTAGTAAGATGAAAACAAGAATATCATGTCTAACAATCAACCTGATAAATAAAATTTGTAAAGTGAGAAGCTCGTTCATTCTACTTTGAAAAAAAATATTGATTACTCTCACCCCTATTCTTTCTTGGTATCACACAAGAGAACACGTGCAGGCAGATCCAGGATGTCTGCTGTGTGGTAGACTGCATGTTCAGAATAGCCAGGTAACAATCTCTTGGTGCCACACTTCTGAAACAACAACAGAATCAAATCAGAAATCTTGCACAACAGGATGTTATATTGATATTAGGGCACTTCATTATATTCTTACTTTTCTCATGTCAAACCATTCTACCATTTTTCAGAATTAAATTTCTATGAAAACTAATGTTATTCTTTAATTTGAAGATTTTAAAGGAAGAAATTAAGCAAAATAATTTTTTATACATTTACCAAAACATCATTTCTAAGTCACTCAGGTAAAGTAATTTATTTGGTTAAAAAAATACTGAATATTTATTAGCTACAAACCTTGACATCAACATAACTAAATACATGATTGATATTTATGGCTTAGTAAATACATAATTGTGCTATAATTTAACACATTCTGGATGGCAGTTAAAGTGCGATTTTCTCCCAAGGTCTGAATTTTTTTGAGTATGGTGGAATTTTGGAAATTAAAAAGAAAATATTCTTATACAGTAAAACCTGCGAGAGGTGGAACCTCAAGGGACTGGCCTATTTTTCCGTCATTCGCAAGTTTTCCGCCTTAAAGAGGTTAAAATAATTCACGTTTTCTTTTTGGTGGATTTTAATTAGAAAATAGATGTTTTTGTGAGTCTCCGTGGAAATAAAAGCTATAACCTCACAAAAACAATGTTTATGCATTGAAACCAGTCATTCTTATATATGTGGAATAAGCCAAAATGTGATTAAACTGTGTTGATTTAATTTTTGTTTTTAATTTTAGCAATGCCACATTTTATTTTTATGATGGATTTCCACCAAGTATCGCCCTTGTCCATTGATTTTAAATCATTTTTAAAACTTACAGTTGATTGCTCTCTATTGGAAACTTGAAAGAGTTACTGGGAGAGACTTGGATGATCACACCACGCAAGGAGAGTTCTTTAGACAACAATGCACATACTTCAGGTTGCAACAAGAGACAAATCACATTTAATAAATTACTCTGACTTCAATAATTCTCACCAAAGACATTTACCTTGCACCCTGGTTTTCTCTAACTTCCCGGAAGAGACCTCTCAATCCAGTCGAGATTAAATGCTGGCAGGCTATATTCGTGGTATTGAATTAGGGTGCTATTTCTCAAATATGAGATCTCGACTTATTATCTTGAAGGAAATTTTTCGACTGAGGTCTAATAAGCAAAAAAATGCGATGAAATGCAAATTGGCTGCCTTAGAAATTAATAAAGAATGAAACAACCCAACTGCTAAGGAAGGATACACAAAGGGGAAACAAAACAATTCAAAGAGATGACCATGCACGTCCACTCCAACTCGAACAAGAGAAAAAAACGTTCAGATCTTTATTTCATATTTAAGAGTGGTGAATTGTGCCAATTTAATAGATGAAAACAAAGCAGAGTCTTTATAAAAGGCAATAGTATTCTTTGTTATTCAGAAAAACAGATGGGAGAGTCGAAAGAATTTATTTTTTGAAGGAGTGTGCTGGAACCATTGCGTGGCAAGAACAGTGGTTACTTCTCACTTCCAACCCAACCCTTCTTATCAGGGCAGTTTCATGGCATTGGAAAAGCAACGAGAAAGAGAGAGTTGCCTGAGTTCTGAGATGACAGCACATAAAGAAATGAGATGATCCAGAGACATCTCCCTGCTGAAAATCATTATCCAAACTTCCAAGATGGGACAACGGACCTATCAAAACAAAAGAGGCATGACACTCTATGCGGTGCGCAGAATAGCAAATAAACTGAAAATATTTAAGGCCCTCAAGACATATTTTAAAGAGAATGATTTTTTATTTATGTCTTTTACAGGTTCCAAATGTAGGGTAAACCACACAGTTATTGGCCACCATACAGTTATTGGCCATCTGAAGATTATTTATCTGTGTTAACACTCCAGTAGAATTTAACTCCATGCTCTTGCTAGGGGGTAGTGTTTACATTTCCAGATTTAAGAATGATATTTCGAGTCTCTCCAGATGTCCCTAGTATAGTAACGATGCATTTCTTGTGATCACATGTTTTCGTAGTGCTGTTTATTGTGAAATTCTTAAGGTTAGAACCTGCTTGGAGACACTGTAGGTACTGTACTCCTGAAACTGCTATACAGGCGAACATTTTATGGGTAAGTCACATCTACTACTTAATGATTTATTTAAGATTTATGCATTATGTACCGCATCTTGTACTCCATCTGAGGGTGGCCAATAACTGTGTTTTTTTATTATATTCAAACCGAGTTATTTTACTCTAAAATGTTTGTTAAATGCCTTTATTATACAGTTTTTCTCAATTTGTCTCCCCGAATATTCTATACAGTTATTGGCCACATGGCCAATAACTAATTCATGTGGCCAATAACTGTACACTAATGCAAGAACCACATGAGATGCGATTTTGAGAGGCAGTAGAGAAATGTTCTGAAAATATTAGGCGACACTAGCCATTAGTTTGGGAGTAATTAGCATTGAAAGTGTGTTTTTATTACTGAAGTTCGTTAGGCTCCATAATAGGCTGGTGGCAGCATTACGAGAAATGCAAAATGAGAATATTTCACTTAAGGCTGTTGCAAAAAAATATGGTATACCACGGTCAAGCTTTCAGTTTAAATCGAAGAATCCTGGACATAAGGAAACTTGTGGTCCATCACCGGTTCTCTCAAATGAAGAAGAAAGAACTAACACTGAAAGGGTCAAAAAACGTATATTCCATGCGACATGGATCATCGAAGGAGAACATTTCTGTAATAGTTACATTTTCAGCAGATGGAAAATCGAGCGGCCCAATGGTCGTCTATCCTTACAAGAGAATTCCCGAGAAAATATCTCCATCAGTTCTTTCTGATTGGGGAATTGCACACAGTGACAATGAATGATGATGGCGGAAGTATTTTTTTGATACAACATTTTTTACCCATATCTTCTTGCAAAGAGGGTGAAATTTCCAGTTGCTTTATTTGTTGATGGGCATAAGTCACATCTCACTTATCAGTTGAGTGTTTTGTGCAGTAAGCTACAGATTGAAGTCATAGCACTCTATCCAAATGCTACACACATCTTACAGCCTGCAGATGTGGCTGTCTTTTGGCCAGTTATAATATCTTGGTGGAAAGCTGTGAGGGTGTGGCATACAAAGCATCCAGGCAAGATCTTAAATAACATGTCATTTGCACCTCTGTTGAAAGAAGTAGTAAAGTTCAGTGCTAAACCAGAAACTCTAGTTAAGGGTTTCAAAGCATATGGACTTCACCCACTCAATCCCAATCCTGAAATTTCTGGCTTATATCAATCCCAATGCTGTGGATTACAGTAAGTGTCTGGGCACATCAGCTGCAAGATGTACTAAAAATAATGGTGGAAACGAGGTGGATGTTACAATGAGATATTCCACATTCATCAATGTTGTCAGGAAAGAGAAAGTTGAAAACCTCAGAAGAATGAATGAGGTTCTGTCTTTCGTAAATGAGGATTTCCTCACATTGTTCCTTATCTGGAACTATTTTTAGAAAAATAACGATCATGATGAGGATTCACTTCCTAATAATGTTGTGATGCAAAATGGGAATCATCCTCTTACACCTGACATAAGTAATTTAGATGTACACTTAGTAATTCCTGACGGAGCTGAGAATTTGAATGTTGATCGTGATGCAAATATGGAAAGCTCTATTGAAAAGAAAGATGGCTGCAGGACAAGTTTTTCCGTTGAAGTAAATAGTAGTGATTTTTGTGGTGGGCCATCTATGAATAGTAACACCTAATTTGTTGCAAGAGTTATGCACACTCAATGCATGAGTGAGTTTCTTGTATGGCCTGATACACCAAAACGCAAAGGGAAATGTCTAGTTGAAAGAAAACCATTTGTGGTAACATCGAAGAAATATCAGGATATGTTTGAGAAGAAACATTTTGCTAAGGCTGCAGAAGAAAAGGAAAAGGCAGCAAAGAAAAGAAAGCATGAGCAGGCAAAGGAAGAAAAAAGAATAACCTTCCAAAATAAATGGCCAAAAGGAAACTTTTGAAAGAGCTTAACAAAGAAGTTGAACACAATTCAGTTTGCCATATTTGTAATAGAAATATCAGCCCTGCTTCGGAGCTTCGTTGTGACAACTGTCAAAAGCTGTATCACGAATCATCTATGCCAAAAAATCACAAGCAGCACATCTTAAATTTAGAAGATTGTGATAATTTTCTGTCATATCTGATATAAAGAAGTAACAGACAGTAACTCAGATGAAATGCCAGAAAATGAGAATGCTGCTGTTGATGAGGATGAGATAGACGCAATTATGCTTGCACTGCAGAAGTAGTGAAATTTCAGTGCTTCGGTTAATAGTATTTTGTTCTTATGGTTGGTATCTGCTTATAACAGGTTGTTCTCATGCTGTACTGTTGTAATTGTTAATAAAAATAGAAAAATTATAAACAATAGAAATGTGGCCAATAACTGTCTGACATACAGCCAATAACTATCTGACATGGTCAATAACTAATTGTACATTTGTGTAGACTTCAGATTCTTTTTACCTGAAATAGTATACAGTGAGGAAGCACCTGGCAGAATCTTGAATAGAGTATAATTAAATCTACACCCATGTACATTACAATTTCCCTATTCAGTATTAAATTGCTATGGCCTCCATTGGACGCAATGTCTGCTATGACTTACTGTTCACCTAAGTAAGCCTGAAAAGAGTGGTTAGTCCAGTTTCCTTACCTTAGCTGAGAAAAATCCTTCAGTGATGGGATACCACTCTCTGGGGTGCAACAAATTCTCTTCTTAAGACGAACACACTAACATGGACCTCATCACAGAACAGCAGTATCACAGACATGCTGAAGTTTTCAGAACTGCAAAGATTCACAAAGTAATATTTGGTATAATTATAACATTCTTACTAACTAAAACTTTCAATAAAAATTTAACAACTAGCTAAAATTACTTGCATTAAGTCTCATAAAAATGTACACAAATAAATACAAACTATAAATATTTAAGCGCTGCTGTCGAAATACCTGTCACAATGGAGATCGCTACTTCTGTAGCACAAAAGATCATTGTTATGTCTCAATTAAAACTATTATTAGAAAATTCTGTCAACCATAAGAGGTCGCCAGTTTCTCTAGAGAAATTTCAGTTATGTAATTTTTGAAGGAGATCAACTTCGATTTTATCTAAGCATAGATAAATGAATTGCCGCTAATGAAATTATTTCATTCATAACATGATTTTCACTAAATAATTAATTGGTAAATGTAAAAAGGAGGAATAATCAGCAATAGGATTTGGTCATTGTTCAAATGGGATTAAAAAATTTAAACCTGAAGGAAATGGGTACTGAAAATACCAAAACCTTGAAGAGAAGCTCCGAGGGAAGGAAGATGCTTCAGCAATGCCAAGTATTGTAAATAACAAACAGGAACTAAAAAAGTAAGTACGAGAATTATGTATTCAGCAAATGGAAAACATCCATGAGATAAGCAGTCTAAAGTAGTGGGTTGTTGAGGAAATAAGAAGAACATGGAGAAAATATTGCTGCATTTGGCTATAATGAGTGAGCACATCGGAAGTTTAAAAAATAAAGCGTCTCTTTTCTATAGCATATTCTCAGCAATGTAATTATAAATTATGGAAGCAGTCTAGTGCTCGAAGGGGCAGTGGGCATGAATCCTGCAAAAGTAGGATTTTTCCAAGGTCGCCAGGCCTCCTGTTTGTGTGGTTTGAGGAGACCACATAAATTCAGCATTCCATCCTTCGGAAGGGACGTTAAGCAGTGGGCCCCATTGGTGCTTTTTGCCAAGAGTAGGCTAATGCCGACACCGGGTTTCCCTCTTCCCTTCTGTGTGTGTGTTCAGTTGATGACAGTGCAAAATGACCATGGCATTTGACGCACTTAAAAATCAATTACTACTACTACATTATGGAAGCACTGAACAGAAATCAATTTCCAAAGAGTATACTCCAGCAAGACAAAGTTACCTCCATAATGTTATTCTAAGGCAGCAAATAATGATGAAATGGAGAAGCAGTACAGGTAACTCTTATTATAAGCAGGACATGCATTCCTGAAAATCACCGCGCATATCGAACACATAAAATGGGAGGCTTATAGCTTGCAATAATTCAACTACAAAGTGATCTGCAAATGCTGCCTCTCCAGTTAACATGAGATTTTGGAATTCAGTTGACTCTTAAAGCGGTTGAACCATCCCCAACTTGCAGAAAAAGGCATGGGTTCTTTTGTATCTTTTGCAAGAATAAAACCGCATATATGTGAATACGTGTATAACAAAAGCACGCATAACAAGAGTTACCTGTACTCTTGAATTTTAGGAACCATTCCGACTCTATTTATTTTACATGACCAGTGTAACTACAACTTTTCTCTGAAGATAATGTAATTATGAATTAAAATGCCTCACTCCTCTCTGACGGAGCCCAACCTGTGTTTTCTTGTGGAGTACTCACTAATTCACATTACTTCAAAAATGGATAATCAAACAAAAAAATTCGAGTAATAAAAGAAAAAGATACTGAAATTTACCTATCTTTCTGACTTAGAGTAGGGTTTTAGAACAATTTTCAGACATTTTTATTCACGAGGACCAAGATATTGTATAGTTAGAAAGTTATTCATCAGTGGGATCGCTTAGGCTGGGATAGGCAAATTATTCCAACTGAGAGATTAATACGTCTCTCTTTTTGCACATACTAGTATAAAAATGGAATAAAAACTCTTATTAAAGGTATTTTCATCATAGAATCTGATGACGAAATATATACATTCATTTTTTCTGGTTTAATCGCCATATCTGCATCACTTCAACCTTCCTTCTAAAATGCTCCAAGCTATGATAAAACCATCTATGAAGGTCAATTTCATGCAAGTTGATAATACAGGCACACTCCCTCAAATCCAGGATTCAGAAAACCGGTTAGTTTTTCATTTGAAATCATTGTGCTAATAATCGGGAAAATTACCAGAAAACCAGGAAGGTTTCTATCTTAACGCATCATTTGTTTTGCCCTCCAGATTCCACACCCAGCTGATGCTCGTCTCAGCATCATTTATGTGCCACTAATGAAATTATTATCTTCTTCGCCCACTGTAAACAGAACCTTGCAGGCTACTTGGTCTAATAAAGTAATGTGATCTATATACATTCGTTCTCGAGAACCATAGGTCCCATCTAAAAGAGAAAAACGCCTATGGTATTCATAAATAGGATTGCTACATTTTGAAATTGAAAATTCAGGACACCTAAATTTTGTGTGTGTGTGTGTATAAAGGACACGATTTCAGAATGAGGGACATTTTGAGAATGAAAAGGCACACGGGAGAGAAATATAAAGAGAGAGACAATCATGATACACAACAGAATGGGTGGTAACCCTATTCATAAGGCAGGAAGATAATATAAGGGGGAATCTCGAGCACAGCTTGGGATGCTCACTATACATTCTAATACGTATTCCCAAGTCCAGTTGGAGTGTAAAGCTTGAAGATCTAACACGTTAATCCTCACAGTTTAACAGAAAACCTAGGATATTTAGTTATCTGGCAGTCTGTGATTTATTTTGTGTGAGAGAGACTGATTTTTTCAATTATTTTCCCCTAATCCACCATCTCAATGTTTTCAAAAACACCAGTCAGTGACCTCAAAAGTGCTCCTCCCTCAAAATGGAAACAAGTCACTCTCAATTCAATAAAAGGTTGAATTATTACAAAAACTAGAAAAAGGTGTCTCTGTGAAGAACCTTAGTTAAGACTATGACATAGGAACCTCAACAATTTATGATCTGCCAAAGAACAAAGAGAAATCATTCAAGTTTTATGGGGACTATGATGTGTCCAAGAATATTAGTAAGCATAAAACTTGGCATCGAGCAAAGATCGATGATGTAGACAAAGTTTTGTACGAGTGATTCTGTCAACATAGAAGTGACGGAGTAGCGTTGTCTGGGCCAATGATGATTAGGCAGGCCAAATTGTTTCATAAAGAAATGAAAATTCAACAAGACTGTGAATATTCCCAAGGATGGTTAACAAGATATAAGGCACCTCATGGCTTACGTGAGTTGAAAGTGTATGGTAAAAAACTTTCTGCAGATCAAGAAGCAGCTGAAAACTACATTAAGGAATTTGCCAAGTTAGTTGTTGTTGAAAAATTGATCGCTGACCAAATATACAATGCAAATGAAACTGGCTTATATTGGCGTCATACTCCTAAGAAAACATTGTTACATATTCAGGGCCCGATTTATACCATATGCACTCCTAGTTAACCTTTAAACGCTGGGTTTAAATGTCCCTTAGTAGACTCTCGCTACCAGATTTAATTTTGACCATTTAAAATTTTCTTGCATTTGATCAGAAAATATCTTTTAAAAAAGCCATATAACTTTTACCAAAGTTTTAAATTGTCTAGCAAATAAAAATTTATTTTTTTACTTTTTAAATCAAGAATAAACTACACTTTATTTTTCCAGTGTACCGTATGCCTAAATACGAAATATCACTTGATTTTGTTCAACCATTTAGGTTCTAGAGTTGCCCACAGATGCCTAAAATTTCATGGTAAGTGCAAAAATTATCCAAGACCTATCTCAAAATCTGGGAAAAATTACGAAATTGGAGCTCCCCTGATATACAAATGGTAAGAGTTATTTTTATCAATTTGACTATAACTAACTTTGCATATTACTACTTGGGCCTTGTTTACTCACTCAGTGGCTGATTTATCAAAATCAATAATGATGCATTACACACATTAACTCCTCAGGGACAACTTCTTTCTGTAGCATTATAACCCTTTTATTCCGTAGTCCCCTCCAATGTGATAACAATGCGGAGTTAACCGACTCAACAACATTCCCTTTGATATCATTCTCAAAATTAATAAACTTAAAAGCAAATTACCTAGATTAAAATATGCATAAAAATTAAGGAATAGATATTGGTTAACCAAACTTTCTTTGATGCAAAGTGCTTTATATATGCTGTAGGGCTTAATTCTTTCAACTGGGCCATCGAATTTTTCCTTCCCATTACAATAAAATATTTGGCTGTTCCCATATTAGAATTACATTATGTGATGAATTCACTTAACAATAACATAATAGTTTACATGTATCTAGGGTCACATTTCTAAATTAATAATAATTTATTGAATGCAAGCATGTAGCCCCAATTACATGCATTATAACACAAGAAACACAAATACACAATAAATACAAAAATAAATAAATAAATAAAGCTCAAAAATAATTGTCATCATAAAGTAGTTGCAAGAATAGAGGTCTCAGGGAGCTAATACAGCTTTGAGAAATTTTCTTCTGAAACTTGACAAAGTGTCACAAAATACATCAACATTATCGAGCTTTAAAAATCAACCTAATTCCAAAAATAAACGATCAAGCTCACCTTTCAGCTAGATCCCAATTGCTGATGATAACTTCAACAGCCAAAAAGTGTCAGGAAAACCAGATTGTCATCTTGATGACAAAGCAGCCATCTTTAGTGATGATCCACCAACTGTTTAACCTAAAAAAAAGAAACCCAAGAGATTAAATTCAAATCCAATTGAATTTAGCAGAAAATTTTCCTAATTATAAGAGTATCACTTGAAATGGTGTACAAAAGGTATGACACTTATGGAAAACAATTGGGCACAATTATCACCCATCGAGAGCTGGATAAATCAGACAACCCCAAAAATCTATTTTTCCATGAGATTAAAATGCTACTAACAATGAAATTCTGTAATTTGTCAAAAGTTGTAAATATATTACATAAATCCCATAATAAATTAAAACTAATGAGAAAATTTTCAAATATTCATAATAGCTAGTTTCTTGAATTTAATACAAGATTTAAATGTTTACAATGGGCAAAAAAGACCAACCACAACTCTGAGCAATATTTAAAATTAAAATAAACAAAATGGTACAGCATGCTTTTCTAATTTTGTTTGTGGTTGTTGTCTCCGAGTCTTCAAGAAACAAAATAAAATAAAATTGTTTAATAACTTTTTGGGATAGTGACAAAAAGTGATTCATTTGAATGAATTCATACCAGGTCCACATCCTGCTAAAAACATCATAACATATATACATTTACCACGCAGTTGTCTTTGTGAAAAAATAAGCATTCGCGATAAAAATTGGTCAGCACACAATCACTGCACAAGAAGTTGATGACCTGCATGTTCCCTAAAAAAATCTTTCTGCAAGCAGCAAGGGTCCAAAGACTAACTTTATTACAGACTACCCAGTTCAGTTAACTAAGGTGACCAGATGTTTTTTTACCAAAAAGGAGGACAAATGCAGTTATTTTTAACAAAAAAGGACAAATTTGATGATGAAAAAACCTTTTTACATGGCTTATTTAATATTTATTTTGATAAAATAATAGTTGTAAATGAGCCCATGCACTACATCAGGCTGATGGCATTCAACATTTTTCATTCGCCAAAGAAAATTTCCATCTATTTACTCAAAACTCCTCCATACATAACTACTCAACTAGAAGTAAAAATAACACTCAAACGATACCCCAACTAAACCTCTCAAAAAGAAATCCTCATCTTTCTTGTAGTGAACTATATAATGCCCTTCCTAATGATATAAAGAATCTAGACAAAATAGAAGTATTAAAAAAAGAGTAACACTACTTATTGATGAATTCATTCTAATGAATGACTATCTGCTCTGAATTATGGGTGATTTATTTTTATTATATATTTATTAAACTTGTAATTTGCATATAATATTAACCTTTAATTTACTCCACGTTTACATTATAAACCCATGGAATGAATAAACTATTATTATTATTTAAAATACATTGTAAGCTTGGAAGAAAAAAAACGAATGCCTCTATTTAATTTTAGAAACTATTTTTTCACATTAACACAAGAAATATATATCGAGATTTACATTATAATAAGTCAAATCACATAAATTTAAATTGCTGCAGTTCAAAAATGAATTAAACATTCTCAACATTATCATTAAGTAATTACAAGGGTTCTAGACATTTGAGATAAAATCCAATCCCAACATTGACAAATTAAAACCAAGTAAAAAAGCATTGAAGATTCCACAAAAAATATCCTTAATGTAATAATAATTGGAATTTTTATTTTAAGGGGAATATTTAGACCATTGATTCCATTCTTACATATAAGCCAGTATGGAGAAAACAAACATCCATACTATCAGTGGGATTTATTGTACCGCGGCCAGCAAAAATATTGCTTATTCTAAATAAAACTGTAAAAATGACTTGAAAACTATCATTTCTGAGACAACATTTGTTCAAACCATATATATATTTATTGAAATAGAAAGCTTCTTAAGAGGCTGAAATTTGTAGAATGATTGAAAATGATTTTAATGTTTACTCACGAATATCAAGTATGAAATGAAACATTCATCACACAAGACAAAGTGTTCTTTATCACTTAGAAAACCAAATCAGAGAGCTGAAAAAATCTTTTAAGAAGCCGCATGCTAGAAAGTTTAGCATACTGAGAACCGAGCCTAGTGTGTAAGATGCTGAATCACAGACGGAACTACCCTGCCTATGCTGCAGCAAGTAGTACAATGTAACTAGCATGCACAGAGACAATTAATATACTAAAATTACATGACACTGGTTAGCATACATAAAAGGTAGGATGAAAACAGAAAACTGTTCCAAAAAGAGGACATAGAAGGACAAAAAGTTTAGGGAGGACAACGTTTGATTAAGGAGGACGGTCCTTCCAAAAGGAGGACATCTGATCACCTTATATAATGATACTTTTAAAAAACCAGCAGGATATATATTTTTGGCAAAGGAGGAGAATTTTTTTCCAAGGACAATTATCTGGGAGGACAAGCCCCTCAAAAGGAGGACTGTCCTTCTCAAAGGAGGCCATCTGGTCACCTTAAGTTAACAGTAGATAATGTCCATCACTTCTTCAAAAAAAATTTTGAGCTGATTTAAAAATGTTTTTACAATAGTAATGAATTTCTGACATTATATTAGTAATGATGTATTCTTATTTTTATGTTCTATGGATTACTTAGAGGTAATGTTTCTTGGGACAAATAAAAAGTATTATAATTATCAGTCAAAACTTTCATTGAGAGCGGACGCTATATTAGTTTATATATATGAACAAAACCAATTCGCGCGGAAGACTTTTATGAGAAGGCAGAGGGATTAAGATATTTAAATAAGGAATTCCCACGAATGTAGAGAGATTTTTATAGAATTAAACTATGAATGAAAAAGCAAACCATCGAAATGCCGGTATTAACATCATACAAGTGAATCACAATCAAAATAACCGACTAGTTAATAATAATTACGAGTACCTTACCTGCATGGTCGAGTTATTTATGGACAGTCCCCGAGATCCTCTTTTAATCTTCTTTCAAGTTGGCATCTGTACCTGGACCACAAGGCTGCGATCTAACAGCGGTAAAATACAGCAATTTCAAATACATACTTAATCTCGGACAAACAAATTCAACTGTTTGGTGGATTCTTACCCTGTGACCTGTGACCGTGGGGTAGATGGTGGAGCCATCGGTGGCAAACCATTGAATTTACTCTCAAACAGAATGGCGGGTGAATTGAACTGATTATTTCGATGGAATGTGATTGACTCTTGAATTGAAGGCGCGAGTTCAGGGACAGTGCAAGGGTATTTTGCATCCTAGGCGAACCTTCCGCCTTGCGCCCCCTCGCTCACAATTAACTTTCAAAAATGAATATTCTTCATTATTACCTACATTATACAAATTCTACTTTTATAATTTCAGATTTAGTCTACACGATAAAGGAGAATAATCCGTTAATGAGTGCGTATTTATTGTTTTATACTTTGCACAATATACGTCCTAAAAGATGAGACTGGTCGTGTCACGCATATTTTTTGTGGAAATTAACTAAAGTTCTATAATAAAATATACTATCTGGTATTATTGTTTATTTTATTTGATAGTATTAATACATAATTTAGAATTTTATTTCTATGCTGACCGTAGGATAAGTCAAAGCACAACACTTGCTTTCTTGTTCATTCATTTCTGAAGCAAGGGCGCCAAAAAAAATTCTGGAGCGACTTTTGCCGCTCCCCAAATTGTGCTGCCCTAGGCTACCGCCTAGTTTGTCTAGTGGTTAAACCGGCCCTGAGCGAGTTACCACATTACTAATTGATGTAACAAACAATAAAAAAATGAAAAAACTTACATGTTACTGGTCACCTTCACGTTTATATATTCTGATTATTGGGCACTATTATATTAATTATTGTTGTTAGATTACTCGAACATATAACTCAAAAAACATCTTACACCATTCAGTGATAATGAGCTGGATGAATTTGTATTCCTGTAATTGTCAGATTCACTGCTTTTGCATGTCATTATTGTCCTTGTTTACGTATTTTTAAGACATCTTTATTTTTTATATCAGATTCATTATTACTTTTACTTTCCCCATATAATTCCTATAGGAGAAAGTGAAATTTTAAAATACTTTAGGTCCTGCCCCTACGCGCGTCAATCCCACCCTTCGCTCGCTCCATGGACTTCGGCGCTTCGGAATAGCTCTTATCAAAGACAAGCACCCCTTAATATACTTAATAGACTGCAACGTTAACAATATGGAAAAGTATACTCCATAAATGGAATACACAGAGATTTCAAAGGCGTTCTTAATGGGAAATACGTATGAAACAGTATCGAAAGATTGGGCGATTCTCGAATATTTATCCCCGAAACTATAACTCGTAATTATATGGTCTCGGGGACTGTCTTGTAATAAATGTTGTTCTCTATCCAAATAAATTTTTAAATCTATATCTCACAGATCATATAAGAGCATGGTAGAGAAATATATGGATTTTTAATTGTTGTTTGCTGAGAGAACCGTCTTCGCGATCCATGTAAACAAAATATGCGATTTTTTGCTCGGTATTTTCTCGAACTTTTATCTCCTAAGTCAAAACTCGTAATTATGTGGTCTCGGGGACTATCTTGTAGTAAATGTTGTTCTATATCCGAATAATTTTTTAAAACTATACCTCACAGATTATATAAGGGTGTGGGATAGAAAAACATGGATTTTTATTGTTGTTTGCCGAGAGAACCGCCTTAGAGATCGATATAAAAAAATATGCAATGTATTGCGTAGGATTTTCTACAATTTCTATCTCCGAAACTATAACTCGTAAGTATTTGGTCTCGAGATCTTTCTTGTAGTAAATGTTGTTCTCTATCCGAATAAACCTTTTAATCGATACCTCGCAGATCATATAAGAGAATGGGAGAGAAAAGTTTGATATTTCAATGTTGCTTGACGGATGCCATGTAACCATTTCTGGCATGAAGCGCCCAAAAGTATCCGAACGTAAATCGACCTTTCGGCACGAGATGCCCGTAAGCGCCCGTAGAAAAGATGATTTATTTTTTCGCTTCTGGTGTACTATGAATGTCTTCTTTGTGTTGGGTCTGTTTCTTCTCACTATATACACTTCCTTCGTCTCACGCATTTATTCCCCTCTCTTATAAACACTCCGAAAAAACAAGTTTCTAAACACTGCCTGTTGGTTCAACTGATGAATGAAGCAGCGAAATGATATATATGAGCCAGATAATAGGTCATTATCATCTCGGGCATATGAGCTTTTTTTCTGTGATGGAGGTGTTATGCTGTTTGTAAGCAAACCGCCACCTTACTCTCCAATATGCTGAGTGCTCTAATTTTTTTCCGATGTTATCACTCGGCCATGACCATGGCTGAGATGATTGAGAAGGCTAAAGGACGGTCATCATCTAGGGCCCGGGTTCCCAACCTGTGGGTCGCCGCGTTTATTTTTAGTTGCAATTATTTTATAGGAAATTTCACCACGAAAGTTTTCAACACTTATTTATTTCAATATGGCTACACTGCAATATTCTACTAGTGGATGTAAACGGATTTTTGATAAATGAAAGGAAGTGACTTAAGGTCCAGCGCGGCGGATACTTAAAAAATATTAAAGGCCCGCCGTGTTCATTCATGTTAAATATTTTATATTATTTTAATTATTTGCTATGGTGGGCCTTTAATATTTTTTCAAATTTCCGCCGCGGCGGATCATTATTCACTCCCTAACCCTAAAATATACAAATGCAGTGTTATCATTAGAATAAAATTCAATGTTACAAGTAGTAAACTGAAAAAAATATTCATTATGATGCAAAATTCAATATCAAAATTCATTTTTAATCGGTGTCTCGATGTTTGAATAACAGACTGTCGAATACGGACCGTCGAATAAAGATGAGTTGCTCTCTTAACGCAGTTGAAGGTCACCCCGTATGTTTTACCGACGCCGTCATGTTTGCAATGATGTAATTCAATAATATCCGCGATGGGCCGTCTAATGCAAACTGGCGCGAACTTAGTTCGCTAATAGTCAACCACCTTTAGTTGGCCACTCTCTGTCGAGCGCGGGTTAGCTACTGCTTGCACTTTCTAAAATCTAAAGAGCGTCAGTAGGTCGCCATCAGTCCGTGCTGTCGGTCGGCTTTCTGCATCGCTATTATCGTTTCCCGACGGAAAACAATTTCTTTGGGTAATTATTTATTTATATTTTTATTGTTATATTATTAGTATTAATAGGTGTATTATTTTAATAAAATAGTGAGCCAAGTGACTAACGCTAAACATTACTAAACATTTATTTTTTTTAAAATATTACAATTGATAAAATTCGCGAAACGCGAATAAATAATAAAAATACAAAAAGAATTTTTTTTTCTCGAAAAAGAATTAATTTTTATTCATATTTTCGGAAATCCGTACCCATGGAGAAGAAACGTAATATTCAGAAGACTATCTAAAATTTGGCTTTACCACCTTGATCAGCAATGGCATAGAGAAGCCACAATGCGTTTTGTGCAATGTTGTTCTCAGTGTTGAATCTATGAAACCTTCAAAACTCAAACGTCACTTAGAGACAGAGCATTCAGAACATACTAAAAAGGATTTGGAGTTCTTTCGACGCCATGAAACTGGTCTCAGACGTCAGAGACTTGATCCTACAGGAAGTTGTCAGCAACAGAGCACAGCCGCACAGCAGCAGTGCAAGCATCATATGAAGTCGCAATGGATATTGCCAAACAAAAAAAACCTTACACGATTGGAGAAACGCTCATCAAACCCTGCATGTTGCAGATGGTGAAGTTAATTCTTGGGGAAGCCAGTGAGACAAAGATGCGACAAATATCTCTGTCCAATAACACTATTCAGAGGCGCATTTCAGATATGTCCGTAGACGTAAAGGAGCAGGTTTTGAATGAAATCAAAGTTTCTCCATTTTTTCTTTTCAAGTTGATGAATCAACGGACGTAAGTTCATGTTCTCAGTTGCTTGTCTTCGTGAAATATATTCATTCAGATGACATCAAAGAAGAGTTCCTGTTTTGTAGTGCACTTGAAACTACTACAAAAGGTGAAGATATTATGGAGAAGATAAATACCTTTTTTGAAACTGGAGGACTACAGTGGAAAAACGTCCGTGGGGTTTGTACAGATGGAGCACCAGCTATGCTAGGGTCAAAGTCAGGTTTTCAGACAAAAGTGAAAGAACTTGTTCCCCAAGCAAAGGGCGTTCACTGCATGATTCACCGATATGCTCTTGCCAGTAAGACTCTTCCAGCTCCTCTGCAAGAGGTACTTGATTCTCTGATCAAAATTGTGAATTACATCAAATCTGGAGCCCTCAACACCCGTCTGTTTAAAGAACTCTGTAAAGACATGAATTCTGATCATGAGGTTCTTCTTTTCTACACTGCTGTATGCTGGTTGTCGAAAGGAGAAGTTGTCAATCGTGTCTTTGAGTTGAAAGATGAAATCAGGTTGTTCCTGGAAGTGCAAGGGAAACATGACCTTGTGGCTTACTTTAATGATGAAGCTTGGAAGAAAAGAGTTGTTTAGTTAGCAGATATTTTAGACCAGCTAAATAAGCTGAACCTGAAACTTCAGGGAAAGGAAACACACATTATCCAATTTCAAGACAATCTTCAGGCATTTGTATCCAAGCTGCAAAACTGGCGTTGGAAAGTAAATCTTGGAAGCATTGCTATGTTTGAAAAACTCTGCATTGTGGTAGAGGAATCTGAAGGTGAACTGGATGACAATCTGAAAGAGGAGATTACTGGGCCCCTTGAATCCCTTGAAAAGGAATTTCAGCGGTACTTCCCTGAGCTTACAGAAGAAGAAGAAGCTGCACTGGTACGAAACCCATTCTCTGCTTCCCTGAATGTAGCCAGCATTCCCGATGAAGTACAGGATGAATTCTTGGATCTGCGGAACGATTCCTCGGCACGTAATTTGTTTTATGAAAAATTGCTGACTCAGTTCTGGTGTGCTATGTATCAGTCATATCCAAATGTCACCATGCTTGCCTTTCGAGTTTTACTTCCATTTGCCTCTACATATCTCTGCGATAGTGGATTTTCAACGCTTCTTCATATCAAAACAAAGGCAAGAAACAGACTGAATGTTGAGGATGACATGAGGTTGGCTTTTACAATCACTCAGCCGCGAATTTTGAAGCTGGTTGCCCAGATGCAAATACAACCATCGCATTAAATATTAGGTTAGAATTATATTCTGAAAAATCTATTTTTAATGTGTTTTCTTTACCCTATTAAAAATGCCTTTTTATGCAAATGTGGCGGGGGGTCGCAGGTTACTTGGCTATCATAAAAGGGGGTCGCGACTCGAAAAAGGTTGGGAAACACTGATCTAGGGCATATGAGATTTTACTCTGTAATAGAACTGGTATGCCGTTTATAAGCAAACCTTCTCTTCACACACTAATATAACAAGAGCTGGAAAAATTTTCTTTTTCGGCCACAGCACTCAGTTGTGACCATGGCTGAGTTAAGTGAGGATGTTATTACAGAAGAACAGAATAAAGAAATTTATTCCAGTGGTTCTGATAGTTCGATTGATTGAGAGTTGTTGGAAGTTCCAGCTGAAAGTGATTCCGAGGATGATATTACGCAATTCCTTACCGAGAGAGATCTTCAATCAGGAGAATCACTCCACGTGAATCTTATTGATATATTTGTTTTCAACCCTGCTATAGTTAAAATCCCTCCCTAAGGACTGCATAACCTTACAGAGGTGGGAGAGTTTGTGTACTCTTATGAACCAAAGAGCTATGCCGGTGGGAGATAATTCTCCTGGTAGGACCATCCAAGCCGGAAAGGTCTGAGGGGAAGAGTCAGACTAAGAAGCAGTCTTGGGGGTTTTACATCCCCCTGTGCAAGGGCAGCAGCTTGCACAGTACCTCTGTAGGTGGTGATCATGTGGATCTGAACAGCTACAGATGGGTAATCACTCTTGTGAAACTGCGATGAGGAAAGCAAGGAGAAACTACCTCATTATTTTCCCATGATAGGCTGAAAAGCTGCAAATACCTCTATGGATCTCTCTGGGGTAAAATATTCCAGAGATAAAATAGTCCCCCAATCAGATCTCCGGGTGGGGACTACCCTAGGCCATGCACAGAGGAAATGTAACATTAATAAGAAGAAAGCAAGTAGTGAGAAATTAAGAATAGGCACATGGAATATTAGGACTATGAATTCAGGGGGTAAACTAGAGAACTTAAAAGGGGAAATGAGAAGGAATAATGTAGGCATAGTAAGTCTTAGTGAAGTTCGGTGGGAAGGAGAAGGCGAGATAAATTCAGACGAATTTAAGTTTATTTACTCGGGAGGAGAGAAAAAGGAAAGAGGAGTGGGTATTATATATATATATATATATATATATATATATATATATATATATATATATATATATATATATCATAGTGGGAAAATATGGACTAGAGAAGAGAAATGAAAGAGGGGAGAAAATTGCGGAATTCTGCCATAGAAATAGATTGATTGTAACCAATAGATGGTTTAAGCATCACCAGTGGAGACTTTACATATGGAGAAGCCCAGTAGACCAGAGACAATACCAGATAGATCACATACTAGTCAATGAAAGATTTAGAGGTAGCGTTAAAAATGTGAAAACAAGGGCAGATATCGAATCCGACCACAACCTTTTGGTGGCAAATACACTATGTAGACTGAAGAGCATTAAGAGAAACATAAGAGTTAACAAGAAATGGAACTTAGAGGAACTCCTTAAGAACAAGGAGGCTATCATGACTGAGCTGGAGGAAAGGTTGGGGAGAGAGCTGAAGAAAATAGGAACAATGTAGATGAGGAGTGGAGATACATCCATAGCAACATTAAAGATGTCATGGAAAAGAAGGTAGGAACGATAATGGGTGAAAGAAACAAAAAACCCTGGGTCACAGCAGACATGCTGCAAAAAATGGAAGAGAGGAGAAAGTGGAAGAACATAAACACTGAAGAAGGCCAAAGAAAGTACAACGAGTTAAATAATGGTTTAAGAAGGGAAACGGATAAAGCCAGAAAACAGTGGATAAATAAGAAATGCAAGGAAATTGTCGAGTGTGAAAGGATTTGTAGAACAGACCTCATGTACAGCACAGTAAGGGAACTATTCAAGAAAAAGGCTAGAAAGATAAGACATAAAGGAATCATGAACAAAAGTGGTAAAATAGTCTTGGAGCCAGACAATGTAAAGAATTTCTGGAAAGAATACATTGAGGTGCTGTATGACAAAGAAGGAAAGTCAAAAAATATTGAATTAAATGAAAATGAGGATGCGGAAAAATACCAGCTAGGACCAAGTATTCTTGAGTCTGAAGTTAAAAACGCAATTGATGACATGAAAAGAAGGAAGGCTGTTGGGAGTGATGATATACCCGTGGACGTTCTTAAGGTTTTGGGGTTGAAAGCAGTTAAGCAACTCACAAAATTCTTTAACCAAGTATATGATACTGGCATATGGCCTGAAGATTTTTTAGAGGTTGTTTTGGTACCACTGGACAAAAAGAACAATGCAAAAAGTTGTAAGGATTACAGAATTATTAGTTTAATTTTTTATACAGCTAAAGTTCTAACCAGAATAATAACCAAAAGAATTGAAGGTTAAATAGAAAAGGAGCTGCAAGATAATCAGTTTGGTTTCAGAAGAGGAAGAGGGACTAGAGATGGTATAGGATGTGTGAGGATGATGATAGAAAGTGCGATAGAAGTCAATAAAGATATGTATTTTTGTTTTGTAGATTGGGAGAAAGCTTTTGACCGAGTGAAATGGGATAAAATGTTGGGTATTTTAAATAAAATAGGAATAGAATGGAAAGATAAATGACTGCCTAAAACCTTTGATCGAAAGATTAGAGTCAGGGGTGAAGGAGAAGAAATAGAAAGTACTTCAATAGGGAGGGGAGTGAGGCAGGGATGTCCTATTTCACCAGCGAGATTTAATATTTATGCAGAAACAATAACAGAAGAAGCGTTGATGGAAGAGAAAGGATTTAAGATAGGAGGTGAAAGTATTACCACCATTAAATATGCAGATGATCAGGGATTAATAGCAGAAGACGAGAAAGAACTTCAAAGGATGACAGACAGACTAGTGGAGGTTGGCAAACAATATGGAATGAAAATAATGCCGAAAAAACGAAAGTCATGGTGGTTTCAAAGGAACATAAAGAATTAAATATAATGGTAAATGGCCAAAAATTGGAACAAGTAAGTAGTTTAAAATATCTGGGCAGTATTTTAGCGCAGGATGGAAGTAGTACACAGGACATCAGAAGTAGGATTGCAATGGCAAAAGCAGCATTTAACGAGAAGAAGGAGCTTCTTACAAGCAAGAAAATAAATTTAGAAACAAGGACGAAATTAGCAAAATGCTACATATGGAGCATAGCTCTTTATGGTGCAGAGACGTGGACGGTAAGGAGAAAGGAGGAAAAATATTTAGAAAGTTTTGAGATGTGGGTATGGAGGAGAATGATGAAAGTGAAATGGACAGAGAGGAAGAGAAACGAAGAGGTATTAGAAATGGTGGGAGAAGAAAGGATGCTAATAAAAACAATCAGGAAAAGAAAAGCAAATTGGATAGGGCACATATTGAGAAGACAGTATTTATAAATGACTATCTTTGAGGGCAAAATTTGCGGAAAAAGAGGAAGGGGGAGAAAAAGAATAGGAATATTAGAGAATATAAAGCAGTAATATAGTACTTATAGAGGTATAAAAGATGCTTCTAGGGAGAATGAGAGATGGAGGCAGCGATCCAGCTAAAACCTGTCTTCGGACAGCATCATGATAATGATGATAGTTAAAAGTTTCATTTTATTTAGCGAAACAATTTCCCCAGTCACCTCTAAGCATGGATATACACAACAAAATTTCAGGCTCGCCCTCCATAAGCGAATGATTGCAAATTTCTCTTCAATAAAAAATCCTCTTTCTTTATTTCAATACTGGAATGTTACCTTTTTCAGAAGTGAATTCATTATATTCTACATATACATATTAACACAAATAGGCCTACGTATCAGTTAAAATTTTGATGATAAAAAGAATATGGGCTATTATTAATAAATGGATAGGGAGATGCCCGTTAAAATTCTACGGGAAAACTTCTTTTAAAGAAACTTCGTAAATTGAGGCGACGCGAAGCTTTTATTCAAGTCAATGGTACCAACGCAATTACACGAAACCGGCAACAAAGCAAATCACTCAGGTTGCGTCAAATTTTCGCGTTAAAAATTGATGTTTTTCTAGTCGAGACGTATGAAAAAATCTATGGCAAGAAAACAAACTTGCGATCTTTTAGGTGTTTGCTGTTTCAAGTCTCGAATTCCTACCATGATTCTAAGTAATTTTAATATGAGAATGATTAATGTTCTACATTCAAATGAATTCCTTCTCATAAATAACGCAACGAATGTTGTTTACATTGATTGCTATGAAAATCATTTCCCTCTCCTTCCGTTTTTCTCTCTTTCTCGTTTTAAAAGTCTTCAAAATGAATCAAAGCCTGCACGCCAAAAAGTCGCCGTTTACGTGTTATTTTATGGGAAATGGAAATTTCTTCCTTGAATTCGAATTCATAGAAATTCTTTCCATCATCAGCTCAAAATACGCGAATCGAGCATCTTTGCCAAATTTCAAAAATATACCTTTATCCTTTTTCGAGTTATTCTCATTTTTATAATGCGACATAAGGGACAAAGGGGCAGGATAATGCTTTTATAGTTTCTGGATGAAAAAATAAAACATTTTTATGCACAAAAAATATATGTTGATTACAATTCATGAGTAAAAAAGGAAATAAGTGATTGAATTAATTATTTATGAAAAATTGCACATATAAAAACAATTTTAAAGCATAAATAACAAAACTTTGAAATAATTGCTGTGTATCATAATTTTTCTAAGATGACCTTTAAACGTGCAGATTTCTGACTTAGCAAAATATTTTGGGGGCACCACTAGTAATAGTTAAAAATGCCCACAACACAATGCCTGGAGCCTACGAATCCCTTAATCCCGCCCTAATTAGTGCAATCCATTCCGAATATTTATGGAGAATATTATGGGTATAATCCTGTGAAAGAGAAGTTCTTATACTTTTTAGATAATTAGCTTTTTTGAAGTAAAGCAATAACATTCAATTTATTGTGTTCTCCACCATTTTAGATGTAATTTATGGAGATAATAGGTAGTACCTGCATAGCGGCGTTGCTTGGACTGCACGGGTCACATAGCTAGGTTTTTTCAAGGCCTCTAGAGGACTCTATGAAGCCTTTAAGGTTTATCCCAAAAGCCGTGACGGTATCTATGCAACTGAAATACCTGGACTAAAAGGTCTTGTCCACGGCGTAGTTGTTGAAAACGTCCACGGACAGAAACTTCGTATCTCACTCTTCCATTTTTCCTCCCTTCCCTTTTCCATCTCTTTTACTCTCCCCCTCTCAAAAATCCCCTTCCTCATTCCTCACAGACCTCCCCCAGCACGACGGCATAGCGCAGCCGTATGCAACGGCTACTACTAATGTAGAAGCAAAGAAAACGGATGACTTTCTGTGGAAGGATTGAGCGTTGTGGGTATGAAACGAAGAGGACGATATCAATGCTACTGAAATACTTGGACTAAAAATAATAGGCCTTCTCCACTGTAGAGTTATTAAGCACATTCTCGGACATTTATTTCATATCTCACCCTCACTTTTTCCGTTTTTCCTTCCACCCTCTCTCTCCTCCCTTATGCTCTCCCCTCTCAAAATTCCCTTTCCTCATTCCACAGACCTACTTCTGCCCACATCACTGACTGACGTTGGGGCTAAAGTGGGGGTGGCGATAAATAGAGGTATATGCTTGCTGTATGTAATCATGAGATGGAAGTTCTGTTCACAACGATTCATGGCCGGTATCCGGCGGTGGCATTATATGGGGGAGTGGAGGCGCTAAATCGGGGTCTGACAGTACTTGTTTCGATTAAAATAATGCGGACTGAATGCGATCTTTAATACGTGGAAGGAGAAATATTGAGGAATGAAAGAAAGAAAGTAGGAGACGAGGAAAGGGAGGTAAAGGAGTGGGAGAAGTAGAGGGGAAACGTATCATTTATTAGGGGAGATTGAGACTAGTAAGACTCTTCATTCATCTAACCCTTTTCTTATTTGAATTCACAAACGGGAGGCCATTGAGAAACGCGTGAGAATAATTTCCGATGCGAGATTTATTTAGATTAACTCACATTAAGGCGCGTTTCGTTTCCAACGTAAGCGCCTATTATCTTCGTTCCGTCCGTACGCATGTTCCTTCTAGGCTACTATATGACGGATTTTCATTATATTTTATATTTAGGACTCGTAAGCAAAGGCATTGAGAAAACGGCGTATATGGTTGACGTAACTTAAGCAGGGGTGCCACTTTACTGGAAACGAAAAATGAACCTTTCCTCATTTCTCGTCAAATATTAGTCATCCCGAAAAATACTTCAAACGACGTTTGTAGAACTAAGTAAATAAAGTATTTTTTTGTTCAATACATGTTTGTCGCAGGAGTAGCCATTATCAAGAAAATCAAACGAACGTCCTGATTCTAATGTCGTAATTCGCTTTGAACTTTAAGAAGTTCATTCATGGATATGTAATTATTATAATAATATAATTAAAAAAGAGACATGGAAAATATAATTTCAGAAGGAGATTTTACATTTATTTTAGTATTATAAACCTGATAATGGTCTCTTAATTTGTTTTCAAATTTTTCTCTATCACTGATAAACTATGAACTACAATTGGTATTTATGGTATGGGAATTCCTTGGAACATTTCTTGTCAGTATAAGTAATCAATTCGGGACGTCAACTTTGAGAAACCAACCTGCCTTTAGTCGTGGAATGGACTTATTGTTTTCGTCCGTCCGTCCTTCGAAAATCAATTTTACGCGTCAAAAAATTACATCCTTCCGTTTTCCGAGCATTATAAGAAAAACTTTATCACAAAAAACCATATCTCAATCAAAGACATCTGGATAACAAACCTGGTTAGTTTGTTCCCCAATAAGAGTTGGTAGGTATTTATAGGAGGGAACCCGCCGAAGAATCAGCAATTTCCAATGTGGCCCCCCGAAGGATTCGCTACCACCGATGCAGCCCGCCATTTAGGAAAGGTTGGACACCATTGTGATAGAAGCGTTCGAAAATTGGGGCGGCGTAGGAGTCTCGTGTGCGGCAGGGGCGCTGCGATTCCCTAAATTCATTGGTTGCTCAAAAGCCTACCCTTCGAATTGCTATCTCCGCTATAGTAGGGCCAGCATGCCGTGGCGGCATTTCTTTGTTATAGTACCATCGACCTTCAGCACTAACCCTTTCGTTAGAATAATAATATCATTTTTATTTGTCCAAGGTCAGCATTACAGCTGAATAGAATACGTAAAAAATAAACAATACACAATAGATACTACCGAGATTTTGAGTGAAATACATGATATAAGAAAAATATATTAATTTTAAGGTAACATTGAAAACAACGCATAATACAGAATACCTTGCCTCTCCTTTGCATTTTTTCCCTTATCAATCCACGGAAATCACAATTTTGATTTTGAATCAGCTTGGAGGATCGTTCCAAAGACCAGCCTTCATTAGTCCTTCGTAACCCCCTTGCTGCCTTAACATTCATATTCTAATGGAAAAGGTACCTACAGCGCTGCCCTTAAATAAGTTTTCTTGTGGCTTTCGTTGGAGGAGAAACAGTGTTTCTTAATAATGTGCTTGAGTGAAAGCCAGAAGAAAAGAATATTTTTAATCCTCCGCTTAGAAATAATTCTGTGAAAAAGAATTATATTTTTGGAAGCTGAAGCGATCTCCTCTCATACACAAGAAATAAACGGTGCAATATACATTGCACAAACTTTCTCATATATGCACAGTCATTTCCAAAAGTATTCCGACAATTTGAGCGGCGTCGCTTTCGCGGCAGACTGAATTTTAACTTCCCATCTACGTGAATGTTGTGTGAGTCGGTGAATGTGTATTCCTGTCGTGACGCCACCTCAGCCTTCAAGGTTTATTATTGTACAGAATACGACGTATTCTTGCGTATCGACTGGAGTTAATAAAGATTATTTCGCGTCTTAGGCGATCGTTTGAACGTACTATTAAAATTCGCCATTATAATTTAAAGTAGTTGCATCGTGATGGGGTTGAAGCAAACTCGCTGCGTAATTAATAGTTCTAATTTTAGAAGTACGAGTGGATTTACGAATTTCGAATCGACGATTTCATCGGTTTAATCAAATTCCCCGGTTCGATAATATTTGTTACACAACGGAAACAGCGAAAGTGACAAGGCACATCTCTCAAAATCAGTCGAGATATATGCATTTAAATAAGTAAAACAAAAACACTTTCGCAGAGTTTCTTCTTCCATTACTTGCCACTTTATAGCATTCTCCGTATATTCCACGTTAAACACCGACGTAAGAAGTCGGTTTGGCTGACGGAAGGCACGCGATTGTTGTTGCAGCCAACATCATTTCGTTTCACTTCGTTATTAAGTGAACCTCATTTTCACAGACGAGTCGTAGGTAACGGCAAGTTATGTAAATCTCCGAACTGTGTGGCTGCTCGGTTAAAGATGCAGATTTCTGACTGACTTCGCAAAAGTTTCTGCGGGTACCATTAGATAGTTTAATTTTTTCGTGCGCACGCAACATTTGGAAAATGAAGGGAAATATACCTACGACGAAGAAATTAACGTAAATACGTCTATACGTCCTCGTATATTAGATTACGCAGCGAGTTTGCTTCAGCCCTCCCCAAACAACCCCTCGCTTGGACAAAAAACAATTCCATGGGCCTGTTTACGCTATCATCACGATGCAAGAATGACTTTAAATTACAATGGCGAATTATAATAGTACGTTCAAACGATCGCCCAAGACGCAGAATAATCTTTGTTAATTACGGTCGATACGCAAGAGTGCGTCGTATTTTATACAATAACTAGCGTAATTGCCCGTCAAATATGACGGGTATGTGCAGATTATGTATTAAAATTAAGGTACTTCCCATTCTTCCTCCCTTTCTCTCTGTCTTCCTCCCATTTTCTTCCCTCCATCTCCCCCTACCCTCTCTCTATCCCTCTCCCTCTATTCGTTCTCCCTCATATTCTCTCTCTCCCTCGTATTTTTCCTCTTTCTTCTCTTTCTCCATCCCTCTCTCCCTCTTATTCTTCACCCTCCTCTTTTCTTCCCATTCTCCTCCCTTTCTTCTAAAATTTAATTAGTTTTATTCGGAGGAAGTGCTATATATCCCCCCTCAAAATAGCCCCACAAACGGACAGTAATTTCTTTAATTGCCATGTCAACCTTAAATAAAAAATTCTGATTAGCTCATATAAATTTCTGCAAAATTTCAATTTTCTATCTACATCATTGATCGAGTTATTCGCGTTTTAATAGCTTGTCACTCAGACCAACGGACTGGAAACTTAGCCTTTTATTATTATTTTTGTGATACTTTGATTCTTTTAAACCTCTCTTTCTCTCCCGATTTCCAAAACTGTCCTCAAGTACTCCGTTCTTCTAACTCACTCCCGTAAACTATCGCACAATCCTTCACGCTATAAACATTTTACATGCTCGGTTTGTTTATTAAAACGTCCAGCAAACACCTTCGATTTTCATACCGTTTCTATTTCAATAACATTTGAATTTATCTCATCATAACGATTTTAATCTTTTTAAATAGTATTTCAGGTTTTTAGGTATAACTTCTCGTAAATAACGCAACGAATGTTGTTTACATTGATTGCTATGAGAAGATTTTCCCCCTCCTTTCGTCTTTCTCTCCTTCTCGTATTAAAAGCCTTCAAAGCATGCTTAAACCCAAAAGGATTGAAATAACAATAGGATTTCCAGGTTTAAAAATGCAATTGGTAGGCTTGGCAACATCCCGTTAAAATGGCAAGATTTCCCCAAAATATGCGAATTAAACGTTTAACATGAGGAATTTTGAACTGTAGACGAAAAACGATGAACAGAATAAGAAACCTTGTAATCGTTTTGTTAAAATGGTTTAAATCTAAAGCTCGTGAGTCAATGTTTTCTAATTTTAATGCCAAAAAGAAAATAAGCCTGCAGGTCAAAAAGTCGAATTTTACCTGTTATCTTATGGAGAATGCAAATCATCCCCTGGAGTCGAACCCTGGATGTTTTTCGTAAAATTTTCTTCGTTACAGTATTTTCATATCCAAGTAGATTATCTCGGCTAAATTTCAAGTTTATATCTACATATTTGATCGAGTTATTCGCGTTTTAAGAGCGTTACATGGAGACATCCCCGACGATGCACGATGCATCCTCGTCGCGCAGAAAAAGGTATCAAGCGTTTTATATTAGGTGATAAACCCTGAAGGCTGAATTGTGTGAGGTGGGCCCTAGTGAGACCCAGTAGTTTAGAAGATTTAAGTACCGATAGACGGACGGACGAGATATACCCATAAGGCATTCCGCTACTATCGCTTCGCGGTACAGAAGGCCTAAAAAGATGGGAAAAACAAATGCAAACAAATTTGGCCTAAGATTTGATATAAAATCTATTCCGAATATTCCCAATTTGTCGAATATTCCGAATTTTTCTAGTTTTTTCGAATCCGGTGTATGCACGAACTTAGGGTTAGCGGAGGTTGAAGCCAGGCGAAGAGAAAGAGTCAAGGTGTATGTGTGCTAGTTCCCAGTGTCGGAGAAGGGGGGCAGGAGTGCCATAGGGTAAAGCCGAGATCTAAACTCGCAAATAAACCAACGTGACAGCATTTGAACTACACAGAGCCCATTTAAATGAGATAATAGTTTTCCTTTTCCCAGAAATGAAGGCATATCCAGAATTTCTAAATTCTCTGGCAATCGGCTCGTGTCCAAGTTTTAGAATTTCAAGTTTCATGACTCAGATCGCCCTTTTTAAGCAATATTTATAATCATCATTAAGACAATAGCCTATATGTTACACTAAAGTTTATGTAAAAATTAGGATATTTTGTATGTTGTGATTATGATATCGTCTGTTCCTTTTAGTATATATCCGGATAAAAAAAATTAATTTAAAATTATCACATCATCGTATGTATACGTCATTGGCTGAAATCAAATGGATTATAATGCAGTCTAAGCATTAAATCAATGCTCTTGAAGTATGAACAATTGGTTCCCATTGAAAGACATTGGGATCGTTGCTATGGTAGTTAATATTTTTCATTTTTGAAAGCTGAAAAACTTTTCATAATTTTATGATTAAAATCGATTATTTTCGCAAATTCAGCATGGATTTGAATTTTGTCTTCATGAAAAATAAACTTCAATCTTTTATCCAGAGAATGGTTTATGTCCTGACTTTGTAAATAATTAAAAAAAGCAATTTTATACAACTCTGCGTCATTTTAAATGCTTTTCTTATGGGTGTTTAAAATTGGACATTGGGGTCAAAAATACCCTTTAATTATAACTCTTTCTGGAATTTAGGGTTTTTCAGTGGTTGTACCCAATGACCTACTTACATACTAAATTTTAGCTCTGTAGCTTTTCTAGAAGTACCTTAGGGTTTAAATGATATCATTATATATCGACGTTTCTTACAGAGGAGGATATAACATACTAGTAGTTGGTGCTTCCATACTGCAAGCATTTCATATCACCCTGAAAAAACATTTATTTTTCAGACAGGCATTTCATCATTACAAACATTCTTTTAGTTCTAAAGATTTCACCTCTGCAGCGATTTCCGTTTTTCCCACATGTAAAAATAATAGTTTAAACAATCCCCAAATGTTGCAATTTTAAAAATTTCACACTTTCTTCATTATAAGGTACTAATGCTACACATTTTAGCCAAATTTTAAAGTTGTAGAACTTCTAGAAGTAAAATAATATTTTTCTAATTGTTTAAATTTAAATAATTTTTAACGGCCGCCGCAATTCATATATGGTAACATTGAAATGTAAATTTGTGCAAATTCACTACTCTGTAAATAATTTGAAAATTTCAGCTTCCTAGCTCATCCCGTAGTACCTAAACAGTTATCTATTTGTTTAAACTTTAAAAAATTTTTACTGCCGAACAAACAAAAATATCAAAATTTGTATAATGCCTATTACATTTTTTTAAGAATTATACTTATAAAAAAAACTTCAACTCCATAGCACATGCGGAAATACATAAACCTTGAAAATTTGTTTTAACAATTGCGAATTTTTAGCGGCCGCATTGTTGCACTTTTTGAAGATTTTCGTTTTTTCTAGTCGGTTTTGTCCAAAATCCTACCTAAGAAAAAATTTCGAATCTCCAGCTCATCTGGAAGTGCGTAAACATTTATATGTTATCATTATATATCGACGACTCTTACAGAGGAGGATATAACATTTTTGTAAATTAATTATGGACACTTGCCGGTAAGCTAGAAAAATGACATTTTCAGTGTTGCTAGATGGCCACAATATCTATTACGAAATATTGTCACTTTTGCTTACAGTGTCTTGGGTTCGACTCCAGAGACCCCGGAATATCTCCCATAAGTTAGCATGGGATAACGCAATCCAGTGTGTAGACCAATCTAATAAGTTTAGGAAGCTGAAATTTTGCAAGATTATAGAAATTTTCTCATAACCAACTATAAAAATGGAAAATTTTAAAATTGTAAATTTTAGGGGTTGTTTTAACCCTATTTGAACATTAAAGTTTAATAATTTGTTAGGTACTAAGGGATGAGCTAGGAAGCTGCAATTTTCAAATTATTTACAGAACAGTGCATTCGCACAAATAAACATTTCAATCTCTCCATATATATATTGGGGCAACCGTTAAAAATGTTTAAATTTTAAACAATTAGAAAAATATTATTTTATTTCTAGAAGTGCTACAACTTTAAAATTTGGCTCAAATGTGTAGCATTAGTACCCCATAATGGAGAAAGTGTAAAATTTTTAAAATTGAAACATTTGGGGATTGTTTTAAACTATTATTTTTACATGTGTGAAAAACGAAAATCGCTGCGGAGGTGAAATATTTAGAATTAATAGAATATTTGTAATGATGAAATATCTGTCTGAAAAATTAATGTTTTTTCAATACTGCATACTGCAAGCACCTTCTACTAGTATCCTATATTATACAGGATGTCCGGCGACTTTGTGTCATAACTTCGGGATCTTATTCCTTAAGTGATTTTGAGTAAAAAATGTCATATGAACATGAGTCTGATTCTCATTTGTTACAGAGCTACGGGCAATTGAAATTATCTCGTACTTTGAATTGTACAACTTAATGGCTGCAAAAAGGCATTGTTTAAATAATTATTCGTATACAATGTAAATTGTTGAAAAATTTATTATTTAAATAATCATTCGTTTACATTGATGTTTCTGTGTTTTAGTGTTCTTTTACATGTGTCACTTTGACATCCCCGGGGCCTCGCCAACCTGAAGTCATCTGATTGGTGAGTGTTCACTGGGTTTCCTCATCCCAACACCTTGTTGACATCCATATATATATATATATATATATATATATATATATATATATATATATATATATATATATATATATTAACTAAAGGAAAAGAAAAGGTAGTGATGAGGGTGGCAACAAGGTGTTGAGGGAAGCCCAGCGGACACTTACCAAGTTGAGGACCAAGCTGGCAGGCTGCTGGGGGCGTCGAAGAGACACGTAAAACACACGAACACAAAAACACACGAACACAAAAACACACGCAAGCTTATCGGGCCTATGCCCTTCTTCAGCGAAAGAGTATTGTATATATAATAATAATATATAATTATATATATATATATAAAATGAAGGCATACATTAAGCGAGGAGGTTAAAAATTCTAATGTATTTTGAATTATTAAAATATTTATATTTATTCATATAAATTACTTCACTCAAAAATTGAATCCTTTAGCCCAGTACATAAATTATACTTATTTTTGATTTATTCTTATTTAAATTCAATAAGATTACATGAATTAAACTTTTTGGTTTGAAAAATATGAAAGGTGTACATTTAAAAAAATCATTTTTACCTTTTGTACAAATATAAGCGATCTAAATTAGATTAATTTTTAAATTATTTCTTGTACTACCTTTACTCAAAAGGATATGCAAAATGTTTTTTTTACTGAAATTACATTAGCCTATCTTCCCATAGAAAAGTAGGATAAAATTTCCCCAAAATTAAATTTTAGTAACAAACAAGTTTTTAATATTTTCTTCAAAAAACATCTTCCCTTTCGTCATGATTCCTCACAAAATTTTCAACCTTCCCACCTAGAGCATGACGTAGCCTATGGATCCCCCCTAACTAACAGAAAGATTCAAGCCCACCTCTGATTGTCACCAAGGATTGCTGATAGTAACCGAAGAGGACACAGGTCTTAGGAGAAAAGCTGCCTGCTCAAGTGACCCAAGGTGTTCTGACCCCGACCTGCCCTACAAGTTTGAACATTGTTTTTTCTTCCCCATAGCATTTCCATTGAAAACTAGCTTTACCCGTGCAGAGTATCTGTGCACTAGTACTTTATTGCTCAGTATCATAAATTTCTTTATACACACAATTTTCAATCTCTTGATTTGCTGATACAATAGTTAAGAGTCAAATGATCTTGCCATCCCTCTCTCCCTCCCTTCCTCTGTCTCCCTCCCTCCCCTTCTCCCCCACCCCTCCCCCCACCCCCCCTCTCTCTCCGCAGTATTATTTGTGACATCAGGTTCTACAATTAGATTGAGTTTAATCAAATTCCTTAGAGCCATTTTTGAGTAAATCAATTTTTTTTTTAAATCACCAAGAATAAAATACCCTTTATTTTTGTGCAATATCATTTTTATCAAAAAGGGCCTGCAAAAGACGATATATTACATAAATACAAGATAACAATCGATTTTATGTATGTATTTGGGCCCTAGAACTGCAAACAGACAGCATGTTGAAAACAACTTTTATGGATTCAGGGACACCTAAAATGCATTTCCATCAAAATATCAGTCAAATTTTTTCACAATTACAATTACTAATTCAACTGGCGACTTGAATGAAGTGGAAAGGCAATAAAATATTTACATTGTTTATGTGGGTGGACGATCTTATAGATTGCACTTTTGCCAAGTTGAATATTGACAAAATATTGATATAATCCAGATTTTCTCAGATATGATATCCTCAAATAAAAAATGCTCTGATTTTCAAAAGAAATATTTTTTAAAAAGATGTATGCATTCAAGTGAATATGGTATTTATTTCTCTTATCCCTAAATACTAGTCTTGAAAACAGACTGATTTTTGTTCAATTCACTTGGCTCAACTTACATGTAGCCCAGCACTGCTTATTGTCAGATTCTAGTTTAAACACTCACATTAGCTGGCGTAATTCTGACTTAACTGGTCAGTCTGATCTTTCATTTGGCATGAAGCAGCCCTAATAAATTCCAACAAGCAAAAATATTTTAAATATTTATTATAAAACAGGATTTGGTGGTAAAATAATAGTTCACTGATTTGAATCACAATGATTAATTTAAGACATCTCAAAGATATTTTTTATAAAATTAAGCAGAATTCAAGCTTTAGAATTAATCAGAATTAACAGTTGCATTGCAATTTGGTATTCAAGAATATACACCACTCTACCAGTAAAATGGAAAACTTTAAGCACAACTCAATTGCTTCCCTGAAGCATTCTAGTAAGGTCCTCTTTCATGATAAGTATGTTGTTCAGATCTGCTTGTACTATGTCAGTGAGCTGTGACAATCCATTCTGCTCCATTAACATGAACTGAAAAATAAAAGGGGCTTATTACATATAAAAATTATATTACAAAAATAAGAGGATAAAAAAGATATTAAATCTCAATGGCTATTTACATATGATCCAAGGAGTTATCCTGCCAAATGGGAGCACAATCATTCAATGGTTACAAAAACAAATATTGAAGAAATTTATTATGAGTGGGCATCACAGTATATGAAAATCATCTCAGCCACAGATCACCCATTTTATAATGGAACATGTACTCCAATAGATTTCTGGTCATTTACAATGCCCATATGTTTTAGCTATCTAGGCTTATGGGCTTACACCATTGCAATTATCAGTTGACAACAACTAGGACTGCCAGACAAAGTGACAAAAAAGTATGGTGGATGTTTGTGAAAGGTCAATGATTTAACAGAAGCAATTCCATCACTGTTACATCTGAGCATGTCACATCAAATCAACAATAAAATTTAATGTTGTGATATATAACTTGAATACTTTGAACAAAGATGTACCCAGGGGGGAGGTCTGGGGGGGTCCAGACCCCCTCATCCCTCCCCCTGGTGTACAGAAATTTGTGGAATCTGCGACAACCACGCTACAAACTTGCTACGTTGCCTCTTGCTATGCTGTCACTTTCTGCATTGAGTTATGAGAACTAAAAACGTTATAAAAGTTTATATTATTTGAATAGGACTTTTATTTAATCAATTGCTGGAAATTGGTATTCGGCTCCAGACCCCCTCTGAAGTAAATTTATGGGTCCATGCATGACTTTGAACATTTACTTTTGCTTTAATTTTTTGGAGAAACCTGACTTGATGAGTGTTTTATCCACATATACAATGTAATGAGACCTCTTATATCTCAGGGATGTCTGATAAGTTCGCCACCAGCCGCATGTGGAGAATCAACCAGATACATGTGATGAATTGATACTATTTATCAGTTATATTTTTTCAAAATTCAAAGCAATATTAAAAATTTACATTTTTGATCTGCAAGGAAAGTTTTTCCATAAAAACAATTTAGAGAACAGTTAACCCTCAATTAACACAGTAATTTGTTTCCACGAAAACACTGTGTAATCCAAAATAGTGTTAATGGAGACTAAGAATTCATAGAAAATAAGGGATTCAGTTCCCAAAAAATATTTGTTAGGTAAAAAACATTTTTCACTTTTGGAGAAAGTAAACATTTACCTCTCAGAATGGCAAAATGTTAACACAACAAGTCAATCAAAAAGTCTTGATCATCCCAAGAATTTTTACCAAACTGACCGACCAGTGGCAAATAAAAATTAAGACTAGAAAATGTTTTATCATCATCAACCGCAAGGCAATCTAGATTGGTAAAATCACGATGGGAAAAGTAGATTTTATTGATCAAAAAAAGATAAAAATATTCTTATTTACACATGAGACACAAAGGAATGCCCCCCTCTCGAGTGTTTTGATGATTCAGTCCTAACTTTCAAGTGTTGACTCGAGAGATGCAGCGATAACCATGAGAAAGGGAGGAAAGCTCCATCAGGGAACACATAAATACTTGTGATAGTTTGGGAATTAAATGAATAAAATTTATGTTTGCTCAGAAAGCAGAAGTTGTTTCTTAGAACTGGAGATGGATGGCAAGGATTGAACACTCCTGTTATAAATGGTTTCCACTAAATTTCTAAAGTATTCTATAAAAAAATTTCAACACCTCTAAAACTCATGTTATATCCCTTACCTGTTTAATTTCTTCTTGCATAGCTGGATCCATTGCATAACGCTCCATCTCTTTTGGGGCTGGATCTTGCCTTTGCATTCTAATTTGTGATAACAATTCACTTAGACGACCCTATTATAAGAGAAATTTGTAGCTGTTAAGTGAAAAATTCATGAGAGCAACAATGAGGTAACATGATTTACAACCTAACATACATTTTATATACAAGTTGTTGGTGCTTGCATACTGCAAGCGCTTAAAAAAATCACCACACACCAAGATCTAAACTCATAAATAAACCAACGTTATCTCCAGGGTAACAGCACTTCAGCCATGTGGAGCCTATATGTATTAGACAATAAATTCCACGAGTTCTAGCAGAATATTTATAATTTTCCACAAAATTAAGCCAACTACATATACGTAATTTCCAAATTCTCTAGAAATCGGCTCGTGTCCAAGTTTTTGTTTTTCAAGTTTCGTGACTCAGATCACCCTGCATGAGCAATGAGAATGATCATCATTAAGACAATACCCTATACACTAAAATTATGGAAAAATTAGGATATTTCGTGTTAAGATTATGGGGTCATATCACAGGTGACCATCTCAGATTTTAATCATATTTGGCACAAAAGTAGCTATATTCATGAAATGAAAGACTGTCAAGTATTGGTGTTCTAATTCTAAGCAGTTCTGAGAAATAGTATCCAGAATGGTGTGCATGTCATAATTCTCCGGCTGCAAATTTTGATCATTTTCAAGGTCTCATAACTGAATTATTAAGTAGGCCAGAGGAATCACATTTCATACAATAAAAGTGTTTATGCTCCTGTTTTGAAATACAGCCTCATAATTGAATCAAGGCTTTTACTTTTTCTGATATATGCCCACGAAATAGGCATTTTTTTATTGCTGCTCAAAAAAATTAAGTTTTTTGAATGTTCACAGTTTACAAGAATAAAGTACTACAGATCTCTATGTTTACACAGCATCTCTTTGTAATGTATAATACACATAATGAACAGTGAAGAATTCAGACTTTTTCTAAGACTTACTAAGCTCTAAAGTTGGCCACAGAGTGAAAAGTTGCAAATATGACTTATTTTCAGGCAAGTTTTTAGTAATGTAGTCAGTGAAATATGAAGCTGAGTTTTTGTAGAAATGTTCACACTTATATAGAGTAAATGTGGTATGAATTTAAAAATCCTAACTCAATCCTTTACTTCCAAACAAAGAAATAAATGTAGGTACTCCTATAAGGCCATCTAAGATATCTTAAGGGTTTTCAAAATCTGGAATGAAAAGTAATTTATGGAAATAACACTTTGGGAGAATTATCATTTAATGTAACAATTAGCTCACTTTGACATAAGCAATAAAATCTTTTTGTAGCAGTCCTCTTCTAGTTTGTATAATCGTCCACTATTACTTTGCAGCAATGGGACTTCCACCGTGCAGATGATGTTCATAAGTGGAATCCAAACTGTGTTCTTCTTGCTGGGCCATTATAACTCACATCAACATCATCTTTCTCATCTGATTGCTTTAATATGAGTCCTATATACCATTTTCCATCATACATAAATGCAATATACTGGCCAGGTTGTAGTTTTCGGAGAGCAGTGTCCATGCCTGTACACACAGAGACAGGAGTACCAAATAGATCAGATGCAAGTCTTCATAAAAATTGAATTATCCGAAGTAACCAAAAATGCATGGTGTGAACATGTTCCTGGTATTGTCTTGACACTGCTGTATTGTTCCTTCCTTCATGAGAAATGATCTCATATGAGGGAACAAAGAAGAAAGTGATGCCCTTTATGTTTTCATTTGCCTATCTGAATAAATTTTGCAGTTTAAGTATATAGCTGCATGTCAATGTTGTAGACTTGCTCTAGTAGCAAGGTGTTTTGTTGTTCATCCAATTCCATCACATGGAATTTTACCATGCGAGGTAGCAAAAAATGCTATTCAGCCTTAGTATCAAAATCTTGTTCATGCAAACACAAATTCATCATATTCTTGCAGTTCTTGTACTAAGATGCTGCCCCATCACTGAAGTAAATTATTTTGTCAATAAGCTTCTCTGTAACATTTTGAGTTCAGACATAAAATGCTTGATAAATACATGCACAGTAGTTGTGTTGTGATGTAGGTGAACAGAGATGCAGCATAAACTGAGGTACTTTTATAATACACCACAAAGGGACGTAATGTAGTGCGAATTATCCCAGTGGTATTCTTGAACTTCATCCTGAATTATAAAACTGTAATTTTCTGCAAATTCTAAAAGCACCAGGACTTCAGAGTCGAAGAGATTTTATTTGCATTGTTTTAAATATGATGATTGTGCCTTTGCAATGAAGTGATATTGGAAAACCTCGTCAACCAAGTCAGCAAGGTCTTCACAAAATCCACTTACCAGCAATTGCAAAGTGACTAACGTAGTCCTGTCTGTATCCATCCATTTATGAAAAGTAAGTTTCATTGTCATCTTTAAATCCCTCATTAAAGAATCCTAGTAAGTAATTGTATACAGCATCTTTTCCAAGACAATTTTCACATATACACATCATACAATTCCTCTTGCCAGTGGCACATACTGACTTTTGCAATAGCAACTTATAGTCAGTAGTGTTAAGGGACAGCATTCCACATCAGTTTAACTTTTTGGTGATACTGGCAGACACAGAACGAGTGCCTTTTCCTCCAACAGGAATACACCATTTAGGTCTCAGTTAACAAAACTTAGAAAATCCTATCTTGTGCTCAGTTTCTTTATAAAATTCAATGTAGGTTTAGGTTAACAAGGAGAAGTCTTTTTTGAACATGAGCTCCTTTGTTGCCTAATACAATAGATACAAAGTCTTTATTCCCAACACACATTCGTGAGTAGTTGTCATTCTCATAGAAGTTCACAACATCTTGTTTCACATTTGCTGCAAGTGTTCTACCAAGTTTTTGTTGTGGAGTTGCAAGAATACCATGTCTCTTTTTTACTTCTTGTGCTTTACGAACCATGTACACAGGTACACTGAAAGTATTGGCTAGCTCTTCAATGCTCTATGAAGGAATAGCAAGTGTCAGAATTTGCACCTGTTCACTTCATGTTGAGTTGTGGCACTTTTCTATAAGCAGATGCCAAATGTCATCAAGATCTTTGCACTGAGAATAAGAATCACTTTCAGGTGCCTCTAGATCAGAGTCGAGACTTAGAGCTTTTTGTATTTTATCTTTGACTATTTTACTAATCTGTTTGGCTTTAGGTTTCCCATATGAGCATTTATAGCTCTTAGTTACAGACTTAAGCGGTGAGACACCAAGTAATGAGGCTGATATGTTCAAGAATTCATTTGATTCAGTGCAAGGTTCATAGTCTTCATCTACATCTGTTGTATTAACCAGAATTTTATTTCTGACAAGAGAAACATCTGATTTGAAAGTATCAATGCCTGTTCTCAATTTCAAAATCTCAATCTCACAGTCCTCTTTACTACCAAGTTTCATGAGTCCACAATGTTTGCAATGAGTAAGCTCGTGACATTCATCGTTTAGCTTCAAACCTATACAGCACTTTTCCATTTTGATTCACCAGATAACTGTATATTCAACAACAAGAAGTACACCAAAATGGTTGCTCTCACTCATGTATTGATCACATGACCAGTACTGTTACTGCCACCTGTGGCCTGTTTCATAATAATTACACTGTAGTAAAACTGGATATACTGTGGTAATTTTTCTTCACTGTGTTTCATAAAACTAATCCACAGTAAACTATTACAGTAGACTGCAGTTTTACTGTGGTATTTTTCACATTTTTACATAATAATTAATAGCATTCAAGCAACTGTTACTTTGCACTAATATCAAGATTAAGGTTTTAATTTTTGGAAGTTGAGATTGAGTTAGGAATTTGGAATTCATGCCACATTTACCCCATATACGTGTGAAAATTTCTACAAAAAATCTGATGTGGCCACCAGATGACTTTCTCTTTCTCCATAACTGTAATATTTATAAAAATTCCAAATAGGTTAAATGATAATAAATATTTTAACGAACTGCAAGAAAAATTTAAAGACTTGACAAAGTACAGAAATAAATTCAAACTGTAGCCTTCTGATATTGGATATAAGACGTAACTAAGCGTCAATTGTTAACAATAGTCGTCGGTAGGTGGTGTGGTGGTCTCAACTAAAAATATAAGATATCTCCTAAACAATGCATTATATGGAAAAATGTTTCAAACAAAGTTCATAGAAAATTAAATTTCTCACAACTTTTATTCCAATACATTTTTACATTTATCAAATATTAAAGCAAATATTTCAAAACAACAGATGTGACAAGAGTAAACACCCACTTCCGGTCGACCGATTTTTACCAAAAACTAATCAGATCTTTAACTTTTATAAAAATGTTAAATATAAAATTTTGCATTGACCTGATTAATAGTTTTTCAGTTCAAGCACCTATAAAAAAGCTATCACATACATACACACACAGACATCACTGAGAAAATGGTCAAAACGCATTCAGGGGACCTCAAAACGTGTTCAGGGGACCTCAAAACGTGTTCAAGGGACCTCAAAACATGTATTTCCATTAAAATCTTGAAGTCGATTACATTCATGAAAACAATGCTTTCCCCTATACTACGTATACGGAGAAAGTAAATCTGATAAGTGACGAGTAAACACCCACCTCTGGTTGACTGATCTTTACCAAAAACTAATCAGTTCTTGTGACTCATAAAAATGTTAAATATAAAATTTCGTGTTGATCTGATTAATAGTTTTTGAGTTAAGAGCACCACCAAAAAAACACACACATCATCGAGAAAATGGTCAACACATGTTCAGGGAACCTTAAAACATGTATTTCTGTTGAAATCTCGAATTCGATTTTTTCATAAAAACAATACTTTCTCCTATACTATGCATGGAGAAAGTAAAAACGGATAAGTGACATGAGTAAACACCCACTTCTGGTTGACCAATGTTTACCAAAAACTAACCAGCACTTCTTCCTTTAACAAAAAGGTCAAATATAAAATTTCGTGTTGATCTGATTAATAGTGTTTGAGTTAGAGCACCCACAAAATTCCGGTCACAGACATGGAGAAATTAGTCGAAACATGTTCAGGAGACCTTAAAACATGTATTTCCCTAGAAATCTCTAATTCAATTTTATTCGTGAAAATAATACTTTCTCTATACTTAAGGAGAAAGTAAAAAACATCTTCATATTTCACTGAGTATGTTACTAAACACTTGACTGAAAATAATTCAAATTTGCAACTTTTCACTATTCATTGTGTGTATTATACATTACAAAGAGATGCTGTGTAAACATAGAGATCTGTAGTACTTTATTCTTGCAAACTGTGAACATTCAAAAACCTCCCATTTTTTGAGTAGCAATAAAAATGCCCATTTCATGGGCATATATCAGAAAAAATAAAAGCCTTGACCCAATTATGAGGCTGTATTTCAAAACAGGAGCATAAACACTTCTATTGTATGAAATGTGGTTCTTCTGGCTTACTTAGTACTTATTATTATTATTAGAATTATGACATGCACACCTTCATTCTGGATACTGCTTAGAATTAGAACAGTAATACTAGACAGTCTTTAATGTCATGAATATAGCTACATTTGTGCCAAATATGATTCAAATCTGACGGGAGATGGTCCCGTAAAAAAGATTAAAAATTTGATTTGGTATGGAATGGCCCTATGGCATCATCATCCATGCCTTTAGCACATATTTTGGATAAAAAATACGAAATAGGTATGACGCGATTATATTCAACAATTGAAAAACTACGAAACACGACATTAAAATACTTTTCACGTTTTACTAAATTTCGTGTGTTAGTATAATGATGTCATCATAAGTTTACATCACAATTTAAAATCAATGGCATAATAATATATAAATAAGACAACAACTTTCATTTTTCGTGAAATTAAGACATCTATCTGGAATTTCTAAATTCTCTGGCAATCGGCTCGCATCCAAGTTTTCGAATTTCAGGTTTCATAGCTCAGATCGCCCATATTCAGCAATAACTATAATCATCATAATGACAATAGCCTATATGTCACACTAAAATTTATGTGAAAATCAGAATATTTTGTGTGTTAGAATTATGGCGTCGTCATCCTTGCCTTTTAGTATCTGGATAAAAAAATTAATTTAAAATTACCACATCATATTTATACGTCGTTGGCTGAAATAAAGTGGATTATAATGCAGTCTAAACATTAAATCAATGCTCTTGAAGTACAGAAAATCAACTCCCATTGAAAGGCAATGGAGTCATTGCTATGGTAATTAATATATTTCATTGTTGAAAACTAAAAAACTTTTCATAATTTTGATTAAAATCAAATTTTTATGCAAATTCTGCATGGATTTGAATTTTGTCTTCAAGAAAAATAAACGTCATTCCTTCTTCCACAGTATGGTGTGTGTACTGACTTTGTTACTTTCTCCATATACGAAGTATAGAGAAAGTATTGTTTTCATGAAAAAATCGAATTCGAGATTTCAATGGAAATACATGTTTTAAGGTCCCCTGAACACGTTTTGCCTATTTTCTCGATGATGTCTGTGTGTCTGTCTGTATGTGATAGATTTTTGTGGGCACTCTAAATCAAAAACTATTAATTATGTCAACACAAAATTTTATATTTAACATTTTTATAAAAGTTAGATCTAATTAGTTTTTGGTAAAAATCGGTCGACCGGAAGTGGGTGTTTACTCATGTCACTTATCCGTTTTTACTTTCTCCATACTTATAGGTATAGGATGTAGCGTGTGCCGAGACCAATGAAGAATATGCGATTTAACAATTTAAACTTTGTTGAAACAATCGTGCGTTGAATTACTTGAGAAAAAATCCAGACCACCACCTAACAGAAAAAAATAAAAATATGAATGTGACTGCCCAGTTTAATTTTAATGCAAAATACGAAAAAGGATTTGTAAGAGGAGGAGGAATGAAAGAAAAAAGATACCAAGAAGGAATCGAACTCGTGCCCTTATGTTTCGGATGCAACCTCTATACGCTCACCGCCAACAATTACTTGATGAATTTGCTGTGTATTAAGCTCTTTATACCAGTTGACGAGAAATTGCAATATTTAATTGCAATTTTCGGAAAAACTATCGGCCGTATATGCACAAAATGGGGGTTTTCAGTGATCCTGGAATCCCGAGCTATACACCTACCAACTTCATAAAAATTCATGATCCCACTACCGTGCCCTCTCCTTGTTAGCAAAATTTTTTTGTGAGCACCAGTAGTCAATTAAAATAATGCATGGGAAGATTGAGGCATATGGTAATCATATACTTCATCATTATTTATTTAAATTATGATTTTGTTTTAGTTGGTCATTTTTATAATTTCATTATTTTGACAATAGTTATCACATTATCTGTATTATATAATCATAGTGATCCTTTTCAGAATTTATATTGTAGAAGTGTATATAAACAAATTCTAATCACCCTTTGTAGCAATGAGTATAAACAAATTATTCTCATTGTTCATAGCAATGAGTATAAACAAAGTACGTTTACTTCAATGTGAATTTGCATTAATTCGACCAGTCCCATGTTTCTTGAAGATATATTTTTATCAATAATAACAAGTTTTTATTTATCGTAATTATTAATAAGTACATATTTATTTATCTTAAAACCTTTATAACTTTATTCCTTTATGTAATATGAATAGATAAATCAGTATTTTCATTAGTGAAACAAAAGATATTCAAAGTATATAATCCAACTTCTTACTACTTATATACCGAACATTCCTACGTATACCACTTAGTTGTCTATTTCTGTCTGCCATTCTCTCAACTGTAAAAAGCTTAAAGCTTATAATAGGACACCCATGCCATTCAAAGGCTGGCAAATGCTATGCAACTTTTTACGTCCATGCAAGTAGAAATATTATCATAATTATATTAGTGTTTATTCATATTAAGATATTAACCATATAAAAGTTGGTTATGAAAATTCATTTTTATATTTTCACTTGTTTTATGAATATGAGCAGTCAGTATTATATCTGAAATAAGAAACTAACTATGCAAATGATAACATCAAATTGAAAGACAAATCTCCAGCGATATTAAGGGTTGTTGATCAAAAATGTTACCGAGTAAGAAAGATCAATGTATGAAAATGCCAATTTTTCTATTTCAATTTTTCAGCTCCATGCAAAACCTTCATCTGAAATAATAATGCATGAGAATACAAGATTTCCTCAACTAATGTGACCATATGAAAAGAAAAATAGTATATACCTTGAACTGAGTAGGAGCATTCAGCTGTGCCTGAAGTGCTTCTAACTGACATCTAAGAGCCTCCTCCTCTGGTGAAAGTGCTACGCCAACTTTTCTCACTGCTTCTTGCCTCACAAGAATCTGAAATACAGTAAAATCTCTATATATATCAAAATGGAAGGGACCAGAGCAACCTAGATGAATACCACTGGTGCAGGATAGCGAAAAGTTTTCACTGAGAAATTAGAAGCATCTCTTCCACTGAATTGTTTTATCAAAACTCACCCTCAATACACGGTGAGCAAGTTGAGCAGCTTGTTGCATTCTCTCAGCCAGTGCTGCTGCTGCTTCAGCATTTCTACGCTTGAGTGAGGCCACCTCTTCTCTTGCTTTCTCAACATAAGCACCATGCAGCCGAGCTTCCCTTTCCTGGCATCTTAGGCGCCAACGCAAAGATTCCACTCCAACTGTGGCCACAGGAATGTACCTTTGAATCAAATACAGTAAACCCTTGTTAACGCAAACTCTAAGGGAGAATCAAATCTTGTGTTTGTGTTAACCAAATTATATGAAGAATTGTAAAAAATATTACAATTTTCTGCTTAAATATATGTAGATACATATAACCTGTTTGTGTTAAATACTTATTATGGACTAATATTCAAATTAACGTAACATCAAACTTGATGTACATGATAGATCTCAATTATCTGCAACTTTAAAATGTTCACATTGAAGTTAAATGATATAAATATGTAATATGTATTAATTTACTTTTACTAAATCTAAATGACGTAGGTTTTTGCTTTTCATAGTAGAACCACAGATACACCTTGGTCGATCGCCTCTATTTTTGACAATTGTGGACAATGACGATTTCGGAATTTTATATTTTTCTGTAATTCTTGTTTTAAAAAAAAACCCATTCCACTACCTCAAGCATTTTCCTTATTGTTGTCAGCATAACTGAAGTTTGGTATCTTTTGCAGCTTGTGCTATCCATTTATATGGTTGAATGTTTACACACAAAACAATTCTTTAACAGGGGAAGACGGAGTGATATGGATGTTTCCCTCTTTTACCATTAGGAAGCAATCCTATTGGTCAAGTCATCCTGCTAACATTTTTCATGGCAAGAAACAGAGGACAATGTTGGAATTCCCTGGCCTGCAATTTTTTTCGGAGGGGCAAAGATCAAATAAAAATATAAATTTTGTTTGATGACACTCAATTGCTCACCAGAATTTTTGAGTTCCGATTCTTGGAGTGAGAAAAAAAACACTTCTACCTCTTCACAGCCAAGTTCTCTCAGGCATGGTAAATGGTGCAGAAGCACAGTACCCTGCGAATTTGAGTATTTAGCAGTCGTATATCCTAATTAGAATTGCTATCACAACACGACACACCATCGTTCATCGTTAATGATATCAGGCAAAATAATTTCCTTAATTTCTCCCTCGGTGTTTCACTGAAAAAATTACTGCAAGGAATGCAAATACTTATGTTAACACAATGAAAGCATCCGCATTAGTAACATCTTCATGTTTGAGGCACTCAAGAAAGGCGAAACATGACTGAAGGGTCAAGGGCAGGTAGAGTCCATAATAAAGACTAGCTGAATCACCCTTCTTAGAACAACACTGCATCTGCATACTGAAATGTTTACACAAACAACCTCTCTACTCACTGGAAACAAAGCCTTCTGGCTCTAAAATACATTTGACTAAAACAAGTGTTCATGTTAACCGACTACTTGACTTCTTAGTTCCCAAATTTTGTTTGAAGTTTGCCTTAAATGAATTTCGTGTTAACCAACCAACTCAAATACATAAATTTATACATTCGGTGCCGGAGAAAATATTTGTTCATGTAAACTGAGTGTTTGTGATAGCCAAGTTCGTGCTAATGAGGGTTTATTGTATTATTAAAATTTCATTAAGATGCATATCTTTTCTTCTAAAATTTACATGAGATTAGAATAAAATAGGCTGCAATTAACAAATGCAATTAATGAAAGCTGGAGCCATGCTAAGCTGGATTATTCTGCATGATGCATCAAATTTTTGAGCTCAATATTTGCATTTTATTCTAGGATAGAATTCCAATTGCTAGTGTTGAAGTGAACTTCACATGAATTGATGTAAAAACATAAACTCATGAGAAACTGCTTAATACCATAATAATATAAGACAACTATCAGTTTTTAAAATCTAAAATAAGACAAAATAAACTAATGTGGGCAACACATGACTTTCTCCATATTTATATGGCAAATTACATGTTGTTAGCTCAGGGATCGTTATCAATATTTACTTCCAGTTGACAATTAAGAAAAGAAAAAGGAGCATTACTAAGACGTAACTAAGCGTCAATTGTTAACAATAGTCTTTGGTAGGTGGCATGGTGGTGGTAGCTAAAAATATAAGATATCTCTTAAACAATGCATTATATGGAAAAATGAATCAAACAAACGTTGTAGAAAATGAAATTTCCTACAACTTTTATTCCAATACATTTTTACATTTATCAAATATTAAAGCAAATATTTCAAAATAATGGATGTGACAAGAGTAAACACCCACTTCCGGTCGACCGATTTTTACCAAAAACTAATCAGATCTTCTAACTTTTATAAAAATGTTAAATATAAAATTTTGCGTTAACCTGATTAATAGTTTTTGAGTTCAAGCGCCCACAAAAATCTATCACATACAGACAGACATCATCGAGAAAATGGTAAAAATGTGTTCAGGGGACCTCACAATGTGTACTTCCGTTGAAATCTCGAGTTCGATTTTTTTCATGAAAACAATACTTTCTCTATACTTCGTATATGGAGAAAGTAAAAAGACTTATGAAGTTAATATAATGCACCATAACTGTGGTAATCCATAATTATCACTTGAAGTAATCTCTCAACGTAGGATGCAATGGAGTTTATTCGGTGAGTGACCCGCTTTCGATGTAGCACATCATCAACAGGCTTGGAAAGAGAGAGCTACATCAAAACTGGTTAACTCCTGTGGATCCTACATTGAAAGATTATTTCATATCTACACAAGTGAAAAAATCTCATGTATCCAGCACATGACTTTCTCCATACAAGGTAATTAATATTATTGCAATAGTACCTACAGGTTGCTCTCAAAAACAGCATCCTGAAGAATAACTATTGGCAATTACACTTGTGCTTAATATTTAAACACTAAATAATTTTGAAAATGAAAAATACTTTGAGTCACTTTTCATATTGAAAACTTTTTTAGGTAAACAAAATTGTTATGTGGTGCTGTGGATATCAAAGAATTGATGCACAATCAAAATTACAGTTGCCAATATGCACAAGAAAATGTCTACAAAATACGATGCTAGATCAGTGATTCTCAAGTGCAACCACCAGCAAAATTACATTTTAAACATAGAAAATAATTAATATGCAGACTTCCATGGATACTGTGATGTCACATTTTTTAGGGAGCTCGCACACTAGAGAGGCATGAAACATGCTGCATAAGACAGATGTTACATTTTCTCATAAACATAAAATTAGATGCCCCATTGCTCTCGCACACCAGTGAGATAGCGGCATTTGTCGTAAGGTATTTGCATCATGAGACAAAGTGCTATTTTCATGTGGTGTTTCGTGACATCCTGCAACAACATGAGGGATGACTCTGCCTAAAATATTCTTTTTGTGCAATGCGGGGAAAATTTTCAATGTTTGTGGAATTACAGGTTAAAAAAGTACAGTAGAAGGGAAGTGATTGACCAAGCATGGAGGGATGTGGCCAAAGAAGTTAAAGACATAGGTAATCTGTTTATTTGTTCTCATGTATTATTTCTTTCTCATACACTATAAACTAAATACACTATACTGTACTACATAAATATTAAATTATGGAATCTTTTTTCCTTAACTGAAGTAATGACTGTATTACTTTGCACACAGAACATTATTGTGATTATTAAGTGTTCTAATGGAACAAAAATGTTAAAAAATATCTGAAAATGCACAAAAAATACTAACAGGTACCTAGTCAAATTAGATTTTCATTACCAATGAAAATTGTATATGTCTTCACTCGAGGAAATCATGTCTACTGACTGCGTGTTTTAGGTCTCTTCGGTGTGCAAGCTTTGGTTCATGCAGAATTTACCACATGCCTTTTGTTTCATATCTCATGCCTCTCTAGTGTGCGAGCTCCCTTAGGCGTTTTTTACAAAAAGTAAATAAAGAACGCCTTATGGTCAGGTTGTGTCCGTCCATCTGTCCAGTCATCTGCATGTTTCATCTGTGAAATTTCTGGGCAGATGTTGGCGAAATTTGATATTTAGGACAAAAGGGCAAAGAAAATAAGAAAACGATATAAATGGTTCAGGTAGCCTAATCGGGAATGCCACTTTACTGGTGACAAAAAATTAACTTTTCTTTATATCTCCTAAAATATCACATAACAAGAGTGTTTAAACACAATTTGTAGAACTAGTCAAATAGCATATGTTTTGTTCAGTACATTTTTATCAGTGATGGCAAATAAAAAAAAGTTTCATTATATTTTTCATTACAGCCAAAAAAATTACATCATTTTTTGTTACGTTTTTCGTTACACTCAAATTTTAATTGTTTTTTGTTACGTTTAACGTTGAAACAAAAAATGATAGTACAAATTAATGAAATTGAGTTAATTGCTCTTTCATATATATAAATATATATTTTTTACTTTCTTTATATTTGCAACCTATATCAGAATTCATACAAACACTAACCGAATGAAATTGCTGATCAGTTGTTTAAAAAATAAGATATTTCTGACTGAAGAAACTTTTATCCTCTGCCACATTAATGACAACACAACACTTTTTTATGGGTCCCTAGGAAGTGATATTCAGCACAAACTGAGATGACATGAGCAAATTCCCTATATCCGGTTTAACTCATTAACAACCTAGTTAAAACATCAAGCATCAAAATAAATGGAAATAATTATAATTTTAGGAATGTATCATCAATTGTGCACATCCAATTACATACATGCCAAATTTCAGTATCTCGTCTGCGTCCATGGAGTGATGTCTCCGTTTAGATAACTCACCATCTCCTTAACAATGCTCTTCATGAAAAAAAATTTCTAACAAATGTAGAATGTTGATACTGAATTTAAAGAAATTTTGCACCATGTTACAACTAAGTGGCTTTCTCTTTTACCTTGTGTAAAAAGATTGATTTCGTGGAGTGCATTGTGCTTATATTTTTTAAGTCAAAGTAAGGATTATCCTAGACAAATTAAACTGTTGTTAAAAATTAATGATGAATCCACTGAGGTTCCTGAAAGCTTAGAAATGCAAATATTGCAAATATGAACAAATTCATTTATATATTAAAAAAAGAAATATATGGCAAGAGGTAATATAAAAAAGATACATTTCATTCCTGACTCCCCAACTGGAGTGCATTCCCCAGTCAAGAGGTTAAAAGATCTGTAAACATCTCCAACTTATCGCATGGCACTTTACCTCTAATCCTATGATTCAGCACCATGCCTAACTGAATTTCTTCAGATAGTGTACCCAAGGGAAGCTGGGAATGTAAAGCATGCGATTTACACGCAAAGACGTCCATCAGTGTGTTTGAGTTTTGCTCAGCTGAGAAAAGTTTCTTATAGACTCAGTATGGCGGCTTTTTAGAACCAAAAGTGATCCTTAACAGGTGCAGTGCCTGTTCTCACGAGGTGACTGTCTTTTTCACCACTTGCCATCACGTGGCTGCAAAGCCATCCAACAACATGGGGAGTCCATGGAGCGCATTTTTGTCTGACACATTGGTACAGTCCTTATACACACCAATCACATCAATAGAGGCTCCAACATCAGACTTCTTGCCACCATTGAAGCAAGATGAACATGTGGCAAAACTTCCAGTAGGTTGATCAGCATTCCACTCACTACGCGGAATGCTCCAACATCGTTGTCTGCATGCTGTAAATCAACTTTTGCAATTGATCCTCCACCACTGCTATGGGATAAGCCATCATTATTGGAAGAGCAGGTCTGCTTCCACTGTGTAGCCAATAACCCCTTGGCTCTGTGACGAGTTCTTTAATGCGCACGCATTACACAAACCAAAGCATAATTGAAGGCCATAAGGAACATAGGCCAAGAGTTGGGCTCCAATTATAATGCTTTATTATGACAAACACAAAATACAACGAAAAAAACCATGGGCAAAACAAGCCATCGTGCGTAGTCTGTTTCACCTCACTGTTTTTCATTCAATGCTACTCCTCTCCAGAATGATGGAGGGTGTTAATATCATGGCGATGTTGCCAGTATAGCATTGCAAGATGGCACAACATGCCACCAAGGAGCACCGCCAGAGGCCACCACATTACAACTGTTAATTACAAAGTTTTATGTTGATTTGATAAGCAATTTTTGAGGTAGAGCGCACACAAAATTCCTGTCACATACACAGAAATTACCGCGAAAATAGTGAAAACATGTTAAGGGGAACTTAAAAAGTGCATTTCCATTGAAATCTCAAATTAGATTCTTTCATAATAATCTTACTTTCTCCTATACTGCATAAAGAGAGAGTAAAAAGACATAATATGGCAAATCGAGTATCTATGTTTTACATATATTGATACACTCAAAAAGAACATTAGCTAGTCATTGGTTTAGCAATGAATTATATTACACACCAGAATGGAAGGAAAAATTTTTTAAAAATGTAAGTGAAAGAACATTCTTACTTGCGAGGATCTGGATTATCAAGCTGAGCCTGTTTCCATATGCGAGGGTGAATGCCATGTGGTGGATTCTCAAGGTATTCCCTCATTTGATCAGCTGTTGGAGCAACAAATGGGAAAAGGCCTTCAAGGCTCCAACCACTGCCACTTCCACCTGTAGTACCAATACCTAATCCTGATGAAAAATACAAGATAAATTCAATTTAAAGTTAATCTTTAAAGGATGGCTGATGTCACTGTGGCATCACAAGATGTCTTAAACCAGGAGTCGGAAAACTTTTCTGCACAGCGGGCCAAATTCACAGGAGTGAATGCTTCAGAGGGTCGCATGAGTGAATACATCAAAAGTTTAGTGTCTGCGGTCTCATATAAGGGAAAATCAAGTTTATATAATTTACTAGCATTAAAACTTCACCAGAAAAGGTTTTGAGACTATCACTTCACTGAAAAAATATAAAGTAGCCCATGTGAAATTTTCCTGATCACACTTTAATTACAGCTTTGAGGGCTGCCTAAATTCCTCTCGGGGGCCACATGTGGCCTATGGACCATATATTACCAACCCCTGCTTTAGACAGCTGGCTGATGCCACTACTGTGTTATAAGCATCTACATTAGGGTGACCATATTTCAAAAAGGCAAAAATGGGATGTTTCCCAAAATTTACAAAAAAATGGGACAAAATTTTCACAGGATTTTTTTAAAACAGAAGTTTGGTTTATTTCAATCAATATATCATTTGAAAGAATTGGAATAATTCTGTATGCAGAAAAAACATCGACATATTAAAAAACTATTTAGGTAATGATATGTGGGGTTAAAAGAACTTGGTCAAATTCCACACATTCAATTATTAGGCATTCTTTACCAGAGAAGCGGAGCGCCTTATGGGCATGTCTGGTCCATCCATGCATTGTAACTTTCATCTCCTAAACCGCTGGACATATTTTAATTTTATTAAGTATGAGTGATCGTTATTAAAATTTATCGACCAATTGTGATTTTCAACTGAATCCGTCAATTAGAACTTTCACTTTACATAACTACATTAATAAACTTATACTCAAATCTCGTTAAATGGCATTCGTCAAGCAACAATGAAATATCAAACTTTATCTCCCTAGCTCTTATATGATCTGTAAGGTATAGATTTAAAAAATTATTTGGATAGAGAACAACATTTACTACAAGAAAGTACACGAGGCCATGCAATTATGAGTTATGGTTTCAGATATAAAAATTCGAGAAAATCTCTAGCGAAACATCCCATATTTTGTTTACATCGATCGCTAAGACGGTTCTCTAAGCAAACAACATTTAAAAATCCATTTTTCTCTCCCATTCTCTTATATGATCTGCGAGGTATAGATTTAAAAAATTATTCGGATAGAGAACCACATTTACTACAAGATGGTCCAGAGACCACAGAATTACGACTTATAGTTTTGGAGATAAAAATTTGAGAATATCCCGAGCAAAACATTGCATATTTTGTTTACATCGATCGCGAAGACGGTTCTCTCAGCAAACAACAATTAAAAATCCAAATATTTCTCTCCCATTCTCTTATATTATCTGTGAGGTATAGATTAAAACATTTATTTGGATAGAGAACAACATTTACTACAAGATAGTCCCCGAGACTATAGTTTCCGGGATAAAAATTAGAGAATCACCTATCTTTCGATACCATTCCATACGTATTTCCCATTAAGAACGCATCTCTGTGTATTCCATTTATGGAATATACTTTTTTATCTTGTTACCAACTACGGATGCAAGTAGGGTTACCAACAGTGTCGTTTTGACCTGGAGACTCCAGGTCTAGGGACCTGTATTCAGGCTCGGTATTATTTCTTCGGTTCAGTGAGTTTTTCTAGACTTCTACAGAAATAAAATACAATATGAAATTTTGGAAGAAATTTTCACTTTTCTGATTCCAATATATTGATGTGATATTTTTATCATTACATACTTTGTTATACACTAGGGTGATCAGATTTTAAAAATTAAAAAATGGCCGACACGTAAATTTTAATTCATAGAAACAAGTCATTCAAAAGCATAAACCCAACTGGGGCTAAATAGAAATTTAGCTTAACAATCCTGAAATATATGTGGATGAACAGCAAATTAATTTGCTTTTTAAATATTTATCAATTTTTATTTGCAACTGATGTTGAAGGAGTTGGTCTTAAGCTGGCATGAGAGTCGTTGATTTGCCCTCATGCGCAGACGTTTTGTACTTCGCAGACAAAGTTATTTCTTGCAGTAATTTGGGATGGTTTGAAAGCAAATTGTAAAAGTCGTTGCACGAAAGTTTTCATATTTATGTAATTTTAAGTTAATTTCATTTGTATTAAGATTAGGCAATGCTCAGTGTATGTACTGTCCAGTATATTAACCCTTTCATGACCGGAACACCCATAAATGGACTTTTTTCTTAGTTTGGATCTCATAGGATACTGTGGCAACTACTTAAAACCTAATCTCCCTTATTACATGAAATCTTACTTGGGAAAATTCCCCTTTTTTCGTCACATGAGTGATTTTACTGGTGAATTGGAATGTAAGCCCCCCTTACATAATGTATTTTTTTGGGGAAAAATTCCCTGGTATTCGCTGTTTCGGAATTGGCGGCCATTTTTGGTACGTAACCCCCGCGAATAACGGGGACCAACTGTACTGTATTGCCATCTATTGGCAGAATGTATTTCTACTTATCCTTTGTTCCTGTAATTGCAAATAGATCGTTTATATTTTTGAGATTCAGTAATAAAAAAAAGGGTTAAAATTTCAATTTTCATTAACTATTAAAAATAAATATCTTAAATCTTCTAAAATAAATGACAGAATATGTAAACAATGTAGCAGCTGATTCAAAATGGCGATCACCTACGCCATAAGATCAAATGTTTTTGTAAATATCAATATTTTTAATCTGTTATTTAAGGGACACATTTTATATTAGGCGTATAAGTCGACCTTAAGTTTTTGGAATCTTTTAGCTTCAAAGGTCGACTTATATATATATATATATATATATATATATATATATATATATATATATATATATATATATATATATATAAATAGGGGGAGATGCGTTCCAGCATTATAACATGATTGATATATTTTTAATTTTATTCCTTTATTATGTATATTTCATACATGTAACTCATTTTTACAGAAAAGGAACAATGATAATGCGGATAGTTCATTGCGCTGTTTCGTTAAGACCTGTATGATGAACAATATCATGTGTTCGTTCATTGTTTTTATAGCGCTAAAGTACATCTAGTTTTTGCTCTAGTGATATAACTTTTCTTGGTTTCTTACTCCCACCACCAATAAAATGTGAACCATCAACTCCAGCGTATTTTTCAATGTAGATGACCGCCATTTTGAATCAGCTGTTCAACTGTTTACCATTTATTTAGCAGATATTATTTAGAAGATTTGTAAAATGATAATTTTAAAGAACAAATATCTAAGAATTAAAAATTTTCGTTTTAATACATGAAATAATTTTTCAAAAGATAACACCATACAATCTATAAAAAATTACAAAAATGGTCAAAGTAAATTTTTTAAATATTCAAAAATGGTATTTTTCTACATTGCAGTTTAAAAACCATGAAAACCTTCACCTTCTGCACTCACAGAAATTGACAAATTCACCCTCTGGATCAGATGTGATAATGGGCTCATTGTCATCCGCAATAAATGAAGAGCAGATATAAGTAGATATCGAACAGACATTCAACATCTTTTGATATAAAATTAATCGGAAGGTTAACAATTATTATTATGTCATGACCAATTAGCTGATCATAAGATTTATTGAGTGAAAAAGTGACTCGATTTAAATGGCGAATACGTATATGTAAAAAAAATCAATTTTTCGATGAAAAATTGTTGTTGTCTTAGATGCCAGATAGTCTTGTTGACCGGCATATATGGTAAGCATGCTGCAAGAGCAGGCCAAACATGTCTTAACTTGTTTCTGCTTTCTTGACCTTTGTCACAATCTTGAGAAGTCGTGGAGAAATCGTGTTAAACTGAACATCCAGTCGTGTTAGTTGAAAACCAGCCCTACTTTAAAAACCATGTTAAACCAACATAGTGTTGGTAGAATTCATGTTAGTCAGGGATTGGGTATATAGCATATATTAAAAGTAATAAATAACATATTTACTAGATAAAATTCCTGTGAATCTTAAAAAATGCATGTAATTGTACAAGAAATAGAACTCACCAGAAGTTGTGCCTAGAGCCGTCGACGTGGCTGTTGATTGAGGAGCATTTGATGGGGAAGCTAAAGTAGCCACTAACTGTGAGCGTGGTGCTGGCTGAAGAAGATAAGCAGCTAGTTCTGTGGCAGGGATACGACGTGTTGAATTTGTCATACCTTTTTCATTTACATAGCAGAGTACCTGTGTCCTACAGAGTGAAACAAAGTTATATTTCGTTGGTAAAGGGAAAAGACATCATGATGAATATATCTAACCTCAAATTTAGCAGGTAATTAAAAAACCAGTAAATATAGACATCCTATATATATTAACCCTTATCAGATGCATTTAAATTCCCGTTGCTCCATCTCACAGCTGATTTACTTGGGATATTTGCATATTATAGGTTTACATTTGTATAAATTATAATATCTTGAGATATCATATCATTCCACAGAGTTTGGACGATACCACGGGTCTACATATTCATATAAGAAGACTCAATGCCCAGTGCATACTTAAATGTACGCATGGCCGATAAGAGTTAAGAACACAATGATGCTCATTGATATAAATAAAAAATCACTAAAAAGTAATTTTCTGTATCTCCTAATTAAATGATATCAAAGAATTTTATGCTGAAATAAACTTAGTAAATACAAAATGGATGCTTACTTAGTTTCACCAAGAGCCCTCACACCATCTACTACCACAGTTAAATTGGGTTTGTTTCCCAAAGCATTGCTGAGAGCAGCCACAACATGGTGTTGCCTATCTCTGACATCAGGTTCTCCAACACCCCCAAGTACCAAAGCAACCAAGCCTTCGGAGTCTTGAGTAGTGGGTGCTAAAGTGTAACATACAGCTTTAAAGCGGCAAAGTGGATTGTCAGGGGTGAATGTTACTGGTGGAGCTGATGCAGAGTAAAATCCTGAAATAATTAAAAATATACCTTCTTGAGAAATAATTACATTAAGAGAACAATTCAAAAGATGACTTCTTAAAAACAACATTATATGAAAATTTCAAGGATCTTCATAAAGGCAATAGTTTTTTCCATTTATAGCTTCTTTTATTTAACAATAAACTTATGCATATTAATTTATGAAAATTAAGAGATATCTCTATATGCAAACATTGTGAGACAAATTGGAACCTAATTATTATTTCAGCCCAATCAATATTAATGCACGCTTTTTTATTCGCCAACTCAATACATAAAATTAATTTAAGATATTAAAAAATGAAAAGTCATTTAAGTAATATAGAGAATAATAGAATTTATACAATGCACTTCTTTGGACTATTAAAATTTCTTAAACTGAAGCAAAATTTCATTTTGTTGTAGTTAAGTTCTTTTATAACATTATATTCAACCAAAAGAATTGCAAATCAATAGTCTTTCTTGAGACAATGGAATATAAGAAATTATTTATACTTTATAATTAACTGAAAAATCATTCAACTGCTGCAAAAGAGACAGGAAAAGATAAAAACAATCGCAACAAATATCAACATTTGGAAACACATGTGAATGTCCTTCTCAACCATACTATCAAGCAATTGCTTTTGGTGCATTTGTTCCTTAAGAAAGTTGTTTAACCAATTTTGAAAGCTTTCAACCTCAAACACCAGCTTATCAAAAGTTATGTCTTCTTAATAAAAATGAGCATGGTTCACTGTTTACATCCACAATATTTTTATTGTCAACGTCATAATTATCATAAAAAAATCTGTCGGGATAGTGCCGAACAGCTTTTGGTATCAGTGGCCAGTTGCTAGGCTTTTGGGTATATTGAGCCTTTCTGGCTTACAATGCTTGAACCTTTTTATTTGACTCCTATGGTCTAAATGACACTTAAAATGTTTGAAGACTGATACAGACTTGAAATTGCAATGTTTTCATGAACATGATTTGTAGGTTTTAAAAAAATGCCAGTTTGATAATTAAAAATGAATAATTACCCTATATATTCGTTAATATGTATTAAAAAATCTAAAAGTTTTTCTCTAAGGTAGGAAAAATATAACTTGAATAATCAGAGTACGAGGGATAGGGATCTAAAACAATAATCAAAATATGTAAAAATTGTATTATTGAAAAACGATAGTAAGCTACTACATATGCATAAACATACCATTTTATATCAGATATACATACATGAAGGGATTCTATTCCAAGTCATCAGAAGCATCTTCAAAATCAGTTTCATCTTCATCACTTTTATTATCTGACACAGTTTCCCATTCCCATTTTCAAGTGATTTACGTGGATTTGATTTATGCGTTTTTGGAATAATGTGGTTGTTATTTTAATACCTTTTTTAAATTTATGTTGATGTATTTTTGGAATGACGCAGTTTGAGCCACATGCCACACTTTCGGTGTGGGCTGACAGCATTGTACGAAATGAGAATATTTTGTATTTCTTGAACTCTTAGTGATAAAACGTTCAAATAAAAAGTATTAATCACTCATCGCTATTCTCCAAATAAACATCCATGAAAGCTTTCTAGATGATTTTTCGAGCGTGATTGCTCATGCATCACCATCAACGTATTTCTTTCCTAGTTTGTCTTTAGGAACCAGGCGCGAGGCCCTATGTGGTCGCCTAGCCCTGTATCCGCCCCTGACTGTTAGTGTACCACATGTCAGTATACATTGTATTTGTAATCCCTACTCTTTGACAAAAGAGGCGACAGATGGGAAACCCTTTATTGTGGGAAGAAACCACTTTTTCTTTGTTTCTTTGCATTTAAGGGTCTTAATATAAGGCGACCTCCCCCTTTTCTGAAGGACAATTTTGGAAAAAACCTCGCCTTATATTCGGGCATATATGGTAATTGAAATTAGCATTAAATATTAAAAATTAAAGACAAACAAAAGCATACCCTTTCCAGAGCCCCACATGGCCTGTAGTAAATTCCACCGTTCTATGATGCGATCCCTATCATCACCATAAACATTTACAGAATTAACTGCAGCATTAAAAGCATCAGCAGCAGTTGGAAGAGCAGAAATATTAGCAGCCTAAAAATGAAAAAATTTTCATTAGAAAAAGAAATGTAAATTGTTTGTCTTATTACTTCATAGATATTTTATGGACATTGGCATTAATTGTTAACCCTTCGTTACTGTGGTGAAAAAAAACACACCATTACTGTGGTGGTGTATGACACACCCCAAGGAATGTTTTGGATAAAGAAATACAAAATACATATTGGGCTGATTTAAATTGAACAATTTATGAATTATTGTCAATAACGAATACATGTGAATCACTAAAACTTAATATTTGGGATTGAAACTTGATCCTATAATTGCATTTGTGAAACCCTACTCTCTCAAACACAAATAGTGCAATGAAAAACCAAATAGAAGCTAAATTATTAAACTGGTAAAAATAAGTAGGTACAATAGAAAATAAACAATAAACAATTGGTTTCATTATTTCACATATAATGACTTCACTCAGGGTCTTTTTCTCCCCTGACACAATCCTCACAATTAGGAACAACGTGCTCCAAACAAACAAATTTATTACAATTGTGACATCGGTATTTTGTCTTTCTATCCTTAGACCTTAGGTAGAACATGCATCTGCCTTGCCGATTTGTTTGTTTAGGAGGAGACTGGTTTGTCTCACCGCTGGCTCTCAAGACTAGAAAACTCCAATGCCAGTGCTGTGGTGGGGTTTGTGAAACCCCAGCAACAGATAGCTTCTGCTCTGTTCAACAGCAAAATGGATTCTAATAATTCCTATGGGGAGCACTCTAGTGGTGATTATGTGAAGGTACACTGGAGCTCAAATCTTACACTCGCGCCATCTCATGACAATATACTAAAATACCTAGGCTGGGGTTTGAGAAACCCCAGCACAGTAACGAAGGGTTAACACAAGGAAAATATTACCTGTTGTTGCTGCTGTTGTTGTAGCTGCTGCTGAGTCTGGAAAGTTGGACCAAATAAAGATCCTGAAGTTCCTGAGGTTCCAAGTCCAAAACTTGTGCCAAAGCCTCCAAGGGAACTTTGCCCAGTAGAGGTTAGAGGTCTTGCCCCAAAAGATCCAAAGCCACCAAAAGCTTGTGATTGAACATAATAGGTAAAATGTAGCAATAATAATAATACAAATATGTAATATTATCCCAATAAAATTATATTAGTCATCAATATCAATCCATATTCAAAGGTAATGAGGCAAACAAAATAAAAGAATAACTTATATGTATCACAGCTTTTATTATCAGAAGCACAGCCTAGGTTTAGATGCTTAGTGTCATCCTAAGGTGAGGTTTATGTCAAGCGTAAGAAATAAAAGGGAAAGAGTTCTCCTCTACCTCCTCACAGCTGACATATAGCATATTTTTTGACATAATCACGTGTTGATGCTGCTAAGTGTCGAAACCTAAATCATACTTCTGATGATAAAAACTATGATACATAATAGTTTCCATGTCTTTCATTTTGTTTAATTATGAAATACCACAATGTTAAGAACACGAATAATTGAAGAAAACAAAACTTATTTCAATTAATGATTCATTTGAAATAAAAATTAATAAGTTTGCTGTCAGAAATTTAGGACTCGCGATTTAATTGAAAATATATTATAATACAAACCGGATGATGCGCCAAGTTGTGCCTGTTGCACTTGTTGTTGAGTTTGTCCAAATGTGGAAAAGAGTGATGAACTTCCAAATGCAGATGGTGCAGATGTGGTAGTGGTAGTTCCAAAACCTCCAAAAGATGACATTGAAGGAGCTGGAGCAGTAGAGGTGGTTCCAGAAGCACCAAAACCGCCAAATGCTGTTCCAACCCCGACATTACCAAAGCTAAATCCAGTGGATGGTGTAGTTGTGGTAGATGTGGCTGCAGCAAAAGGGTTAGCTACTGATGTAGCAGGTTGTCCAAACATGCTGGTTCCTGTGCCAAAACCTGCGAGACGTTTTAACAGCGCCAATTAATACCAAATTAAAATTGAAAACGCATTTCATATACTATGCATTAATATCATCAATGTAGTCATTAAAATTTAAAACAACTTGATCACAAGTATTTGAAATCATGAATTCAACTAGGAATGATGTCGTGGATAGGCATCGTTCGGCATCTCGGAATTGTATGATGCAACAAATTATAGTTATTTACTGATACCGCACTGCCCGTAAATATCAGAAGTAACCTAAAAAAAAGAAAATTAGTATTAATTTGGCACACGAAATATACAAACATGAAAGAAATATTTAAGCATGTAGAACATAAATTGTCATAATAGTCTATGAGTGACTTTTAATTAAAAAATTATGATTTATTTTTCATTATTAAATAATGGATATGCACGCTCTCCAAGAATTCTAATGGTATGAGTTCGCGATTGGAAGGGAAATAAATACTCACCTTTACCTGCAGTGGAAGTAGTTGGAGTCCCAAAACCAAATGTCGGGGTAGCATTTGAAGTAGCAGAAGGGAAGCCACTTGTATTACCGAAACTGAAAGCCATTATATTATGAATTCTTACACCATTTACTATTGAACTTCAAACTACGATCCCTCCTCGCTATATCGTTCCTCATTTGATCAGTGCGGCCACGCGCGCTCGTCAGTTTTTATGAAGGTATGTCATTTCGACGTAGGATGTCTGTTTATGATAAATATTTTTATAATTATGTTACCAACATTAATCTTAAAACTTTAGTTTATTCTTTTTGAGGATGTCGGTTTTGCGGGAGCTGGTTTCTTGTTTAAGCAGAGCAGGTAATGTTACTGAAGGAAATACGCGCTTCTATAATAAGATTATTTTGAAAGATATTTATTAACTTTTTCACGCTTTATTGAAAATTCTTTATCTAATGTACTTCTTGTAGTATATTCTGGCTTACCAGTTCCTCGTGAATGAGGAATAAATAAAGTTTCGTGTTCTTATGTCTCGAATCTTATTTTTCATGATAAAATTCTAAGTAGTTGTTTTACTTTGTAGGATTTACTTCCTCATTGAGGAGCTCGATATGCACTTGTCACACAAAAGCTTCTTCACCAGCTCCCCGAGTCATAAACCGGCGACAAGAGAGAAAGGCAGGCCCTGTTTATGGTCAGCCGACAAGCTCCTCTCATCCTTTCCTGTTGAATGAAGGGGAAGTGCGTGAAATGTATTTTTACTAAAATATTGTCGTATTTCATAAAACTTTGGATTTATAATCCAAAATCTTTTTTGCATAAATTCCTGATTGCTTGAACTGTTTAAATAACAAGCTTTTAAATGTGTTTACTTTCAAGCATAAAGGGCCTTAAATTGGAAATGTTTTTAAAAAGACCAGCATACTTTAACAATTGAGCAACCTAGTTATAATCATACTTAATAAAACAATTTTTTGTAATCCTTTCAATGTCAGGTGATTCCAGGGCTCTTACAGTCTGAATTTCAAGAGCGGCGCCGAAGATTTATGCACAGTGTTACTACATCTGGTGCAAATCCTTTACATTTGGAAGCAAATCATGTTGTCATTATTCCGTCTGCTACAAAGTTGTTTATGAGTGACAAAATTCCATACCCCTTTAGGCAAAATTCCGATTTTTTATACCTCACTGGCTGCCTTGAACCAGATACTGTTTTGGTGCTGCATTCTCCATCTAATTTCACAACAAAATCGTCTTCCAGAGCCTCCTTTTGGCTTCCAGATGGTTAGTGTTTATGTTGATTTCTTGTGTGCACTATCTAAAACTATAGATAAATAGCTATATATATGTTAGAACAAAAAATGCTTCACATTGAATGAACCATATCAATGCCAACTATTAGAATTAAAATTAAATATGTTATGGTTTCAGCTTTAATAATTATATTAATTATTGAAACCAATTTTATATAGATTCTCTAGTATCATTAAGAGGTACTATAAGAAAGGGCAGTGTCCTATTGTGGAACTATGAAATATAAAATAGATATTAATATAGTTCCAATCCAAGATATTTTGCAACTTCAGTTGGGCTGAAATGCAGTCACATCAATGGAGATTTTTAAAGCTGCCACATAACTCTTTTATTGAATTAACTAAATTGTCAATGGAACATGTCCTGGAAAGCTGTATCAGTATACATTATATATGGTAGAGGGGTAGTTAGCATGTATGACTCCCAGTGCTAGGGTCATTGGTTCAAATCCTGCCATTGGCATGGTCGTTTGTGCTAATCTTTGTTATCATTACTGCGCTGTTTGTGAAGTGTTAATGAGCTAGTAAAAAATTAAGTAGTATTATGAAGTTAAATTTTAATTTAACAAAAAAATGTATTCTCTAATTATTGGTAGGCCATATATAAGTTGCTCTTAAAAACAAAGGTATAATTTAGCGAAATATATTTTTATCATGTTTTAAGTATTACCTTTTGCAGTTTTGGTCTGTCTTTATGTCTTCATGGATATTTTGATCTTTTCTTTCAGAATCTCTCTCTGCATGTTATGGGCTCCACACCTCCACTCTTTTTGTAAGACCGAGTGACCCATCATCAGAACGTTGGGATGGACCTCGAACATCTCATAATGATGCACCATCACTCTTTGGTGTTGATGAAGCTCTTCCTACGACTGACTTGTCCAAATTTCTTCGATCAATTGTTTCCGAGTCATTTGGAAGAGGATCACCGAGTGAAAAATCCTCAGTCTTCATATGGTAAGAAAGTATTATGTTATCTTTTTATATTAAATTTGATATTACCACCTTCCAAAGATGTACTATATACACTCAGTTCACCAATTGAAACTCATTGGCAACTTAGCAGCAAAGTAGCTCAATGCAACTGTATGTAAGCACTGTGTATATTCTGTTTGCCTGCTTAAAATCTATCAAAGCATACACCACCTTTTTGAACTTCGTGAATAATTGGTTCTGGAAAATGCAAATTCGCGAAGTGCAAGTCATATTTTCCCATAAGATGCAATGTAATAACAGAAGTACGGTTCCCAGTCAACCTAAAAAATTCATTTTTTTATCATAAATAATGCAGTTTAACTGAAAATAAAAGAAAATATAACAGCAAATAAAAACCTAGCATCATACAGTGAAAAAAATCATTTAATTATCTTCAAACCGCATAATAGCAAATGAAAACTCAGCATTACAAAGTGGTTACACTTCTTTCGGCACTTTTGCAGCTTACGGACATTTTCGCATGCGATTTTTTTATCTTTTGTTCATTCCAAGGAAATCCTTTAAATTGATGAACTATTGAAATGGAATGTTGAGTACGTGATGCATGAATGTTTTCTAGGGTTCTGCAACAAACATCTCCAATCCGCAAAAAAAACACATCAAAAAGTGGTAACATTTCTTTTATTAATTACGTTCGAAATTTGTAACAGAAAATCAAGACGTCTTGAATAAAAGTCATTCTCATAAAAAATTTTGTTGCAAAGTGCAAATTCATGAACAGCAAGCACGCAGAGTTCCAAAAGGTAGTGTACACAAAATATAAAAATTAAAAATATAAGTTTTTAAGAGAATGTAGACTATATAACAAAATTGTTTTGGGAGTTGATAATGGTAACTCATTTAAATAATTGAGCAGCATATTCAATCAGGGGCAAATGGTGAATTAAAATCATACCTGCAGATGATGGATTGGTTCAAATCTTGATAACAGATCCTCATTGGATATAAAAAGCAGCATTAAAAATACCCTTGTGCACATTTCACTGTAAATGTAGATGATCACCAAGTTGAAGCAAAAAATCTACCATATTTAAATAAGAAAATCAGAATTGTAAATACAGGCAAAGTTAACCAATAAAGTGTCTTATTTTCTCAGGTATGATTATTCTCAACCAGTGCAGCCATGGGTTCATGGTGTGTTGCGAGAATTCCTGTCCTCACTCCCCCGAGAAAGAAGTGGAGCTTCGCTTGAATCTCCTCGTCCACACCTTCATCGATCTCGTCTCATAAAATCTCCTGCTGAGCAGAGGTTAATGGCAAGGTCATGCAGAGTTGGGGGTGAAGCTGTTGGTTCTACAATGAGAGCATCAGTGCTGTCTCTTCAAGAAAATGGCATCAGGCGGAGCCCGTGAGTGACGTTCACTATGAAGAATTTTTATTTTGTATTTGGTATGTTTAAATGCCTCATACTTCCGCAAAATCATTCTACAGATACTTCTGTTTTTTTCTTTCTATGAAACATTTGGTAAAGTGACTTTGAGGCTCAGTTATGTTGGACAGAATTCAGATTGTGCTTAATGTAACTGTAAATTATTTATGAATAATTTAACAATACTAATGGTAACTTCAGTTTATAACCAAGTCTTTATGTGCTACTTAGCCTTGGAAGATCTCTCATTTTCAGATATAATGTTGTAGTTGCAATTATTTAATTTGGAAATCACCCAAAAATGGGATCATAACAGAGAAATGAATTATTTATTAAGAGTTTTATACCGTCAAGACCCATGTATAGGACGCACTTTTTTCCCAAATTTTTTAAGCTAAAAAGTAGGATGCGTTTTATACACGAGTACATAATATTTCATGTTTTTCTCTCTACAAAATGTTTGATGAAAAATGAAAATTAAACAGCTGTAAACTAATATTTATTAACCATGAAAGTGTTTTAATTAAAATAAAACTTTTTAATATGAAAAAATATTGCACTTTTACAAACAATAATTATAAATACACCACCTTTTTGAAATTTGCGTGTTTGCTGTTCGCATTTTGCACTTTGCGACAAAAATTTTATGACCGTTACTTATGTTTCGCGCTGATTATTTGCATTTCACATCATCCGTTTGCAATGCCAACAAGCAGAAATTCCTCTACTTTTTTTAAAAGTTCAATTTAAACTTTGGTGCCATAGAAAAGGGCTTATTATATTATATTTATAATGCTCATTATTAGCAGTTTTTGAAGTAAACAAACATAATTAGTCTCAACTTAATTATTTTGTAGCTCAGTTCGAACTTCACCGCCAATGCCGCTATTTTTGACATGAAACTTCAGTGTAAAATTTAAAGAAATGCCATCATTTTGGAATATAAGGTTTTCATTTACTATTATCTTTGTACATATTTTGAACATAATTTAGGGAAGTGTTATTTTGTTTTTTTAGGTTTTCATTTTTTATTACGATTTTTAAATTTAAATCTAAGAATTGCTATCATCTTGTAACATAAGATTTTCTGTCATGTACGTCGAACGTGATTACTAAAAGAAATGTAACCAATTGAATGCTTCGTTTTTATTTTTTTGTTGCATATTTTGAACAATTAAAAGAAATGTTATCACTTTCTTACACTAGGTTTTGATTTTGTTACACATTTTGAACATAATTAATGAAAGACGTTACCACTTTTTGATGCTAGTGTTATTTTTTGAGGCATGGAAATGTTTGTTGCAGAACCCAAGAATACATACATCTGTGCAAACACGTACTCAACAATCCATTTCAGTAGTTCATCAATTTAAAGAATTTTCTTAGAATGAACAAAAGAAGATCAAAAATTGCATGCAAAAATGCATTGGTGGTAAATTGCATAAGTGCCGAAAGAAGTGTAGTTGCTTTGTAATGCTGAGTTTTCATTTGCTATTACGCATTTTGATGATAATTAAAGGATTTTTTCATTTGCTGTTACGTTGCTGTAACGTTTTCTTTTATCTTCTGTTAAACTGCATTATTTATGATAAAAAAGTGATTTTTTTAAGTTGACTGGGAACCATACTCCCATAATAACATTGCGTGTTATGGGAAAATAGGACTTACACTTCGTGAATTTGCATTTCACGTCAGTTTTCCGGAACCAATTATTCGCATATTTGATAAAGGTGGTGTACAAGATATGGATACTAAACTTTTTTCGTTCTTTCTGTATGGAGTCTTCAGTTAAAATGAAATACCTGATAACTAAAATTTAAAAATCAAGCGGCTGCTCATTGAAAAAAAATCTTCAATCAAGAAAACATATCAAACTTTTCAAACAATTTCTCTAAAATCCTAAAAATTCACCATCATCGGAGTCATCATCGGTAATATGGAACTCGTTGTGAACTTCATTTGTTTCTGAAGCTTTATATTCATCTGATTCTAATTTTGTGGTGGTTGTGCTGTTGTTGTCATCATCTTCCCATAATATGTCGTCTTCACTTCCATCTAAAGGATTACTTATGCAACATTTTTAATTATTGTTTCTGAGGGTAGGTCATTTCATGCTTCCATGATCCACTGACAGATTGTTTTTATATCTACTTTACGAATGAGTCCACCTTTGGTGAATGTGTGTGTGCCATTCACCACTTCTTCTTCAGTGCCGATTTAAACAGCTTGTTAACAGCAACATCTATAGATTGCAGGATCGATGCCATTTCCCCTGGGATAATCACCAAATTTGTTTTCATTTCAAGGAGTTTCTTTTTTACTTCGGGACATGTGTGACCTTGTAATGCATCTAAGACCAAGAGAGATCTTTGACGCATTCCACCAGACCTTCTTTTCCAAACAGTCGATCCAGTCACTGGTGATGTTTTCATCAAACCAATCTTACTATTGCACTCGGACTCTGATGCCACGGGGAAATTTGCATTTCGGCATTGTTTTTCTTTTAAAAACTACATACGGAGGCAGTTTCATCCCATCAAATGTTAATGGTGTTTGGTCGGCATTGTCTATTTGACTAAGTGGAAAATTGAATTTCTTTCTTAATTGTATTATATAGGACTGGTATGCAATTAATTTCTCCTTGTGATCTTCAAGTAAACGTTGACTTATCCTAGTACGTCGGTGGATTGATAAATTGTGTCTTTTGTAGAAACGATGCTTTGAAGTCTTTAATGGTTAATTCTTTGGATAATTTCAAAACTTGTGCATAAACAGCTGATGTGCTAACACCCTACTTGTATCTCTTATCCATTTCAGCAAGCATTCTTCCATTTCAGGATGGTTTGCTTTACTACCGCGGTTCGCCTTTTTGGCCTTTCCCATGTTTTTTATCGTTTCTTCAGCCTTTCCATTTTCTTATAAGACATTCACTGGGCCCAAATTCACATTCAGCCACTCTATTACCATGTTCTTTAGCATACTGACACACAATTTGTAATTAGTGTCATAACTTTGTCTCTTGACTTTCATTTTTTCTATCATAGATAAGGGTAAAAATAAAATCCATTAGTAAGTGATTAATAATCTGTGCTGCCATTTGTAAAGTACGAATGTAAGTTCATTTTACATACGTAGTAATACTTTAAGAAATTTACCTGCGAATTAGCTGGGTATCGCAAAAGTGGTATCAATGTAATTTTTAATCTTCAAAACGTCAAATAGGTAATTGCGGGAACTCAACAGAGGAATAACCATACCTGCCTACAGTTCAACATTTTGTTCCTAGATGGCTCTCAACCTTCTATTTCGCCTGAAGCGTCGTTTGGAAGCACCATGAAAATTATAGTCAATATTAAGGGATGGAACTTTGAAGAAATCTTTATCGGTAATTGAAATAAATAACTTTTTAAAATTCAAGATATTTTATTTTTACTGCAAGTTTCACAGACGTTTGCAGAAATTTTTACCGAGTTTTTTTATTTCATTTGGGTAGGAGTCACAAAAATCTGCTACATTTTATCTTCTACATTGCTTTTCAAAGTGTTTTACTGTATCCTGTAATATGTAGTTTCGACATAGGTAAATCTCATAATACAAATTCACTTTTCAGATCATACTTGGCAGAAAGTATATTCGACAGAAATCATCTAATAGAATGGATATGAATCTTTTATTGCAACTTATTGTTTATTCCTAGAAATTAAAGAGAAAACCTTCTTGCATCCTATACACGGGAACATAGAAAATTCTCAGAATTTGAGCCGAAAACCTCCCTGCATCCTATACATGGGTGCGTCTTATATGCGGGTCTTTATGGTAGTTCTATCTTTAATTCACCTTCCAGACTTAAGGGAAAATAAATAATTATAAAAAATTACCATTTATAAAATTCTACAGTAAGAATTATTTTGTCTTTCGCTCAGTGGTAGATATTTACATTGACTGACCGTATGAAAAATACAATTTAGATTATCAAAAGAAAGAACATCCTTTAAAATATAAAATTTACTAATTGTAACAATTTGCTAATTGTAGCAATATGCTTTCTGAGAAAACTTAAGCAGATTTATTACTTAATCACAAACAATCCCAACAATTTGAAACATTTAATTTTGAACAAGGAATTTGAAGTTATTCAAGTATTGCAACAATGTTCTTCATCACTTCTGCTGAGGTGTTATATTTATAAGAAGCCAAATTTTGTGATGCAATAGATTTTGCAACTTTACACTGTTTTTATTTCCAGACAATAAAAATTATAGTCAAACAATTTTTAATCCTTTTCTTCTTGATTCATAACTTCATTGTGTATCTTTTAAAAAAAAATCTGATGTGGCTTTCTCCATACCTGTAATATTTATAAAATTCCAAATAGGTTAAATGATAAAAAATATTTTAAGGAACTGCGAGAAAAATTTAAAGACTTGACAAAGAACAGAAATAAACTCAAACCTTAGCCTTCTGACATTGGATATAACCACAAAGCTCCAACAATTAAGAAAATAAAAAGGAGTGTTACTAAGACATAACTAAGCATAAAGTTGGGAACAATTTTGAAACGAGAAAAAAGTCTGCTATGACCAGGAATCGAACCCGGGTCTTCCACTTGCCGGGCGGATATTCTACCACTGAACTATCGTAGCAGATTGATTTTCTCGTTTCTGAACGCGGATGTTTCCTTGGTTGGGACGGAACTAGCCAAGCTAGTATCAAACTGCCCCAACGGATGTCCTCGAAGAGATACATCGGAGAAAACTCCTCCCTCTCAAATGGTGAGATTGCCATAGTTCAGTGGTAGAATATCCGCCCGGCAAGTGGAAGACCCGGGTTCGATTCCCGGTCATAGCAGACTTTTTTCTCGTTTAAAAATTGTTCCCGACATTACAGCTTATGCCTGTCTGCATAGGATCTTCGGATCGGTTTAATCCATCAATTACTAAGCATAAAGTGTTTACAATAGTTGCCAGTAGGTGTTGTGGTTGGGTTGGGTGGGGTGCAACCTGTGAAGCTACGATGAAAAAGTGGTCGGTATAATTTAACTTGGACAATTTCATATTTCTCAGTAAAATTATGGCGCCAAAACCTTTTCTGGTGAAGTTTTAACGCTAGGCAATTATTTAGACACTAGTGTAAATGCCTGTTGAAATTTAACGGGAAAATTGGAACTTAATATATTCAACTATATTGGAAGGAAGTGAGCTAAATCTGACATTTATACGAACATTAGATAAGATAGATGAACAGGTTTTCACTTTAATATATTTTTTTGATATTTAATAGTAAGACAATAAGAGTATACAATTTTTTAACTAACAATAAGTTAACAACATCTTTAACGTTTTATTCCGAAAAAATGAGATATTATGAACTCAGCAGATATGTTGATTTTCTGTATGAACAACAATGCTGTTGATCGCCAAGGGAACGTTTCAATAAAAATGCAAAATTTTGACAAATTTTAGAATATTTTAGCTTAATGTGAGTGAATTCGATTTGAAAACAAAAATCGACGCTAAGAATAAAACTACTCCCCCAATATCCGTGAGGGATGCATTCTGCAAAAATGTTGCGGATACTGGACCTTATGTTTACATTATATCTTAGGATAGGGTCACCATACAAAAGAAGTAATTTCAACAAATTTTATGCACTATTTAAGCTTATTTTTACTGGTAATAGTACTAGATAATATCACCTATATGAATTTGAAGAATATTTTATCAGTTACATTCGTTCCGGTTTGTCTCAAGTAAGGTTGGGGATCCTCATACAGTAATTAAAGAAGAATAATTGAATTTTTCCATTTTTAATGAAAGAAATCGTATTACATTGAGTTAATTACTATTAGCATCGTATTTTACTTGGGATAAAATAAATAATAGCATTGCGTATCTGCGTTATTTTTACCTTTCCTTTGAGAACTACGAACTAAACTAAAATATTATATACTGTAAAAGAATATGACTCGGATACTTTAAGTATATACCGATTACCACTTATTTGAGAGATACTGCTATCAAAAGTAAAAAGGTTTCCTAATACATATTTATTGCCAAGTCATGGCATATATAGTAAATAACATTGGACATTTGAATAAAAGTCGGGCATGGCGAGATTATGAAATTCTATTTATAAAAGTTAAGCTCTTACAGTCGAAGCGAATACGATTTCGAATATTTAGAAGAATTGTGTAGTAATTTTCTTAGTACTAAAAGCGATCTACTCCTAATGTCTGAAATAATGATAGAGAAAGCGAACAGCCAATCAAAAGAAAATGGAAAACTAAATTTAATAATTTAAATTGGAAAAGTCAAAGTTATTTATACAATTTTGATTTTATCATTTCTTATGTGTACAATAAATAATCTTAAATGATCAATTTTTACTTATTAATCGCTGCTAAACAAAATGTTTATAAAAAACTCAGTCCTTAAAGAGGTTACGTAAAATAACGGTTGGAGAGATTCCGGATATGCGAGACCTTGCTCGCGAATACTGGGTAATGGGAGATAAAACCAACTCGCGGATAGGTGAATTCACGGATACTCAGATCGATGATAATGGGGGAGTAGTGTATTTCAAAAACATGGATTAGTGAAAAGAATAAACACCCACCTCTGGCTGACCGATTTTAGCTAAAATCTAATCAGTTCTTGACTTTCTTATACAAATGCTAATTATGGAATTTTGTGCTGATCTGATTATAAGCTTTTGAGTTAGAGCGCCCACAAAATTCCGGTCGCAAACACCCACAGACATCATCGACACAATAGTAAAAACATTCAGGCGACCTTAAAAGGAAATCTTTAAGCCCTTTCCTAAATCGGTCAAACAATTTAAGAAAAAATGTAAATGTTTATTGGAAGGTGACGATGGAGCTGGAGGAAGTAGAGTGAATGCTTGGTAGGGTATAGTACAGTACGGTAACAGTGAAGGCCTACCATGAACCTTGAAAACTTCGGCTCCAAGGGTACAAGCTATTTTGTATTAATAGCATTTGTAAAATATATTTATTTAAGTTATTTTTCATTTTAGGAAAAGTTTTTATATTACAAACCATTATTATATTAAAAACCAAGCAAAAAATAGACAAAATTTGACATCCTGTCATTTTTTGGCGCATTTTTGCTAATATCGTTAATTATAAGCATAATGCTGAAACAAGCATATGATAGAATTTTTTGCCTTTGTTTTGTCAATATAGCTGAATGAATAATTAAAAAATATTAAATGTTTTGATGCATTTACAGTATTAATGGAATAATAGGTTTTTGGAAAAGGGAAAATTATCTTAGTTTTTTAAATATGTTATACCAATTTTAAAATATGGTGAACGAGTTGCACTTAAATTGAATGATTCTGATTAATTTCTTTCAAGAACTGCTGATGGTGATTGCAGAACTGTCTCATTGGGCTGGGTTTCCGAGCAGGATATATGGGCCCGGGTTGATTTTGAGTGTCGGACAAGAGGTGCACAGCGTTTGGCATATCCTCCAGTTGTGGCTGGTGGGCCTCGGGCCAATACAATTCATTATGTGGCAAATGATCAAAGAGTTCTTGCTGGGCAGATGGTCCTCATGGATGCAGGTGAGAATGAAAATTATTTCAGGTTAAAAGGATTTTTTGCTTTAATATCTGAATCCTTTGTGAAGTAATAATTAATCGATATACGATGAACCTTAATGATTGATTTTAAGTGTTAACTCTTCATCAAGTTCCACTTATAAATATTCTAAAATGAGGAAATTTGTATATTTCCACTTAAAATACTTTTATTTCGACCATGGTTTCGACATGTTAAAACATCATCCCTGAAGATGATGTTTTATCACATCAAAATCATGGCCGAAATAAAAGTATTTTAAGTGGAAATTTACAAATTTTCTCATTTTAGAATATAGAGAGATCCCACAAAATATTGCCTGCAACTGTAAACTCCGCTTATAAATTTTCACAATACATTGTTATCTCTCCTAGCTTTTACAAAGTCAATGAAATCTCATAAACTTTATATTTTATTTAGATATTCTCTATCAAAACTATTTTACTGGTTCAAATGCAGTAGAACCCCATTATAAGATGGGTATCAGGAGACACAAAGAACACCCACGTTATAGGCAACCTGCAGCATTTCAGGAAATATGTAATGAAAGGTTGTGGAACTATTATTTTATGGTCTATCCCTATCTTTATAAGAAATTTAATTGCAAAATTATGTATTAAATAAAAATGCAGTCAATCTCTAATGCTGTATCCCACGTGAAATTGGTAAGCGAGCAACACAGGCAATGGAAGTGATCAAGCAGAAAATCAAGATAATAAATTAGCATGGCAGTGTCCAAAGTGGAGGTGACTAATATATACTAATACATACTAATGACCAATGAAGTTTGTTTTTGAAGCGAGCGACCAGAGCAACCATAATATTTGAGTGACCATAGTGATTTGAGCAACCATAGCAATTTGAGTGACCATAGCGAATTTAGTGACTAGTGGAGTATAACCAATATGTGTGGGAAAGTTTAAGAGAGATTTTCTGACTGAAAAAAGCTTGTAATGAAGTTTACACTTGACGAAGTGATAAATAGAGGGAAATTTTTTGAAGAACAGCACTTTGGAAACCGAAGTTGACAAAGGTTTTTCAAAGGATCAGGTTTTAATGTTTTGAAAATATTATTTTCATTTTTCTTCATGACCCTGATCTAGAGGACTTGATCCCTTTAAAAATTATCAATTACTCACAAAATATTTTTTTAGCCATTTTCCAGAAATGTGCGAAAAGTATTTTGGAAAATACAAAAAATACATAACATCAGACTGACTGTATACATTGTTGCTCAATACTTTGTACCTTTTTAAAACTTTTTTGGGGGACATGACTTGAATATCTGAATCTGTAGTATAGCAAGGTGTGTTATAATAGTGTTTTACTATATATACAGTTTATAACATTTCATTTTTACTCATAAGATTTGTGTTTATGTTTTCTGAATCTAGGATGTGAATATGATGGATATTGCAGTGATGTGACACGCACTTGGCCAGTGAGTGGGCGCTTCACTGGACCCCAGGCAGAGCTGTATACAGCTGTGCTCTGGGTTCAGCAGCGCCTTATACAAATGTGTCGCCCATCCATTTCCTCAGATCCATCACATTCACTTCGAACTGATTCAACTGGGTCTGTTCCATCACTGGATACTCTCTTTCATACTATGTGCCTCTTGTTAGGAGAACGTCTCAAAGATTTGGGTTTTCTGCCAGCAGGTGCTTCTTCAGATGAAATGTCCAAGGTATGGCAAAAGTATAGATGTAAAATTTCTCAAACAGATGATTCATTTTACAATGCTGGCATACTGGAATCATTCTGGGCCCCCATCACAGATTCAAATTCCTTGATATTGGGCTTCCTTTGGTCATTGGCATCCCACCTTGTGGCTGTGTCCAGTATGCCACTGATAAATGAATAACAGGTCCTATGCTTGAGTTGATGATTTCCCTTTTATGTTTTTCAGCATATCATTTTATGTGAGTAATCAATACTGAATATAATATTAGGTTGTAACATAAATAATATCGTTTTTTAACAATTTTGTAAAAGGAATATAGTCTATATGACAGTTTTTCAATGCCTCGCTTGCAACAGCTAGTCAGCTTTGAATCAAAGAATGCACTGTGGTCAAAAGTGACATTATCAAAGTTCTTGTATTGTTTTTTGTTTAGATTATGTTGTAGGGATCAAAATAGATAAAAGTCAGATGATGCAATATCAGGTAAGTATGGAGAGTATGGTAGGACTTCCCATTTGAACTCTTGAATTTTTTGGTGTCACCTTTGCAACATGAGGTCATGCATTGTCATGTAGAAGAATTACACCCTTTCGATTCACCAGAGCAGGCCATTTTTGGAGCAAAGCTTGACGAAAATGCTCTAATTGTTGACAGTAAAGCTCGGAGGTGATATTCAGATATGAATCCAAAAGCTCAAAATGAATTACACCTCTTATATCCTGCCAAATGCACAGCATGATCTTATTAGGGTGTAGACCACTTTTGGGATGGATTTTGGGGTCTGGCACAGCCCCAGCCACTGTCTCTTCCATCAGATGTTCTCATGCAACACCAAATTTTTGTCTCCAGTCACAATTTGCTCCAGAAATGCTTCATAGGATTGTCAAGTGTGTACAAAGATACGTTGCAGTAGGCTGTCTTTTGACAGTTGATGTGGAACCCATATGCCATACTTACTGACTTGGCCAAGCTTCCGAAGGTGTCTGTAAACAGTCATTTGTGAATCATTGTGTTTCTCTGTCATTTCCCAAGTAGTTTGGCATGGATCTGATTCCACGAGAAGTTGGAGGGCATCAATGTTGAAGTTGACTGGTCATCCTGATCAGGTGCAATCACACAGGTTAAAATCGCCTGATCGGAATTTGAAAAACCAACACTCACACTTACAAACATTAAGAACGTCACCGTAAACATTGCAAATATTTTCAGTCGCAACAGTTGCATAATTGCCTTGCTTAAACTCATAGAGTACACAATGTCGGATACAGAGGTTATTGCTACCCATGGTTGATTGTTCAAGAATGAGGGTTTAGAATGGATAATTTAATTAAAGAATATAATTAAATAATTCAGAACTAACTCAATTATAATTTCCTCACATTTCAATGCTGTGGACCTTATAATTGTGGTACTTAATTATTCTTTTACATTGAACTGTTTACAATCTAAAACAAGATGATCCAAACAGAACTTATAAAGCCTACTTTCCATTTAATCATTTATTTTAATACTTATATTGGCTTTAAAATCAGTGTGGTTATGTTGCTCTTTGTGTTCACCAATTTTAATAATTTGGTGTTATAAAATATTACAAATACATTCAAACAAAAAACTAAATTGATCACATGTATTTGTGTGGCAAAAATAATGCTATACTGAATCCGAGCCCAACAATAGTCGTTGCTATGACAACACTCTCGTAATGAGTGATAAAAACTTCAAAAATGCCTGTATTTACAGGAAATTCGAAGAAATACGATCAATAAGCAACATTCTACAATAAAAATTATGATCTTCAATCATTTCCTCAGAGAATAGTACAAATCCTGCTCCGATATTACAATTCTAAGATATTTTAATGTGCAAGAGAAAATTACCCGGCATGATGGATTTCAGATTTCTCATGTAATTATAATGGGAATCGAGCCCGGGACTTTCAATATTCGCAACAAAAAGTGCCCTCAGGAGCTCGGCCAAAGTAGCAAGAGATTTTCACCAAGTATTATGAAAATAGGTCTATTGATTCAAAAGTTAATAGAGGGAGATAGACAGACAGACACAACGATGAAACTATAAGCCTATTTCCATTCTGGAAACTAGGCTAAAAACAACATTACTTATGTTACAGCCTAATATGTAATCACATAACTGAGCATAATTTCTGAAGCTTTTTTTCTCTAAATCCTTGTTACTGATGTAATGCATATTATTGTAGCAAGTGTTAATTTTCAATGGCCTGCTTTATTTGATTTAGGCATAAACACATACTGACAGATAAGGAATGATGTACATACAAGTCTTTGCAAGATGGGAGACAAAGCTGCATTATGATTTCCATTCATTCATTGAGAGTTATAATTTCTTTAATTCTGTTGAAGTATGACTTTCAATTCACCCTTTTGTTTCTTATAAACCCTTCTCCTCCCACTTAGAAAATTATTTAATCTTTTTAAACTGCTTGGGTGAAAATTTAAACCATTCAAAAATTAGTAGAATATTCGTGATAAAACACATTTGGTACTCATTATTTACAAACCAGTGTAATGATAAGTTCATTAGGTAGTAGGTACCAACTGAATAGCATATTTTTATGGTTTCAATAGGATTTTCTTTTTTTGTACATTTCTGGGTAAATCAAACCTTAAAATGATGCACCTAGTTTCAAAGTATTTTCATTGTACATTTTTCTCGATTAAATTGCTGTGATTATTGAATGAAATTTATGCATTGGTATCTTGAAGTAACATATAGCACAAAAAAATTTCTTTTTATTCGTGGCACGATAAATGTGGACTTTGATGCATGTAAATTTTTTGTTGAAAACCGGTAAAAATGTTTGATGGGAACTGCTTCTTCTATAATGAGTAGGTGTTACGTCTTAGTAATTCTCCTTTTTTCTCTTAATTGTTGGAGTTTCATGGCTATATCCTATATTAGAAGGCTAAAGGCACGTTTCAACGATTCAATTCCATTCAACAATCCAGTTCAATCATCCAAATTGAAAAAATTTTAAAGTGTAAACAGGAATTCAATGTCATTGATCAGTCGCATTGAACATTGAAAGAAGTATGGTCAAGCTCTACTTTTGTTTAATTCCATGGAAGCATTGGGAATGAATCATTTACTTTAAACAATCATTGATTTGTGTAAACAGAGAATTTCAATAGCGTTCAAAGCATTTTCATCTCGAGACATCACAGATGCTGGTTTTAAACTGTGAATGATGAGTGAACTGAAGAAAGCAAGTTGTGTTGGACCATTCCTCGAATTGTACAGAAGAATCGGTTTTAAGTGGAGAAAGGACCATACACTGTTGTTTTTGGATTTGTTAAAAAATTACGAGTGCTTGTGGAATAGCAAAAACAGTGATTATAAAATCAAGGCTGCCAGAGAAATAGCTATTCAAAATTTAATTTCTGACTTAAATTTACTGGGAGTGACAGAACATGATGTGAAGACCAAGATGAAAAGTATTCGGACGCACTATGCATTTGAACTAGCAAAAGTAAAGAAGTTGGAAAAAGTGGTGCAGGGATAGATGATATTTATGTACCAAGGTTGTCTTGCTACAAACAAGCAGTATCTCGTTTTTGAATTCATGGCAAGACAATATCCAAGAGTACTTCAAATTGCTCTGGAGACATTCTGAGATGATTTGTTATCATCTCGCGATCTTCTGCGGTCCATTCCCTCAACAAAGATTCCAATGCTCCTAAAATATCTTGTCTCATGATCCACCTTCTTATCCAAAAACGTTGAGTTTTTCTTTTTTTAATTTTTGATAGTATTCTATAGCAGTCATGTTTTAAATGATTGCAAATAATGTGAATACCCGCATGAACTGTTTCACTTGGCGCCATGTTGAATTGAATTGCTGAAATCAATTTCATTGATTCGTGTAAAAAACTTGTTTCAATACGGAAGTTCAATGCTGCTGATTCAATTGGATTGCTCAATGGCATTGAACCATGTAAATGCACCTTAAGGTTTGAGTTTATTTCTGTTCTTTGTAAAGTCTTTAAAATTTTCTCGCAGTTCCTTAAAATTTTTATTATCATTTAACCTATTTGGAATTTTTAGAAATATTACGGTATGGAGAAAGTCATGTGGTGGCCACATCAGATTTTTACCATATATACTCATATGATAAGGGAGTTTGTTTGTAGAAATAGTGGTAAATAATCAATTAGATTAAGATTTTTTCAAGTTTACATAGCTTTGCTAAAAATATTAGGTGGCGTATCGGTATTGCCCTCATCATGTGAGTCATTATCTTGGTATGGATGTCCATGACACTCCAGCAGTTCCTCGCTCACTTCCTCTGATGTCTGGAATGGTAATCACGGTTGAACCAGGTTTGTTAAATTCATATTTATCTTTGTATATGGAATCCAAAAAATGTATTTCCTATGTGTGTTCAACTATATTATCCTATTTTTGACTTAAAGGTTTGTCTCTGAAACATTTCACTTATAGAGCACAGTATGAGCTCTTATAGTGTGTCACTATCTTTCTCATGCTCATGGTTTTGCTGTGTAGCGTTGTCCTCCTGCATAGCAACCAGGCAACTATGTGAACTTTACAGAGGGTGGGGCTTAAGTGCTTTCTTTCTTTAAAACTGAAATGAAAATAACTTGGCTCAAAGGCCATGACATATTAAGTTTAAGTTATGATGTGTGTTTTCAACCAGAACTATAAATATTCCAATTTTGGTCATGAATGCCCCTTGTTTATTATGCATCATTATGACATAGATATTTTCAATGCGTTCTCTATCGAAGGTACCTAATAATGATTTTTATGATAAATGTAATAGTAATAATAAAAGATTTAACTAATATTGCTTTGTCTAAAACAATATATAATACTCTGCAGCACTGGAGAGGTGCACCTGGCTCTTGCCTTTCTCAGCCTTCTGCCCAGGTGGCTTCTTTTGAAGCCTAAGCATAAAGCTCCCATAAAGTGATGAATCAACATGCAAGGAAAGAGTTGAGTGAAAGACATCATTTGTGACTCATTCAATTTTTGAAAGATTTAAAAATGACAACAGAAAAATCTATACTTAAATTATTTTACTTAATACTGATAAAATAAGCCAACTGTATAATTAAACAGGAAACGTTTATAAATTTCCTTGTTTTAAGAGAACTATTTAGTGCAACTTTTGTGAGAGAGATCTGGCTACTGCATGCTCCATAAGCTCAGACTGTATTCTTTACATCAGAGGTTCTTAACTTGTTTTGCATTCATGTAACTCACCAGAACAGAATTACGAACTATATATCTGTATTTAAGTTCTATTATTGGTTTCCTCCTACTAAACCCATTTGACTAAGGGTACTTCCACCTTTATCAAAATGGTTTTTAGTTACTTGATTTTTTTATCTCTAACATAAATCACCTGCTGACCACTGGTTGAAAACCTCTACTTTATATGAAACATGGTATGATTGTCATCTGCAACAAACCCATACCTTAGTCATTTTTTAAACTTATTTGCATAATATTTTTTTTTACCAGTCACACATCTGGAATTAGGTAGATATTTCTTCAACTGTTTACAAGTGCAGAACTTTGTTTGTATTAATTACATGAACACTACAGAAATGGTTCTTAATTCAAAATTAAAACTTAGCAATAATAAACAAATTATTGCTTATTTCACATTTCCCATCATGGAGTACATTACCACCACCATCCAAATGATTTATTGAAATTTTTTGTCACTTTCGTTTCTTTTATGATTCACTATAATATTAATTACCATATTTTTTGGCATATAAGATGCACTGAAGTATAAGACGCACTTCAGTTTTTTATAAGATTTTTCAGGAAAAAATATTTTGGTTCACAAGGCATTTAGAAAGGGCCACGTCGTGTATCATTTCTACCCATGATTAAGTCTGTATCCGGCAACATTTACAGAAAATATTAGTGTGATAACAGCTAAATATAATGTTTTATGATAGATAAACTTAATTCGTAAAATAAATAGGGATGATCTAAAGTAGAGCCATCCAACTTCTTTGATGTGGTGGGCCAAATACGCTGAAAGCCACTGACTGGCGGGCCGGACTGGGGTTGGGGGAGGGGTAGGAGAAATTTTACATTTTATTTATTCTATTTTTATTCAAATATAGAAATTATACATTTAAACAGTTCAAAAAAATACCTTTTAACAAATATTATTCCTTTTAATGAGAACATTGTGGATGCATTGCTGCTTCTGCAAGTTTATTTATATCTATAGTGAGCTCTGTGGTAGCAAGACGTAATAAATGCAAGAGTGATTCATCACTGATTGATGCACGATAACGAGATTTTATGTACTTCATTGTGGAAAAGGTGGATTCACATATGTAAGTGCTGCCAAACATTGAAGTCATCCGTAATCCAAAGTTTCTCATCTTGGGAAAGAAGTTTGAAAAAGTCTTCTCCTATTTCTTTTCTTGTTTGCAGGACTGGATCAGCTGGTATATCACATAATTCCAATTGGAGGTCCTTAGGTTGGTTTTCTATTACTGCTCCTAAAGGATTGTTAAAAAGATAGATAGCCTCCTTCATATTGTCAAATCTGTAAACCAAGAGTTGAAATCTTCTGAAATGTCTTCTACAATTAAAGAGAATACTGTAAAATCAGCTTTTCCACAATCTTCTAGTTCTTTAGAGATTTCTTGATAATACAGAAAGTGTGTCAAATCATTTCTTTTGAGATCTGATTCGAAAAGTTTGAGTTTATTAACCCATTCAAATGCCCATATAGTAGAGATATATATTGTTTTTTACCCATGAGCTTCCCACTAAAATCATTAAGGTGTCCTGTAATGTCAGTTTAAAATGCCAGTTCGCAAAGAAATGAAGGATCTACGAGTTTTTTCTCAAATTCAGTAGTGTTGCATTCCACCTCTTCTTTCAAAAATAAAAGAACTTTTCTGAAACCAAAATATCTCTCCAAGCACTTTCCTGCACTAAGTCACTGGATATCTGAATACAAGAGTAAATTTCCATAAGCTGTATTTACTTCTTCTAAAAAGAATGAAATTTACGATGACTCGAAGATCTGTTACCTCCTCAAATCAGATTTGTTACTTTCACTGGAACCTTCACGTCATTAAAAAGTTTAAGAGATTTGCATCATAATTGTTCTTGATGGATAATGCAGTGAATTGTAGGAAAGTGCACTCCATTCTTTTTTAGTAGTCCAACTAAACCAGTGCCAGTTCCAGCCATAGTTTTAGCTCCATCAGTCACAATAGAAGAACATTTATCAAAGCCACCGTACCCAGAAATACACTTGTGTACAGTATCAAAAATATCTGACCCTTATGTATTGCACTTCAGTGAAACTAATTGCAAAAGCTCCTCGTTTACAGAAAAATCATGTTGAACCATTCTGATAAATATGAGCAGTTGACTTACGTCAGTCATCCAAAGCCAGAGAAAAAAAACTGCAGCCTTGTACCACATCCAGTAATTTTTTTGATATATGGCAGTCCATGTCTGCAATTCTTCGAGAAACTGTTTGACGAGACACTGATACGGTTTCGAAGTTTCTGGCAGCCTTTTTATCTCTGAAGGCTTCAGCCATTTTAATAACACATTTCTTGATTATTTCACGATCATTAAAAGGCTTTTTAGACTTTGCCAATTCTAATGACACAGCATATGATGCAGCAACGCTAGATATTTGCTATGTATTTACTGAGGTAAATAATCCTATCTGTTTCTTTATTTTCTTCTTCAAATATTCTACAACTGCCTCCCAAGAATCACCAAAATACTGCTAATATTTAGCTTCATGTAATGTTTGATAGTGACGACGAATGTTGTATTCCTTTGTGACTGATATAACCTGTAGGCACACCAAACATGTCGGCTTTCCATTAATTTCAGTAAAAAAATATTCACTTTCCCAATGTTCCCGAAAAGTTCACTTTTCTCTATCAATTTTACACTTCCTCTCTATAGGTTTTGACATGGTGACAAAACTAAAATAGAAAAAACTTAAATTAAAATAATGAAATAAAAATAATTAAAATATATTAAAACTAAAAAAATATTACAATTAGAACAAGTATATGTGGTAACAAGAACCTAACCTTCTATAAGGTATTTTTATTGGCCTAGCAAAGCAAGAACTCACTGTTGACAGCTCGTGAACTGATGCCCTCACTCTCTCCTGAGGCTAGCTTCACACGATCACATTGCCAATCTCCGGCCTTTAAACTGTTATTGTTATTTTTCATTGTTGTCTTTATTATTCTGTCTTTAAGTTGTTATCGCTTTTGTAATTTTGTTTTGTTTCCCTATTTTCGTTACTTCGTCTTCATTATTTTTTTTTTCATTTTAATTTTTTTAAACTTCACTAGTCACGGGTCAGATAAAATCATGCTGTGGACCAGATGTGGCCCGCAGGCCGCCAGTTGGACAGGCCTAATCTAAAGCATAAATAATTTCTTCGAGACTTGTATAGCTACATGTGCCCTGCGTGAACTTGGCAGTCATATTAATTAAGCTGTAGGACTGCAGACGTCGCTCATATAGATTCCCTTTACTGATAGTACTTACTTGAACTTAAGTGCAAGATGATTTTTTATTTTAATGCGGTAAATAATAAATGGAATACATATATGCTCAACTACAGCATTTACCCATATCCAAGACGACCTCAAATCTAAAGGTGGCCATACAGGCTACGGTTTGCCGGAAGGCCTGCCCTCCGGGAGGTAAACCTGAACCCTCTGAGACTTGCCAGGAGGCTCGGAGGCTCGTTTTCCGGCCATCCCTTCCGGCCGAATTCCCCACACACGCTCCAGCGATTTTGACCTAATTTCTCACTAAATCTATTTGGTGTACATTTCGAACACAAGTATTGTTTAGGTATACTAGTTCGTTTATTAATTTAAATGGTTTTTTCAAATTTTTGTCGAGAAAAACATATTTTTTAAAAGTATTTTTAAAATTAAGACTTTATTAATTGAATTCCGAATTGTTAGTTGGCAATGAAAAATTTCAGTAGATACAATTATATTATCATGTTTCATTTATTTAAAAAACATGGCAGTGGTGCCTAACCCCGCGAGGGTATGATGAAAAAGCTATCCAAAAAATTTAACACACAAATTCATACATTTTATGAAAATTTTTATAATAAAACTTTTAATACTGAAATATTAGCCACAAAACTTTATTTAGACTTTATTTTCACTTATGGCTCCTTAGAACATATAGATAACTTTCGATTTAATCTCTAATCTGGCCCGACAAAGAATTGGCAACTTCCAATGCGGCCCGGCGAAGGATTTGCAAACACTGATGTGGCCCGCCAGTAAAAAAGGTTAGGCACTACTGGTGTATGGCAAGGGGTGACACCCAACCAAAAGTGTATCCCCCTGCCGTACACCAGTAATGGTGTCTCGCCTTCCAATTTGTCTTGCGACGAATGTCTCGCAATGAAATTGTCACTTGACGAATTTGTCTAACGATGTATTGACATGAAATGTTTTTTTTGCAAGCTGAAATTTGGGAAAAACTTCGTCTTGGTTTTGGGTAAATACAATAGTCCTTTTTCTTCTGCAACTCTTTTTGTCCTGTACATAACAATTTTGATCGATACAGCAATACCAAACTTACTCTAGTTGTGGCCATTTGAGACCAACCTTACAAAGACTATGTTTCTCTTATACCATCAGCTTCAGTTTTCTCCATTCACAGATAATTTTTTTCTGTGGGAGGTGGACCAAAATGATGTGCTGCTGCTCGGTTTCTGTGCGTTTTTGCATATTGAATCACCTGAAGCTTATAGTTAATATCTTTTCATTCTTGTAGCCATTACGATCTCAATGCATGTAACATTATTTATCCTAGATATGTATAAA